>JAWWES010000133.1:24569024-24616117 GCA_035583135.1 Lophotriccus pileatus
ATGCAATCTGCAGCGGGGTGACACAGGGGAAAAATTTCAGCTTTCATTAAGCTGAAATCAATGTGAATAGTATATAGGATGTATTTACATGCTCTCCTGAATCTGAAACAAATAATTTAAAACTTGTAGTCAGGAGTGTTGTTTTATAAAGTCACAATTTGCAGTTTTGGATAGTGAAATAGTACTTGTTTAATTGAAAGCCTCCATCATTCATACATTCTCATTTTCGTTTTTCTAATCCTGATCTAGCTAGGTAGCAACAAACTGTAGTACATACTGAAGAGCTAGTGTAAAAGTTAAGTGTTGTTTTACTGAATTATCAACATAGTTTCATTGTTTGTGTTTTTTTCCTGAAAATTACTTCCAAAACATGTCATTCTATGAAGATCATAGAGTATAAACAGAATTGTTATACATGATTTATTAGATTTTGATGGCCAAGCATCAAACATACAAACAAAGATATCTCAATGAGACTGTTCTTTTTTCCAATTGTCTCAGCCTATAGGAAAAGTTAATGCATTTTCTGAGTGTTGAGGAATTATGGTAGAAAAGTGTGGTATTTAGAATGGTTTTGTTGTTGAAAAATGTCCCCTGATGTTGGCTAACTTTCTTATGATGTGCTGAATTTTAGAGTTATTTTCTCTAAAAATAGACACATATTTATTTTTGGATTTACTAGTGCCTTCTGAACTGATGTGGAAATGAATGTTGTGTTTTTCAGTTTTTTTACAAGTTTGTCATCTCTCAAATTATCCTGTCTTCTTATCTCCTTACTCTGTGCTGACATTTTAAAGGATGGGTTGTTATGATTTTATTTTATACATGTTTTAGTCAGTCTAGAACATTTTTAGAAAATAGTGCAGTGAGCTAGCAGTTGTTTATATATATACGGAACAGGTTTTATATGTACTAATTACGTTAATAATATTAAAAAAATGCTGTGCAAATTGCTGGAGGCTGCAGTCTTGAACTAAACTATGTACTTTCCACTAAATGCTGTAGAAGGAAAAAACTGTGTTGATAAATGATTAAAGGAAACCTTTTAGGCAGTATTGGTCAAATATTCTTGCATGGTATTGGTGACAAAGTTGCCCTGGCAGAGATGCATGAGGTTTCTGAGATGCTTACTGACTGTGGTGCCCCAGATGTACACCAGTTCAGGTGACTGCTGCTATTCTGTTATATGCTGAGACCCTCGAGCTGTTCCTTGGATCAGGGTATGTCTTCTTGCCATGTGAAACACTTCTGTTCCATCCCCTGGCTCATCATGCAAGAAATATTGTGTCAAGGGGTGAGGTGGTCCTGTGTTTCGGGTGGTGTGATCCTTCTACCTGCACGGCTTCAAGTAGTAATGCAATTGCTTGCAAAGAGGGTGGAGGCTAATAGACTGATGGCTGTGATGGGAAAGCTGAACCTGCAGTGCCATTAGCATGCAGAGCAAATAACTGATTGTATTTCCTTGGTGCTCTATGCCTGTATTCTGAAAAGTTTTGACTCTCCACCACAATCACACTCGTGATTGTCAGTGGCATGTTTCTTTCCTCTGTTCTTCTTTCAAGGCCTGCCCTTTTTATTTCTTTCTGAATTCCTTTGTAAAGTGAGAGCAGTGGAAATTGTTTATCAGGTTAGATAAAGATGAAACTGATTTAGAACTGTCGATTTCTTCAACTGGAAGTTGAAGAAAATGAGTGTTAACTTCTGCATCTGGCAGCTATTGATTAATCACACTAATTGATGTGAACAAAACTCTCTTTGGGGGTTACAAATCTCTCATGAGTTTGACATGGAAGTGTGACAGTAGTTGCTGGAAATGAAAGCTGATCTACTCTTTATAGCATGGTGATAACAGTTTATAGTTGGTTTCTGATCTTTGGTTTTCTGTTTTCAGAGTTGACTGAGTGAGGTACTGAACATTTGACTTCTGTGTTGCTTCATCCAAGTTAGCTAATAGGCAGAAAAAGGCAAGAAAACTGAGTGCTGGATTCTGCAGAAGCTAATTAAAAATAGCAGAGTGTATTGCATCTTGCTAGGGATAAACGCCCCATTGTTAAGTGTTCAGTGAAGTTGGTCCAGGATCGTGTGTGGCGCCACACAGCAACCAAAGAAGTCACATCCAGATTTGCCAGCAAGAGGCACTTGCCCTTTCCTTGTACTCACATTTGCATTTCACTTCTTTAAAAATAAAATACTTGCACTCAGCAGCCTGTGTTTGTTATGAACCTGCTTTCCACAGTGCTCAAAACTGTCAGTCTCTTTTTACGGGCAGTACTGTCTTATGTTATTTTGAAATTAAGAGTGCTGGTTTTCCATTGATTGTACAATTGTAGGCAATGTGGGAAATTAAACGGCTGATCAGTGAAATTCCCAGGTGCAGGACAGTGAGTGAACATCCCCACAAAGAAATAAAAGGGATTTGTTAAACCTTTTTAGTGTTACACTTCATATTTTAAATGCCGGTGTGAGATTATAAGTGACAAAAAGAAATTATCATATTTTATTAGAATAAAAAACGATGTTAAAGTGTTATTTTTATTACCCTTTGAGTTTATACATTTTAGCTTTCAATTTTTTTAGAGGCAATTTCTGCTGTTTTCTCATTTCCTCTTTTGATGCATAGACATTTATACTGTGATGTCTTTATAGAGGTTGCTTGAAAGATACAATTGGTAAGTAACCGACATTTCTTCAAGAGCCATGTTGCTATGGCTGGTTTTTTTTTGGCTGCTGGCATTTGCCTGAGCCTGTTCTTGAAAAGTATTCTTTACTTAAGGAACATGAAACACTCAGATCTAAATAGCAGTATATAAATAGCAGGAATACTCCAGCGCTCCCCCTGTCCACGTGCAGCACATCCGGACTTTTCTTAGGGAATGCTATAGATTATGGGTGCGTGGAGGTGGATTAAGGGAGCTGTCAGCATATTCATATAGGCCTTTATGTAGAACTAGTAGGGCGTGCCAGGAATCGTACAATGTGCCTCCTGGGGAACTGTGTGATGCTTGTCATGTGGTTTCCGAGTATGTGTCTGTCTGCACTGCTGACAAGAGGAAAAGTTGCATTTTGGGAAAAATTAGATGGCCTGAGCAGTATGCTCTAACACACCTAATCAGTTTGCAGGCTGGCTTTTCTCTTAAACAGCCATAGCACTGACAGTACTTGTTTTCCTGAACAGTAGCATATTCCTTCTGACTCCATAAGATTAAAAACATCGTTCTCTCAATAACCAGTTTCAAAGGCAAAAGTGAAAACTAATGACACATGAGATTTAGATTTAAGTGGACTTGTGCTAATTTTTGCTGTCTGGTGGCCTTAGGTTTCTGTTACATGAGCCAAAGTTAAAATTTTTATTTCTTCGAGGCGTTTTTTAAAGATGTGAATCAGAGGAGTCTGACAGCATTTGTTCATAGACAGAAATATAATGAAATGAAGGCAATAGAAATAACTTATCCAAACTTCCACAAATAGAAATCACGTGATATGATATTGTAATAGAGTTGGTTGTACCTGCTTTTTAATATCAGGTTATTCTCAGAGTATGTTACTAATAGCTGTCTATTTGTCATTACCAGAGCTTTCATTTCTGTACTAAGAATATCTTGTACCAAATGGTTGTGTAGAATTCAGACTCCTATAGAAAGATCCAGTTATTTAAGGCTCATAATGTAATCTATACTTTATGCAAGATGGTAAACTGGGAACAGTCATAAATTTTTATGATTTTCAACTTTGAGTCTGCAGTCATAACTCTGAAAGTAAGTGCAAGATGCTTCTTAAGTCTTCAGGAGTGTCTAAACTTAGGAGCTGAATTGCAGGGAGATTTAAGCACTAGAAGTTAACACAAAGCACTAGAAGTTAACACAAAGCACTGTTGAAATCCTGCTCTGTCAACTTAATTTCAGTGTTGCCTTTCCTTATTCTGTCCCTACTTCTAGTTAAGTATTTTATACTTATCTCTGTTAGGCGTTTGATTTGTAAAGTCGTGCTTTTTGTACAAAAGAGGAAAAATACACGTATTTTAGACATAGCTCTTTTTTTCCCCCCTCTTACTTTTTACTTTCTCCTTTACATCTCACAATGATGGTTGTCAGTGAACCTGAGTATATTCAATAGCATGGACTCCATGGGGATACGTTCATGAATTGAAATCAAATGATAGCAGAGTTTTTGATTTTAACAATTACTTTTTTAACAGACGCATTGTATGTGTCTGTTACACATACGTTCATGCAGTTATAGTGTCTGTCAGAAGCTGCCCGCTCGTGTGCTTTACAGAAAAAGGAAAAAAAAGCAGGCAGTTTTTTTGATGCTGCCGAGAGATGTTTAACTTCCAAAATGTGAGCTTTCATCTGTTTACTATTGAATGTTTTTCTGTAAAGCTTTTTTTACTCAAAGATTTTCACAATGAAAACTTGTCCTTCCCCTCTAACATTATCAGCTGCTTCATTCCCATTTCACCTTGGCACATACACTATCCTGCAGAAAATCTCTTTCCACAGGACTAAATGTACATTCTTCTACAGCTGTTTCTCTCAAACCCAGCAGGTACATTCTTGTTACTGGGGCATTGGTGCCTGTTGGGAGAAGTATGTTCTCCTAGCAACTGCTGAAAAATTTTCCAGCTCCCAAAGAGTGAGAGTTGAAATGGAGTGCGCTTTCTGCAGCGCATGATCCACAGGAGGACTGCGGAGATGGTCATCACCCCTTGTTTATCAGGCATAGACCTGGCCCTTATTTTGGCAACCTTTCCTCAGTGAAGTCCTGCTTACGCTCACCTGATCTTCCTCACCACTTGAGGAGCAAATATTCCCCTTCAGGTTTCCTGGAAACATCTTGGTCGGCCTTCCACAGGAAGAAAGGGAAAATTATATCCCTTACCACTACCCTCTTGTGGAAGAGGGGAGCAGAAAGAATTCTTGTCTCTAAATGTGCTGCTCTTCCCGAGGCCTTGGAAAATGAAGTAAAGTAGGTCATATCCATCAGTTAGGGGAAGGGTTGAGAGGAAGGGCAAATACCTCACTTGCTGTTCCTTGACCCCGTGAAGATGAAAACAAAGTAGGTCAGAAGACAGCAGATTTTGTGATACACATAAACACTGTTAGGAGCTCTCCGGAGCAGCAGTGACGTAACAGGCAACAAACTTGTGGCTGCTTTTGGATTACATCAGTGACTTTTAGTCTGATATGTTTATTTTTCTCTTGATGGCTCTGCATTTTATCAGTTGAAATGAAAGGGAAAGTATTTCTCAGTTTTAGAATGCCTTTTAAAAATATTTTTACCTGAAAAGAATAAGATGAAGAATCTTGCTCTCTAAAACTAAGTGATTACAGTGTTTCAGGATTAGTTTAAAATCCAAACATCAGGAACTTGAAAAATTCTGGGCATAGTTGTCTAGAAGCAATGTTTTCTCTAATTTCTTCTCCACAGTGAATGTAACTTTTCTCACTCCATTTACTACATAGACCCTGTTAAAGTTTTCTACTTTAGTCTGAAAAGCAATCAAAAATTACTGACTTTATTCTAATGAGAGGTAAATTTATCTTTCCATTTTAACATCTTAACCCTAAGCCTTCACCTCTAGCGCGCAGAAAGTATGTGTCACCTCCTCAGTTACTTTACGAAGTGGCTACTGTGTGTGTGGGTCTACCACATGGTAGGAGCCCCAAGGCTTGCTTTTCTGCTACATGGATGAGGGATTGACACTTAATTAGTAGTGGGAGATGGCTCTTTAAAAAATTCTGGAAATAGTGGCAATTTTCCTTCTGTGACAGAGCTTCAGAGAGCATTGTGCAATATTAGAGGTGAGGGTCAGTAACTCAGTTTTTTAATTACTTCCTGGCTGGATTTGTGAATAGATTTATTATTTTCACCATTGTTGTTGTGTTTGTTCGTCACTATACAAATAACTAAGTAACAAATTATTCTGGTTTACTCAGTGAATATCAACACATTCTTGGAAGAGAATTCTGAAGGAAATCACTCAATCTGTACCTCTTGTTGAAAGCCCTGTCTACTAATATGGAAATTGTAGGCTTAATATTTTGTATTAAATTCTGTATTAAATTGTAAATCTGAAATACAGGCCTTCGTGGATAGCCCTTGACAAATATAACTGATGTCAGATACTTTTTTTTTCCCAGTACTTTTTAGAGAGTAAATAAAAAAAATTCTCTCTGAGATTGCTTAAAGTAGGTTATCATCAGCTTTCCTACTTTCTTCCGCAACTAATTTTGAAGCATGATAGTGAATCACTGAATTGCTATTGGAATTGCTGATGGTGATTACAGAGTTACGTTTGCTTTCTTCTTCCTCCTCCTGCTCCTCCAGAGTGCTGGCTGGTCCCGGACATGACATCAACATGAATAGTGGCAAGATGTGGGCATCCTGAGCTTGTGTGTTCCCTACTGAAATGGCTGGCACTTCATCTAATGCTAATGCTATCATTTCTGAAAAGATATCAATGAAACCAAAGAAAATAAGCCACTTGGCAGGAGGGAGGAACAGTGCTTTGCACAGGATGTTCCTGGACACTTGCTGTCAGCTGAAGTGCATATAAAAAGCTAATTGCCGTGTTTTTCCTCCTTTCTCCAGCAGCTTGAGCCAGTAGTTTTGTCAGGCATGCTTTGTGTGCTTTCTTTTCCCACCCTCTTCCCTTGTGCCCTTCGTTTCAGATCTGAATGAGTGTGGACTAAAGCCACGGCCGTGCAAACACCGGTGTATGAATACCTACGGCAGCTACAAGTGCTACTGTCTGAACGGCTACATGCTTATGCCAGATGGAACGTGCTCGAGTACGGCAAGGCTTGTTGCTTGCTTTTTTCCAAGCTTCTCAAAATCCCTGCTTGAGTTTCCCTGGGAAACCTCTATGAAATGGAGACGGGTTCCAAAGTAAAAGATGAATCTTCCTGGAAATTAGGCGGTTGCGCAAGATGAGCTTCTTTTCTTTTTCCTAATAAAATTAGGCTGAAAAAACCAAGAGCAATTATTTTGATTTTATTAGTTTTATTACAAGTTTCCCCAGAAGCATTCTTCAGTGCTGTAAATCACTGTTAATTGGCCTTCAAGGACAAGTGCTTGCAGCTTTCATTGCAGCAAGACACCTGCAGTTCTGCTGTATTATGGCCTTATGAATGTAAAATCTTTAATGCTGCAGATGTTGGTTTTTTGGTATAAAACTGTACTGTCATCTCTCTGGGGATCAGGTTCTTACTTGCTCCAATAGAAGTGTCTGTCCCTTGAATGCCTGGACAGAGGGAAAGGAAGAAAAATTACCTTTAATTGGAGATGCTCCTATTTTAAAATGGCAGTATGGTCCCAGAGAGTTTGTTACATACTGCGCTTTATATTCCTCATGGGGGCTGCATTCTATGACACGACTTGCTACAATTGTGGTGGTTTCCTCTCTTTTCTTACCCCCTCCGTACCTCCCACCCCTGGAGATGCAGTTTTTGAGGAGAAAGATTTTACTAGCAGATGCATTTGCTCTTTGAAGCCCAAATTGAACCTGTCAAATTCAACAAGCGTTTTCCTACCTCTGTCATATCTATGTGACATCTTAATTCTTCAAAGTTTTCAGTAATTTTCTAGTACTGATCAGGATCCTTATCTAAATATGTTCAATTATTTTTCCCTAGATGCCCTTTCTTGCTTGATGGCAAATTGTCAGTATGGCTGTGATGTGCTGAAAGGGGAAGTGCGCTGCCGCTGTCCTTCTCCAGGGCTGCAGCTTGGACCTGATGGCAGGACTTGCATAGGTAGGTGATCAAATGTAGATTTAATATTTTTCTTTTTCTCCACAATGTTTTTACCCTTACACTTAATGGAGTTCAAGAGAGTTTCAGATGAAATTTGAGTGCATTGCACATGCAATTTAAAGGTGTTACTAATGAGAATTGTAATGAGGCATGTTGCTCAAGTGGTGTGTGTCAGAGATTGCCCGTGTTTTCCTCCAGTCCTGCAAGTTTCATTGCCTGCTGAAAGCCCATACAGACTGCTTGGTATCAAAGCCCTTAAGCCCAAGACTCCAAAATACCTGCCTGCATAGAAAAAGGAATGGGAGGTCAGCTCTCCCTCATACCCAGCATGGTGGTGCCTAGCTCAGGGGGTAGAGGGATAATTTATGAAAGTCATTGAGATTATAGTGGAACAAGGCAGAGGTCTATGCATGCTCCCAGTATTAATGGTATTGAATCTGCTATCTTTCTTCCATACTGTGAAAACTCCAGGTTAAAATAAACTCAGGAATTCAGAGTGCGTAAAAGTGAGCTGTGTTGTTTCCCCGTGTGTGGGCATGGAAAAGGTGCTTATGGTTAATCAGACTCTACTATGGTCTGAGGAATAGTGTGACATGTCATTTTATTAGTCATTAACCACACATCCTGAGTGTATATGATGCCCCAGTGATTTTATTATTTATAACCTGTGCGGTGTTACAGTTCCATAACCAGTAACAACCCCGAAAGCATGCAAGAAAATCCCAAAGCATGCAAGAAAATCCCAGTCATCCATTAGGGTGTCTTGGCTGTTCACAGGGTACATGGTTCTCCAAGTACCTGACCTATGGTGACCAAGAATTTTTTGGCAGAGAAAAGGATGGATTTCAGATCTTCTGATGTGAAGAGCAGGCTCCACACTAAGTTGGGGGCTTTCTAAAGTGCATCATTGGCATGTTTATGTATGGAAAAGAATGTAAAGAAGGAGGAAAAAACCTCCACCATTGTTACATGCTGAAGGGATTAAAATATGATTAATCGCATTTTAGACGTTATGGCAGACAGAGATCTTCGGAAGATATTTGTGCCATGCCATAGTGAGCTGAGTGATTTTAAGTACAAATTCAAGGAAGTTATGCCAAGTAGAGAAATTTGCTAAAAAAAAATGCTTGCAACATTTTCCTAGCGTGCATTTTTATATTCAGGCAAACTTCATACTTTGAGATAAACGAAGTGTACTTTAATGCCAAAGCCCAGCACTCAACCCAGTCATATGAAGCTCTTTCAGTTCTTCAGAGTAGTTTTAAAAAAACCCACTTTTTTTCCCAGAAAGGCAAAGAGCTATGTACCCACATTTCAGTTGGGAGTGCATCATTTAGGTTGATCTCATAACCCATTTTTAAAATTTCCAGAAAAATTTCAGAGCAGGCTTGTACAATACAGAGAAAGTAGTTACAGCTGGAGATGTCTGTTCTCTCCACATCATAACTCAATGTACTCCCCTTTTGTTGGTATGAAGTGATTAAGACGTGCATCCTTTTTGTGCCATTTCTCTATCAAATTTGATTTGTACTAAATGCTTCCAAGAATTGAAGTTATTTTGGACTAGGGCTATGCCTTTTCCTCACGTGTACAAGTCTATCACTCTCGGGGAAGTTGTCAGCTTCAGCAAAGGTCTGAATAGTGCTGCCGTAGAAATAGAAGCATAGATTATGGTAAGAACATTGAACTGTGCATTGGCTACATCTCATGAAATCCTAGTTTGAGGAGAGTTTGAAGGACAGCTGGGAATGTAATGCTTTTTTTTAGCACAGGTGGAAATTCCTCTAGGCACTATTTTATTCGTAGTTTAGCCCATGCTGATCATTCTCTTGTTAAAATGTTCTTTCCAGGCAATCATTAAAAACCCATGAATTTGGCTGTCAAGGTAAATCATGTAAACTAAATGACAACAAAGTGAAAAATAAATCAGCAAAGTATTCAGTGAAAATGTGGATTAAACAACTAATTGATTAAGGACTGAATCAATAAATCAATTGATGTTGCCAGATTTTTGAATTGGGATTTTAATTTAATGAAATTAGCAGGATACACATTTCAGCTTCAGAAGGTCTGAAATTACTTGAGGACTGAAAATAATGATTTTCACTATAAAATAAATTACTTCCTTTTTGTGTGTGTGTGTTTGTGTAGAAATTTGAAAACATGGCGTTGTGAACTTAAAAATCATACTGTTTTAAAATCAGTCTCCTAGTGGTTTTGTGCTTGAGTTGGTAATATGGTCATACAGCAAGAAAGAAACAAGACTGTAGTTCTGCTTCTCTGTTAAACAGTAACCATCACACTCATTAGGTGCTGTCTGCATTAGGTGCCTTTGGAGCAGCTCCCCAGCACCGAGATGAGAATACAACTCACCTCTTCATCCCTGCTTTTCTTAGGAAGCAGGTATGAACCACAACATGTTGTAGCAGGCAGAGGGAAACAGCCTTACACCATTTGGTCCAGGTGTGAATTGACTTGAAACATGCCACAGTCACTGTACTATTTGAGAACTACAGGAAAGTAATCATAAACACTCACACCTCATCTTCTAGCTAATGATCAGAATCTGGTTTCTCCCCCAGAAATGAGTATCCATGCATCTCATATTAAATGCTTATTAATGTTGTATTTTTCCATTATTTTTGTGTCAGTTTCCAAAAGTGTATTGATTAGCAGCTCAGTCCTGTGTCTTTAAGGGGTATAACTGCCTAGAAAATGAAACAATACCATGACATTGTTCTCATAGTTTAACATACTGCTTGCCTGATGTGAGTTTGCAAAAACGTGAATGTGTGGAGATGGAAAAGCAGGACAAGCTACATTAGGTTTTAAAGATCGTAATCCATTCTGAGATATATCCAATGGCTAATCTTTTCCTTATTGCATTACTTTCTGAAGTTGTGGTTTAAAGATTGAAAAAACCCAACCAAAACCAACAAAGAACACAACTAACTCACAGTAATCAAGAGTCTGAAACTTGCAGCCTTGAAAGAATATTTTAATAAAGTGTAAAAACTGTGACTTGTAAATTAAATTATAGAGAAGAACATGGTAGAGTTTGTGAAACTTAATAACATACTAAAAAGCCTAAAACATTAATAATAGATTCAAATCCAGGGAGAGATTTATAAGAAGATTCAGGCATGTGGAGAGGTGCCCAGTATTGGTCTTGTTTTCTTTCTCATTCATGCCTTTACCACACCATTCTCCATGGAGAGTGGAGGTTTGCAGCAATGTCAGAACACTCTGACGAGCCAGGATTTTGGGAGCTCGAGGGTTGAATCCCTCTTGTCCTCAGTAATTCTTCATGCAGGGTGGGACAGTGCCAGCAGGAGCTACTGGGAGAATCCATCTGGCTGGTAATTCATGGTTGTAGGTCACTTCTTTTAGCTCTGGGAAACAACACGTTTTAAAGAATTTGAAGCTACCTCTCCTCTGCCACAGGTGGCTGCCCTAACTAACCAGCTTTGTGGTAACATTTTTTTCTGTGTGGTGGAAGAGGCTCGGGCTTCTCTCTGCCCTGTTCAGGCCTCTTTTACAAGCAGCAGGGCATCAATCACTCGGCTTTGTTTTGCACTCTTGACATCTGCAGCTGAAGTGCTGCTTTTGGGAAAAGAATTGCGTGGAGAGCAAAATCTTGCTTTCCCATAGATCAAGAGCCTGATAGAGCTGCAGAGCAAAGGCTTGAACTGTGCCCTGTAGATAACCAAGAAACATCAGGAGCTGCGTGCGTCAGAGGCAGCCGTGCACGGCGGGTCTCTACCTTGGTGAAGAATTAGTGTTCTAGCACTCAGCAGGCTTCAGTTCAGTACACAAGGACTACAGAATGAGTGGTGGTAGCGCAAGCAGCTTTTGTGTGTCAGCCTGACCTCGTCTGAGAGTTTCCCAGGCAGTGAAAGCAGCCTTGGGTGAGCATCAGCTGCTCCCTGGGCGTCTGCCTGTCTTGTTAGTCAGCTTGAAAAACAGCAGCACTGCTTCAGGTCTTGCTGGGAGCCATGTATCTCAGCACCTCAGAGATATTTTAAGGTCACTTAAGTAACCAGCTTCTCTGTGAAAGAGGCCTCAGCTACAGCACATGCACTGTGCAGCATAAGAGATTGAAAAGAATGGTACTCAAAAAGCATTTGGCCTGTGGCAGCTAATTGGTAGGAGAGACAGAAATACTGCAGCCCTAGCATTAGCTTGAACTCCCTTTGTTTAGAGCAAGTCCTGAACAGGTGAAGATACCCTGATAGGCTCAAAGGGCAGGTCATGGATTAGGGACACCTGAGATTTTAAGAAAACAAACCACTTCCAACTGCATGCTTTGAATGTGCACGTATGACCTCTGCTACAGGAACAATATTTCAGGCTTGTTTCAGAAAAAGAATTACTGGGGTAGTTTTAGTTATAATTCCTTTCCTCTAAATCCAGGCACTGTCTTTATAACCAGGCAGGGCTTAGCGGGGCAAATGAAAGTTATACAAATAACGTGAAATAGATTTTCTTCAGACAAATACCATTAGAGTCTCAAGGATGAGGGCTTTGAGGCCTTGAGGAAGCTGTCATGCCATTCTGTGGGGAATTGGAAAACGTCTCTTCTCCAAGGGGAAGGGTACCAGGATAGCAAGTGCACAGAGCAAGCATTCAAAATTCAGTAACAGTGCTTGTTATGCCAGTGAATCTCTTGTTACTCACAGCAGCATTTGAAAAGGCTCCTCACATAGGAGGCATAAAAACTCAGGCATGTGACCAAGAGCTGAAGTAAGATGGCACAGTCAGAAGTAACGCTCAGGTATTACTGCTGGCTGAGCAAGGGACCTTATGAAAAATAATGTGGTTATTCTGTGACTTTCCATTGTGTGAAATCAGTCTAATTTAGACAGCATAGACTGTATTTTAATTGCTATTAAGAATAATACAGTTCCTCTGTTTCCACAGATATTGATGAATGTGCTACTGGGAGAGTTATCTGTCCAAGATTTAGGCACTGTGTCAATACTTTTGGAAGCTACATTTGCAGGTGTCACCACGGCTTTGATCTGATGTACATTGGAGGCAAATACCAATGCATTGGTAAAAACCAAGTTATTTCTTATATGCATGTAATAGAACTGCATATTCTAAAATGAAATTAATGGTTTAAAGGGGTATTTTTATTCCTTGTGGCTGAAATATTGAAGCAGGTTGTTTTACACTGCATCACTATTTTAAGAAGGGGTGGATTCTAGAAATAGACTGTGAAAGAGAAAGCATGTATTTGGCCCACATTCTTCTAACTGGTTCTTGTGTGGAAGCTAGTGGGAGAGCACAGCGGATGACACCAGGAATCCCTTTCCAAAGCCTTGTTCCCCGCAGGGTTCGCTGTGCACAGGCAGTTGTAGGCTTGGAGCAGTGTATGAGCTTAGGCTGTGTCTGAGCTGTAACACTGGTCTGCTCCGTGGCATGCCCCAAGATCCTAGATAAGAAAATGTGCACACCCCAGCTACTTCCAACCCAGACTGCCCAACTTTCCTTCCCCTGAAGACAGGTGGGGAGAAGGCAGGAGTTGGGAAATAACCCATCTGTGTCTGGACATGAGACTGGAATGTAGCTCACGTATGCCCTTCAACAAAGATATTCTCAGGTCCCACTGCCTTAGTTTCACAGAGTCTCAACTGGTTATGATTCTTTCACTGAAAAAATGATCATGTGGAGATAATGAGGCATTGCTTTGTGTTTGTATATTTTTTTTCAGAGGAATTTCTATGCAGAGCACTGGAATATTCCTACATTGTTTTTCTTTTCTTATTATGTCACCTGTAAGAAGTGGTTATTAAAATTTTGATCTTCATGATCTCAACTTCAGTCTATCCCAAGGCATGTCTGAAGTTGATGCTGAGTTATAAGCTGAACAATACAAAAGTTGCCCAGCAGTCCCTTTTACACTAATGTTTGTATCATCACATTATTTATGACTGTTTACCTTCCCTTTCCCACTGGCAATTCAGTTTTATTACTTTTTTAAAATAATCATGATAATGTTTATGTTTTTGCAGGGATAAGCAGAAAGTCAAGTTTCTTTGAAGCAAATGATTTTTTTTTTTTATATATAAATCTCTGTTGCAGATATAGATGAATGTTCCCTTGGCCACCATCAGTGTGGTAGTTTTTCACACTGTTACAATACTCCAGGATCCTACAAATGCAAATGTAAAGAAGGTTACAGAGACAATGGAACAAACTGCATACGTATGTAACGCTCCTTTTGAAAAAGAGATTCTGAAAGTTAATTTTGTAAACTTTAAGGTACTGCACTATCAGGCTCAGTTTCTCTAAGCTATTTTTAATACTTAATAAGGGGCTGGGGAATGTAGTTGGAGTTTTCTAAGTCTTAGCACGCCTTGGTAAAAATACCTTTCCCTGAGACATTTTCATAATTAGAAAGAAATTCACCTCTCCCTATTCACAGCTTGATTCTAGAGATTGCTTCAGGATGAGAACAACTGAGTAAGCAGGGTAGGTCTGATCAAACAGTGCATATTACTCACCCTGTTGTTGTGTACACTCTGCAACTGGCCCATTTCAGCAGCTCTCCCCATCCACTCCCTGCTGCTTCCCAGATGTGAGCAGAGCTGAGAGGGAGGGTTTCTCTAAAAGAATTCACTGTTGGAGAATTTGCTTCCTCACCTCATTCTTGGGAGAAGCAGCCACCCCCCCTGGTACTGAACAGTCTCTACATTTGACATCCCACAGGACCGTGCAGCTCTTTGACATCTCCTGAATCTTTTCGAGGGACCTGTGTTTGTTTTTGGGATCTGGCCTTTGACTCTGTTTTTTAAAGAACAATACCATTTTTAACTTTGGCTGTAGCTATCATGGTAAAATGTGATCTTTCACAAGTGGAGTGCTTGCAATTATATGTGGACATATTTCATGTGTGTTACTGGGACGTTGTCCTATGGTGTGTTTTATATTTTAATATACACAAGTGGCCAGAGGGAAAACCTTTTTACCTGCTATCATCAAACAATTCATTGCTTAACAAACAGTAGTTCTTCATTTTAAATGTGTGTTATACTGCAAACACTTGTAAACAAAATATGTGACTTTTTGGGCCTTTTAAGATCTCCACTGAGATATAAAAGGCTTATTAACAAATAGAAAATTATGAATAGCAAAACAGATGTTCATGTGTTTCATGTCTGCAGAAACTCCCCTTGTGAAACCAAATTAAAATTTGTTGGCCTTTCTTTATGAAATAGTGGAGGAGATGGTACTGTAGGTCCTGTCACTGTGGTGTAGGTGGTGCTCAGTTCACCTCATTTTTGTGGAGCCTGAAAAAACGTAATTTACTCAGTTTCCTGACGCTTAGCAAAGATAAAGATTTAAATGAAGTCTGGCTTAGGTTCAGTCTCTGTAAAATGATTACTGCTTATTGACAAGAAGAAAAGTTTAGAAGAAGGGGTCTGAAAGATAGTTTTCTTAAGCCAAAGGTGTCTGCCCATCTGTGACCAAAATGGTTGTAACACTGGAGTCTTACTGAACTTGCCTCCACTCCTGATTATGAACTTGTCCAATTTAGAGGTCTGCTTAACCCACAGCTTCCTGCCTGTGCTTTTTTAACCAGCAGTGCTTTTGGGTAAGTTTTACTAACTCTGAAAGAGACCTAGTGCTTGGGAGGAGGTCATTCTAAATCATCTTTAAACTGCTGCAATGGGAAGTACTGTCTAAAGGGATTTGATAACTCAGCAATGCTGATGCTAAAGTATGTTCCTAAATGGTAGAAGCATTCAGAAGAAAAAAAGTTGTTTCAGTAAAGTCTTTCTGTCTCATAATGAAATAGATTGTTAAGTTTCTGGAGTAAGAGGCTCAGATGTCCATTACGATCCCATTTTGGTGCTCTTTGTAGTTATTCCTAGTGTTTTCCTATTGAACCACCTGGTCCATATCATAAAATCAAGGGCAACTGCACTCTCCCTAAAGGAGGCAGTGGTGTAACAAATAGGATTATTGATGCTGGAGACACAAGGCAACCCCTCAGACCACCATATGTCCCTGCTTTTGTTACAGAAAAGCCAGTGACCAGGCCAACGGCTCGACCTACACCCGAACCAACAACTCGACCTACACCCAGCCCAACCACCCAGCCTACACCTGGACCGACAACTCGGCTGACACCAAAGCCAACCACTAGATATGTGCCAGTGACAACAAGACCAACCACTAGATATGTGCCAGTGACAACAAGGCCAGTAACGACACCAGTAACGAGGCCTCCACCACCACCTCAACCTACAACGATAAGACCTACACTACCACCACAAAGACCTCCTCTTATAGTAACTGAAGAACCTACACAAATTCCCATTGAAACTACATCTTCTAAAGGAATTATAGATGACAACAGGATCCAGCCAGATCCTCAGAAACCGCGAGGAGATGTGTTCAGTAAGTAATTTTACACATCCTTTCATTTTTCAGAGCTGTAGATGCGGTGAGGTGAAAGCATGCATTACACTGTTTGGTTTGGAACACTATACCAATGAGAACAAAGGCATGAAATGGTCATGTGGTAAAGCTGAACAAATAGCTGATTTTATTACCTAACAAAAAATGTGAGAAGTAAGTTCTGAATCCATCTGAATTTTTTTTTTTTTTATTTTCTGAAATTATTGAGTATATTGTCCTGTGTAAGTACTAAATTATGCTTTCAGGTAAAAGTTTTAGGGAAATGAAAAACATTTTATTGAAAAGTATTGAAATGCAACATAACTCATAAATAGTGGATTCAAATTCAGGGAGTTGAGAGTCGCTCTTAGCATATTTCCATAGCTTTAAGAATGATAAGAAATGGAACCATGTCTGATTACCTAAAGGCTTTCATGTGACCTATATTGTATGAATTAAAATACTCTCGGATGTTCATGACTAAGCAGTGGGAAAATTGCATAAAAGTAACAGGGTAGTTTTATGGACTGTGTCTATGAAAAGGGATACATGAAAAGCTGAAGATAGTAAAGATTCTCATGGCATGAACGCATGTCATTTTAAGAGCCTCTCTGAAATGTACAGCACTATCATGCCAGCTTTAGTGCATACCACAGCAGACATTACTGGCACTTACAGAGCTATGCACATCTGCCAAGAAATACTCAACACCCGATTTCATCTCTAGTTCTGCCGCTAATTTTAGAGATGGGGAGGGTGTGTTGGATCAGCCCTTCTCCTTCAGCTTGTTGTACAATAAAGCTGCTGAAGCAATGTTGTAGGAGGAGAAGTTTGCTGTCTCAGAGCAGGTGCAAAAGCAATTTGGGAATTTTTTTCCGATTACTTTGGCACCTGTCTGGGAACTTTTTGGGCTTTGCTGTAGTAGGGCATTAAATAGTGAAATATTTTGTTCCTTGTAAAAAAGTTTTCCCTGTGACATTTTGTCTGTTAGATAGTTAGATAAATTTAAGTTAAATTAAATAAATTTAAGTTAAATTAAAAAGTCTGAGAGACAAATTTAAAATAGAGACAGAAGCTGGCTTAAAATTTAGAAGACAAATCCTGGTACTACTTAGTAGAATGTGGTTTTGACTTTTTCAAGATTATTTTTTAAACCATCTATATTCAGTTACAAATATTAAAACATGTTTATATGACATTCTAAAAGGCAACATAGTAAAGACTTCCAAAACTTGTGTAATGTGAACCAACATTTAAATTAAAGAGTTTTGTGGAAATGACTCTAGATTTTAGCATTGTGCTTCTCAAGTGTCTTGTGTTGCAAGTGTTCTCTGGAATTCTAAAGCAGAGGGATAGTTTTCAGCTGTTTTCATTGAGTCATAACAATCCTCTGTTTAAAGCTTATTATTTACAATTAGTTTTTCCATAGTGACCCTAGAGGCTAGATTTTGAAGCTAGTGCTTTCAAGAGATATGTTTCAGATACAGAGGTTTGAAAAGCAGGAAAGTAAAAGCATTTTAAGTTTGGGTTGATCTGACTGTAAGCTTACATTATGGTACATATAACAAACACAGGATCTTTGCAAAGTGTTTATCAACTGCTTGTTTAGGTCAGCTGCCACCCTTTGAGGTTTGTGATATACATACATAGCTTCAAAGGCTTAAGTGCACAACACAGCAGGATTGCAACGGGTCAAGTACAGCAGCTCTTACTGGGCCCAGTATGTAATGCAGGGACAGATACCTCCTCAGATAAGTCAACAGATGTCTGTCTTTAATCTCATATCTTTTTTTTCTATCCCCTGCCAGAGATACACTTGATGTACATATGTGCGTGACATAACTGTGTGACTGAAAACATACTCCACTTGTGCTCTAGATGATGCTAGTAGTGTAATCATTAACAAAGCTGATGTCTCTTTTATCCTCTCTCTTTGATCTTTTTGTCTCCTTTCCACTCTCCTTTTTGCTCTTTTTTCCCCCTCTTTTCTGTTCTGGACACTTTGAAAGTTTCATCTAAGTAGTGGTCACTGGTGTCCCCTCTTGCCTTTTCTCTGCCCAGAGGCATTTTTGTAGGGAGTGCACAAAAGCATTTGTTAAGGATTTGAAACCTACTGCTCAGTGTGAGGCACTGCAAGCTCAGGATGGCAGAGCTCCCACCCAGCGTAAGCCAGTGCCTCTCAAAAAGTGTTCCTTGCGCCAAACACGATGTTAGCAACCATGATGTTGAGACAATACAGAATTTCAAACTGGAATAACTAGTAACACTTAGCTAACCTTTGACTTGCTTCTTATCCGCTGTGTGGATGTGCCAAATCCTCCCCACCTCCAAAAACATTTGTGGATTTTTCACTTGCCTCTATATTTCCTGAGGGGAGTTTTGAGCTGCTTCCTTCAGCTTCTTTAAAGTTGATGTCTCAACTACATCAGACGTCTTTGCAGTGTTCCTGGATTGTGGACATGAGCTAATTTTGTGTGGCTTTTGCTGAGTTTCTTTGGGTTCATTTCCACGCAGTCAAGGCAGCAAAGAAGCTAGTTCTCAAAAATGAATTCACACCGTGGTTCCCATATGCCTGCCTGAAAAGAAAGAAAAATCCTCACTCTTACTGCGTTTCCCACTGGAGAATGTGGGCAACATCTCAGTAGTCTTGTAACTCTTACTGTCTTGGAAAACAGAGGAGAAAATTGCTATTAGATCCACTCAGATAATGAAATAGGATTTTACTATTCAGTTTTAGAAAGTCTTCAGAGGTATTACTGTCTCATCTTAGATGGCTGCTTCCTGCTGTGTCACCAAGGGCTGTTGTATCCCAAACAGTCACAAAAGGTGGTATTATGTCACACAGGGATGGGCAGAACCCAGCACAGAGAGCACTGTACCCACCACCCACTGGCAGTTCTGATCTTCCAGCCAGTATTATCTGCTGAAGACCTCAATATTTAAAGTTGTGTTTTCAACTAGGTTATCTTGTGATGCATGGACATTTTCTTTACGTTTTCCCCCCTGGGCCTTTGAAGCCTTAGCCAGACTTTGACAAAGCAGCATGACAGTAAACACTGCTTTGCTTTGCCATGGAATAGGTGGTACTTCTGTTAGGCAATCTATGGCAAAGGGATCATTTGTTGCTGTACAGTGATGTCTTAGTGTACCAGACTAAATCCTGTAAATCGTGGGGGTCTAAGATTGGTCCACATGAGGAGAGGAAACATGCTGGGGCAAGGGTACTTTTTTTCCTGTATCTCTCAAAATCTAATTTTTCATTAGTTAATCTTTTCCTGGGCTGACCCTTGGTGACTGGTTGCTTGCCTGTTTCCTCCCTTTGTTGTTATCTGACCTGCTGTCCCACACATTGAGTAAGTTTGTCCTAGGCTTTCACCTCATAGCTCTCTTGAATGCATTGCTCAGCTTGAAATCAGCTGAGGACCAGCGAAATTGGTCAGTTCGGTGGTGACAAAGAGCACAAATGATAAAAATGCTGATAATGTTATTTAAATGCCTTTGCAATTTGTGAAAGGTGTTGGGTTGTTGCTTTTCTTTAGATGCTTTACTGCTTCTCTAAAAATGGCTGCAATGACTTCGGGGAGCTGCTTTTTTACAGAACAAAAAATTAGTATTTTTTGAAACGGAATTCCTGCACTTGGCCTTTGAACCACTTAGTCTGATGCAGACAGTGGAATCTGGCACCAAGGATAATCTTCTCCTGATATGGATATGGGAGGAATGGCAATGAGGGAAGAATGCAGTGATGGCTTAATATTTAACTATTTCAGGACTGATACAAACTACAGTGAAGTACAGAGGAGTCTTTTTGAGTTACTCAGATGGAAAAGTCTCTAATAAACAGTACAATCTTCTCAATAGGACTAAGAATTTCTGCTACCACTGGGATATGGGTGATAACATAAAAAAAGCGCATAAACTTAAAGCATAATACTAGATATCAGCAGAGCATGAACCCCTTATCTGTATTAAGAGACAGTTCAGCAGTTTTCCTTCTTAGCCCGTAGTGGAGCTGGAAAGATTGGAATTAGGAACCTTATAACAGCTATTAAAAAAATTTAAAGATTAAAATTTGATTCTTTCTGTTCCTCCTTTCAATGACTGAAAAGTCCTTAGTGCAGTAAATGCAGCTGTGTGATCCTTGAAGCTGTTGAAAAAAGGAAAATGCTAAAAGAAAAGAATGGCCAGTTTGTTATTCCTTGATGTCATTAGAGTAGCATTTGATTTGTCTTCACTGTTCTGGCACCTTTTAAAATGTTTTAATATTTAAGCATTTGAGACAGGCACTGTGTTCCCATTGATACCCTGGAGTTCAGTCATAAAATCTAGGAGTCTTACAAATCACACCCTCAATCAATCTTCCAGTTAGTTTTATCCCTGGATCTGATATGCAGGCTTCTGTAGACTATTTGTTTTAGCTGTGTTTCCCTGAAACTCAGTTGGCACTCTGCACCTCCTGAATGGATGTTCATAGAAAAACAGGCAGGTTACTTTGCAGAAAATCTGGAAAGATATATAGTAAGATGCTTGACTTTGGTCAAAGTTAACGAGCCTTTTAACTGCCTGAGAAATTCAAGATTGGACTTCAGAGTGGTAGCATCTCTCCCCTTGTACGCAAATGGTGCTGTAAAGGGTCAGACAGTCCATGAAAGCCCTTCCTGAGATAAATCTTACCCCAGAATTTAAAACTACAGAGTTGTAGGAAAGGTAGCTTGGACACTGTGTGTGTCCAGACAAAAGGGTGAAATGTTCCTCTCTGTTGCCTCTTCTTTTTAGCCCAGCATATATCAAAATCTTCCCTGGAGGAAAGCTGGATTTATTCTTGTTTTCTCAGTCTGACTGACCTCTGGACTACCCTTACTTTAGCTGTTTTCTACTGGTTCTGTGTGAGACCTCATTACTTGTGGGAATTTTTTGGAAGTGGGATTTAACACTTTCAGTTGTAACAACTCAGTAAAAAAATTCCTTGTCCTTTTTTTGTTGTTATTTTTAACAACTGGGAAGCTTGATCATGATTATTGTGTGGATATGCAAGTGTACTTACAGTGCAAAACCAGCGTTTGTTGTAAGCCAGAGAACTGCTACTATTATTAATAGTAATACTAATTACTAATAACATGAAGTTGCACTCTTGTTTTTTTGTTTTGTAACACCAAAACAGCAGTTATTCTGTTTATTATGAACAAGCTGATATATGTACATGCAATTTCTTATCCTCCCAAACTCAGCAGTTAGCAAGTAAATAGATAAAAAAAGCCCTGTTGTTTTCCCAAAGGTTTAAAAAGCTGGAAAGAAATCATTCTTATGCAGTTATTTAATATTTTCCCCCCAGATTCATGCATCTGTGAAGAACTTTGCTTATGAACTTTGAGAATATGGTAGTGTTGATGTATTGGTTCACTCAGCTTATAAAATTCTCCAAAAGAAAAAGAAACCAAGTTTATATTTAACAAGCTTTATCAAACCATTGAAGTTAAGTGAAAAGCACTCTGATATGCTATATAAAGTACACAGAAAGGGCTTGGAAAGCTTGCAGAAAATAATTGTGCCAAATACTTTCTCCCACGATTGCCACTCAATATATTAGTTGTTGTGGCAAAAAAAGGTGTACACCTGGATCATATTTAGCGTCCTGAATCTCTTGCGGTAACTCTTGTTTCAAATTGAATGCACATTCCTCTAATCAGGTCTGAGGACTGAAGTGACTGGTTTAATGCACTGCAACGCATTCTTCTAGAAGTTCATAAAAACAGTGTTTGGAAAGGGCTTAAGGGAACTTTTTGAAGGAATATTTTTTTTTAGAGCTTTAATCATAGGCAAATGTATCAACTTTTATTAGGAGGACGCTTGTATGTGTGCACAGATGTAACTCAGGTTTGTATAAAATAGCAGTGCATTAGAAATGGTATTTCAGGAAGTAAACTGTAGTAGTTTGGAAATCAAATTCATAATATTTCTTGCAGTATTTTCCATAAACAAAGGCTACGATAGACTGGGAAGAGGGTACACAGGGCAAGCACATACCTTGAAACTGTGACCCCTGAGTATCCTACAAATCTTAAAGCATGGCAGTGGGTTTCCTCAATGCTCTTTGCCACAATGCTCATTTAGAACCCTATAACTGTCTGCGAGCCTGTGGCCTGAACCTTTGGTCCCTAAGAAAAACTATAAGGTGCAGGGGAAGAACAGGAAGATATGGAGGTACAGTGTGTTGTTATCTGTTTCCCTAGATAAGAAGAGCACCGTATTGCTGGTGGGATTGTGAGTGATGCCTGTGAGGTTCTTTGAGGTCTGGAGTCATCCTGCAGCTCAGGGAGAGGGCAGCTTGCTTTTCTGTCTGCTCCCATAGGCTGGTCTCTTTCCATCCCTGTGTGGCGTGGATGCAGCAGATGTACAGACACTTCAATGGGTCTGTTCCAGACTGGCAGCTACTGTATCTGCTGATGCTGTGCTCAGCAGTTTCCAAGCGAATTGCCAACTTATTCTTCACAGTACAGAAAATAAACAGTATCTTTCACCTTGGTGCAGCCTGAGATGAGGAAAGGCAAGGTGCTAGTCTCTAGGTGGGCAGCATACATATGTCCCATGCATGGGGACGGCTGCATTCCATAGGGAGCAGCAGCCTGCATTGTGGTTGTAATGCGAGGTGAAACTCCACTGTGAGGGCTTGTCTAAGGTAAAGTTTCAGTCAGAGCACTGCCCTGCCAGAAATGACAGTAAGTGACTGACAGGATGCTGTTAATTCAGCTTTTTGTAACTAAACACTCCCACAGTATTTGCTGTCCCAGCTGGCTGGCCGCACTGAGTCTGAAAAATGGAATTACCAGTTTGTAACATTCCTGAGAAAACCCACTGCAGCTGAATTTAAATGGTGCCGACAGCCGCTGTGTGTGCCGCGGTGGCCTGGGTGCTCACAGACACTTCATACATGTCTATTCCATAAGCCACTGCTCCTGGCTGTCCACGACTGTGACAGTGTAAGAGTGTGCTCGCTGAAACGCGTCAGGACAGCCTGAGTCACCATCAGCACCTCGGTGCAGGTGTCACTGCCACTGTAGGATGTGCTCCTTCAACTGTCCTACCCTCGTATGAGGCAGAGCTCCAAGGAAAGACAGCAGTATGCTGCTGAAAGGGATTAAGGGAGGATGATGGGCTTGGAGCATTCCTGGTTTGATCCTTTGCTGCCTGAGGTAATGGCTAGGTTTTTTTTCTTTATATAATTGAATACAGTATTTGTGGGTCAATGTACTGCAGGGCAATTATTGGCCTGAGTGGTGTGGTCTGTGCACATTTGTAAGGTTTCTTTCGTGTTAAATCTCCAAGTTTTTAATAACATAAGCAAAAAATCCCAGATGAAACAAAGCAGCAAAAATACTATCACAGACAAGGTATCTTTAAAAATTAGCAGTCCTCTACTACCCAAGTCAGCCTTAAGCTGTTCTGAGCATTAATACCCTAGACTGCAAATAGGCATTATCTAAAATCTGCAAAGTATTAAAAAGAACAAGAAAACAACAACAAAAAAAGGAGACTTAATGAGTAAAAAAATTACTCTTATATTTAGGAATTAATCAGTTTCCTACAGACTTTTTAATTATTTTTATTATAAAAAAAATTCAATTCAAGATATTTAACTAAGAATAGTACTTTTAAAATATGTTAGTGTTTTCTTATTTTGTCCTGGTTTCAAAAATCCCTTGCTATTCTGTCCTCTGAATTTGGAGGAACTTGTGCAGCAGTACTAGTACACATTGTCCTGGTGCAAAAGAAGTTCCATCTTACCTTTGTTTTTGATTTTCTGAAAACAACAGTCCTTTATTTCAGTTGTCTCAATTCTTCTTGTTCTCTCTTGCCTCAGAAGTCTATTGAGACATTAAGGTAGTTGTTTTAGCACTGCAAAAGGAAAATGTGTCAAGTTTTTAATAGATAAGGCCCTTGCAAATACCTTAGGTGTCAGAGGTGCCTATAACATCTAAGGACATGTCTGAAACACATTACTACTGCCATGAATTATGCACTAGACCTGCCTCTAAAAGAGGAATTTTCCAAGACAGCTCTATTCAGTGCAGTCTGTTTAGCTGCCAGCTGTCCATCACGCAAGACAACTGCATGTTATTTCTGGAGATTTACACAGACTGGCACAGCATCTTCAGAACTGTGTGGGAGTCTTTGCAGCCACCTGACTTTGGCAGCCCTCATTCCCACAAAGACCTCTTAAATTTCAGGTTGTCCTGGATGCTGAATGTCTAATAACCTCTGGGCTTATTAATCACCAAGAGCTGTTCCTTCTCCATGCAGCTGGGACAACTCTGCTGGAAAGCAAAAAGTATAATTACAGTTGAATTCCAGCTTCCATTAGAGCTCCTCCTTCTCAGCTCTCAGTACAATCCTGATAATTGTTTAGGGAGCCCTACTTCTTTGCAAATGGATGGATTTACCTGTAGTTGTATTTCAAAGGTTGAGTGTCTTTTCCAAGTACTGCTGCCTCCTGTTGAGGTTGTCCTGTAAATGTCTGTGGAAGGGTTGAGCCAGGGCTTTAATGTGGCTTTATTTTATTGAGGAACCACTATCTCTAAAAATACATTTGGAGAGAAATAGTGTGCTTCAAGGTTAAAGCTTTCCCCCCTGGTTAAAAAGAAGCTTTCATTCAAAGAGCCTTTAGGAGACTTGGAATCACCTTTTACGGTGCTCAGATAAATGTTACGACATAAATCATAAATCACATAGGCATAAAGCTTATGAGTCTTCATGTCTAATATTAAATTAAATATATTGAAATCTTCAAGGAAAGCACAATGCCCAAAGCTGCTCTGCTGGTTTTTGTTAAAGATAAAGTTAGTTAGTGACCTACTTCCTTATCTCATTCATTTTTCTCACAGTTCCACGCCAGCCTGGAGTGAGCAATAATCTGTTTGAAATACTTGAAATTGAAAGAGGGATTACTGCCGATGAATTTGAAGCAAATGATGACCCAGGTAAAGACCGTGTCTCCTATTCAAGGCCTAGGGTTTAGGATTTTTTGATTTCTTGGGGGTTGATACATTTTTACATGACTCCTACATCTTAAGCCCCTTGTTTAAAATATGTGTTGTAAAAAGAAAAAAACCCCAAACCACTGCCTATGTGAACCTTTATAGTTTTATTTCCTAACAAATTTAGCACAAAAATAGTATGAACTGTTAATAATAAAAGTGTCCTTCTTGTTGTTTCAGTATTTTTTCAGATTCTTTTTCTGGGGCTCCTTCTTCTACATTTAATTTTCATATTTACTTGCTGGTGTCAGCCACATGGGAAGCTGAAAACCAAAACAATTCAAATCACTTTTTTAAAAGTTTGTGACCTCCTGCTCTGTTCTGCCAGGTGTGCTGGTACACAGCTGTAATTTTGATAGTGGACTGTGTGGATGGATCAAGGACAAAGATGATGACTTGCACTGGGAACCAGTGAGAGATGGGTCAGGTAAGTTATCTCTGTGTGATCACATCCTGTGGTTGCAGAACCACCCAGGCTTGAGGTTGATGATGGTTCCTGCATTAGAACAAATTACGCAGCTTCTGTTCCCCTTAGTTCCAGAATATAGTTCACACACACACACCACTTCATATAAAAATCAAAACTGAGGATGCCCAGCATGAAATAGCAATTGAAAACTTGCACTTTTATCATAGCTGTTATCTTTAAATTAGGAATGTCTCTGAAGGAGAAGTAAATGTATTCAGCAAAAGTTTTGTCTTTCTTAAAAGAATGTGAAAGAACGAAAACATGAACTAGAGAACAACTTTTATTCATGGTGAAACAAAGCTTATTTTTCAAACTGGCATGTAAACATAATTCTTTATCACTAGCAAAATTACAGAAAGTGCTAGAAACAGTTTTTGTTCTGTTTCCAAATATAATGTTCTAGATTAGTCTCTCAGTTTGATTTTATTGAATTCTACTCCAAGCTACAGCAGTCTGTATGTAGAAAAGATGTTAAGTAACTGAAAGGCAGAGAAGTTAAGTGCTCATAATGCAGAGGCTTCTGAAAATGGGATTGTTTGAGATGGCAAAAAGTGACCTTACACACAGGGGAGTGTGTACTAGCGGCTTGCAGAATAGGAGAGAACTGGCATCGACACTGCTGGTCAGCTGAAGCAACAACCTTTCCCCTCACACACCTCTGCTGTCCCAGCAGAAGCGCACATCCTCACTGCTGGAAGCTGCACGTATCCTGTCCCCTGTTGATTTTACTGTATGGCACCGAGAGGTTGGCTGTCCTTGCCTGCGTACCCTTCCCCCAGCAGTGCTTGCCCCACAGTGCTGGGGATTAGACACACATCCCTGGCTCCCCGTAATGATGGGATTACTTCCTACCCAGAAGAGCAGCCTTTGAAGTGCACAATGCTCACATTATGTGAGGGGATGGCAGACTGAGCAAGGAAGGAACCATGGCTCTCAGGCGGTAAAATGTTATAGGTTAAGATGAGGGAGGGTGAGGGCACCGAGAGACGTTTTCCTTACGCACCACCTCGTCACAGATGTCTGTCCTTGTGCTGCCATTGATGAGACAGTCATTTGCCACCGCAGCAGGTGACCTGGCACCTTTTCCAGGCTGTTTAGCTTGCTAAGTGGAAGTGCTGTCTTCCCTTGCTGGGTAGACCCCCTCCCCACACACAGGCATGCTCTAGTATTTTGGGTGCTCCTTATTACGCTTGAAGTCTTGTGAGTGACTTGGAGAGCAGAGCTCCTTTCTCCTGTAGATAAAAAACATGTACCTGTCTCCTGCTTGCAGACTGGCATTTAAAAAATGATCACACAGAAGTCCTACCTTTTTATTTAAACAATGGCTTTAAAAGTGCTTTCTTTCTAAGTCAGTCACTCAAAGCATAGTTATTATCTATAGTCAAAAATTGCTGTTAATACATATTAAGTTCCAAAACTGATTTTAAACTGGCTTTTTTTGTCAGACTTTTTTCTTGTGTTGCTTTCCAGTAGGCAGGGACAAGCTCAGCTTTTTGTTTCCTGTGTTATGTTCTGCTGCTGTTGACATAACCTGTTAAAACTAGTCCCTTGAAGTCACCCACCCACTCCCTCCTGTCTGGAACACCTTGTTGCAAGGATTTATTTTCACAGCTTGTTCCTGAGTGTTTGCTTTCACCTTTCAATGTCTGCTATTTATTGGTTTATCAGAATCTGCATTTTGAAAGGTGCTGTGCTGAAGCCTTATAAGCTTATCTTGCATGCAGAAAATGCTGATTTGAGTGGACCTTTTCCTGCAGGGGTTTGCCTGCAGATAGGTTGGCTTTGTGCTTACCTAAATCTGTTTCCTATTGATTGGATTCAGTCACAGTAACTATCTAAAACCAATGCAGTTAATGAGTCAAATCAGTACTTTTATGGTGATATAATTGTATCTTCAGCAGACAGGTACAGTTACTTAAACTCTATTATGCTTATTTTAGCAGCTAGTGACCTTGATGCAAAAACAATACTAAAAAAAAAAAATTAAAAAAAAAATCTGAAAGAATACCCACCAAAAGGCTTTAACAGATGTTGATCCAGGGGCCCAGACAGCACCATAATACTTTGCTTTGTTAAATCTCATTGAGACCAAAATACTTTAAAACCTATGTAGAAGTAGTGAATTGGAGACAGGGTTGGCTTTCCTTTTAAGTGTGTGACAAGCCCTGGTTTAACTGTCATTAAACCTCACAGATTTTGAGGGAAATCATTGTGATTTTCAAAGAGAAGCTTTTAAAAGGTACAGCTCAGGTTGAGTAGTAGCAGGGAGAAAAGTTAAACAGAAAATATTTTTTTATCCTATAATTGAGTGAAGACTGTGTATGTCAACAAAATTACAAACTCCCAATATTTGTACATCATCAGTTTCAACTAAGGACCCTAAATGCCACCTTTACCCTAAGTTCATTAAACCACATGGATTTTTTTATTAAGTTCATTAAACTTGGATTTTTGATGAAAAAATCTAAAATCTGATCACATAAAAAAAAAGGATTCTTAGTTTCAGTGTAAGATAAGAATTTTTTTTAATTTTTTTTATTTTTTTATTTTTTAAAAGTGAACCTTCCTCAATTTCATAATTTCAGATTTTAAAGTTATCATCTAGCTTGCAAAAGTTTTAATGAAAAGTGCAAAGAGCAAATGAAGGTCTGGGTTTCCTCCAAGATGTGAAGTCTCACTGAGTGTAATTCTGAGTGCCGGTGTGGAAGGTGCCTTTTTTTTTTTTCTTTTTATATAATGGATGTTGCCATACCTGAGATTCTCAGCTTCTCATGTTCCAGGTGTTTTCTGGAAGGCACCTTTACTTCATACATGATCAGAGATAATGACAGGGTTTTGAATTAAGATGTTTGTTCACTGACAACTTCCTAGTGTTAGAGTAGACTTCAGGGTTAACAGCCATGTTGAAATCATTACTTTTAGCTTTCTGTACCTCATCCAGATCAAGAGTTTAAATAAAAAAGGCTATCCATGGTTGCAAATAGATATGCTTTGAGACTTAACCTGTTAACACAGCTCCCAAACAAAAGGAAAGGGACAGAATCATAGCTCAGTTATATGATAGCATTTATTCTGGCCTTTTTCTTCATCTATTCGAGAGCAAAACACTGCAGCTTGAGAGGTGCGTAAATGCACGCGGTGGCTTTAATGTCACTGTGGGTTTAAAATCAGTCACCAAGGGGTTGTCAGAAATGAAGGAATACATGAAATTTTAGTTTTCAAGAGAGGTATTATTTGCCTTGTCAAAAGGAAATTAGATGGGCAACACCTTAGCCAGGCACTAACGTAAAGAGAAGAGCAGCACTGTAAACTGTACCCTGCAGGAGGCAGATGCACCGATCTTGGTTCTGTATACCTTATAACACTCACTGGACCTTCTGGAACCTTTTTGTTATTCTTTTTTTTTTCTATGTTTTAATATCTCCTGTGCATTTGGTCCTGCAAGCTAGTAGCATTTAAAAAACAAACCAAAACCAACCAAAGAAAAAACCACAAACAAACAAAAAAACCAACTAACTCTTTTTTTCCACTGCAGGGGGACAATATCTTACCATCTCTGATCCCAAAGGCAAGGAAGGAAAAGCGGCACATCTTATCCTCCCCTTGGATCACATGGCTCAGGCCAGAGACTTGTGCCTGTCGTTTAGGCATAAGGTGCCTGGACTGCATTCTGGTGCCCTCCAAGTCTTTGTAAGGAAAAACGGAGCTCACGGACCAGCTGTTTGGGGAAGAAACGGTGGCCATGGCTGGAGACAGACACACATAACTTTACGAGGACTAGGCATCAAGAGTGTAAGTACTGATGCTTGTGTTGCTTTTTGGTTTTTTTGCATGAGAAGCTGAAGACACTTAAGTGGTGTCGCACTGGTTCGTTTGTCTTCTGGGTCCAATTTCAGTCTGTGTTTGCTACTTTGATTCCCGCCAATGGAATCATATTAAGGGTATGAGAGTAATTTTTTTTTTTCCAATTAGTTTTATGCCAAAAAAAAAAGAAATCCCACCTACAGCAATAGGCTCGTAGTACAGGCTGATTTGTGATTTCCTGATCTACCTTGTACAGCCCATTTTAAAGGAATCACCATACAGGAAAAGCAGCCTAATGGACAGAGCCAAACTGTACACAGACTTCAAAAAAAGCCTGTATCAAAATTCCTTGTGAACAATGCTTTGAATAATGCACTGCCATGAAATAGGAAGCATCATCCGCTGTGGATTAGTTGTAACTAACTGGCTAAACCAGGGGAAAGATATTGAAAATAAGTAGTTTTTGGTAATGCAGGGGGGTTACATGTGCAGTCACAAGTGGTTTTATGCTCTTCAGCATACCTGCTGCAGCTGATCTGGCCAAGGAGGTAAATGATGTCCTAAGTATGCCTGTAACAAAAAATGGTTTAGTGCAATCAGAAGAAGATGTCTGAAGTGGCGTGGAGAATCCTTTAATACCTGGAAATCTTGGAAACACTGGGGGATAAACTGATATCAAAAGCTCAGTGTTATTCTTCAGCCTCTGCTTACCTTTGAAGGTAGTTTCTATTTCAGATCTGAAGGACTGGCTTGGGTGCTTCAGGGCCTATTTTTATTCTGACTTAGATATCAGGTGGTGTGAAAAGTTCACACATCATAATGTTCATAGTGGGAGCAGACTACAAGATACACACAGTATATCATCCTAAAATTAATATTAAGGCTGTAATTACTACAGATAATTTTCTGAAAACTTTACCTCAGCAACAGTGACAAAGACACCTGAGTTTGTTAGCTGTAAATGAGTGTCAGACTGAGAATGTGGACATTTGTAACAGCTGAACAATATATTTGCCATATTCTTACCTTTTTCCTTGCTAAGTTTCACATTTCAGGCGGTATTAACTCTTTCCAGCTCAGTGATAACAGGAGACTCTTACAACATTTTGCTGTAGGCATCAAATAATTTTTAAGCCCTGGTCAAGCACACCATATAAAACAATTCAGGCTTTTTGGCATCCACAGAAGGAACACAGGTGAGCACTACTGTGCTTCTTAAAGTCAGCTGGCTGTTTTGAATAGTTAATCTATGCTCCAGTCCTTTTAGTCAGGCTTTCTAGGTGTTGAATTTCTTCTCCTCAGGCTAAATCTGGACTGCTGATGATCTGTGAAAATCCATGCCCAAAGTTCTGCCACTATTCCACAAGGAACCAGTGCTTCCATAGATTATCTGTCAGGAGACTTCAGGACCCCGAATTGGTTAAATAAAAGATGGATGTTTCTAGTTCCCACAACTAAGGCAGCTGCAATGTGCTTTAGCAATGGAAAGCTCCTCTTTTGTGCAGCATTTTTGAGAACACAGAGGATTTTACAGAGATGATATGTAGAAAGCCCTCGAAGTTCTCTTCTATGGAAGTTCATCTCACGTCAGCAGATGGTCTACCTGGAGCAACTCTGTCCTGAACTGCTGATTCTTCACAAAGGTCTTGCCAAAAGAGAAGAAAGGAGAGGATCAAAAATAGGAAAATGCAGCCATAATTCTAAGCAGAGTAAATAGGCTTTTGTGAGCCAGTTATGACTGCCTGAACTTTCTTAGGATTTTGCTTTCTTATTGTTGAGGCTTTCTAAACCAATGTTTCTTTCAATTTACTTCCTCCTCACCCCCACCTCAAAGTGTTCTATTTCTCTTCCCAGGTTATTTTCAAAGGAGAGAAAGGGAAAAGAAGAACTGGGGATATTGGGCTAGATGATGTGATCTTGAGGAGAGGACGCTGCTCTGAAGAGCATTAGCAAAGACAATGGACCAGCACAGTCATCTCCTCTAGCCCTTCTCATGCAATTCCTACCAAGCTTTGAAACAGAACTGCATGAATGAGAAGAAAAAGTGGGGAGCAACAACTTCTTAGTGGCCTGCTAAGTGCAATCTCATGGAAACTTCACTTAAATATGTGGAGAGCACCTCCCAGGATTCAGGAAATCCAATCTCAGGCTGGTTCTTTCTAGTAGTCCTTACCCTTACATCACAGTTTCTGTGTAATAACTTTATCCCCAATTTAAGTCCGGTGAGTGTTCACAGAAAGAGCACTCATGAAAAAGGGAGAATTAATTACGAATGGTGGCAAAAGAAAGCTCCAGCTCAAAGTTCTAGTGTTAACTGACAATCATTATCTTCCCATAGTGCTTTCATTTCAGCAGTCTTTCATTGATTAGATTTAACAGACAGTGGGATTGATCTAGCTTGAGTCACATTGGATCAGTGAAAGCCTGGACCTGAACTCTGGCTTACTGCCACTGACCTTTGAAGAAGGGTTTGCTTTGTATTAAATAGCATTTATTTTGCTGTCGCACCTGTATTACCAAAACCCAGTTATCTAGAGTAGGCATTGCATCCTGTAATATTGCTACTGCTGTGTTTTGTGTATATGTGTATGGTTAACGTATTTATGTTTTTAATATTTACAGACTCTAGTTGCAAGGTAATTGGCAGCTGTACTTCCTTATTGTACAAATCAGGAGTTCAGCATGTTCTTCAATACCGCTGGTCATGCCAAGTTACCAAAGCCAGTTAATGGTGCTCATTGAAAAATGCTGGTGCAGTTCTTCATGTTGTAGTGTCCTGAAGGCAAAAGACCAAACACACGTGTGATATAAACTGGCATCTGATAATGGTGTACCAGTTTGCATTAGCTCAGAAGCAAGGCTCTCAATCCTGCAAGAACCTCCTGCTTCAGCTGAAGACTGAGCAGCCGGGAGAAGATGAACTTGGATCTTGTAAGGTGGAACCTCTTGACACCATCAGGAATGTTCCCTCCCCACATGTGGCACAAGCCTAAACATAAGCAAAAAAGGGCAGCTGCATTAACACTGTACGAACAATTCAGACCGTGAAATGCCTTGAATGATCTTTGTCAAACATCCATATTCCATCCAATCTTCTGTATATAATAAACATTTTATACTTTAGAACTAGATCAGCTATTAGCTCTGGTTGGAAATAAGTATTTATGAAAATTTTAGACTACTTTTTTAGTTATGTATCTTGCATATGGTGGGCAGTTTACCAGGAAATTCTTCTGTTTGGTTTGGGATCTTTTAAATGGGCATCATCATAATCACTGCTAACAATTCTAAATTTGACAAAGTAATTGTAACATTTAAGAAAACTACAAGAGTGGTAAAATGTTGTTAATGGTGCAGCCTTAAAGCTTCAAAATGTAGATATAGAAGAAATGGGTCTCAGATATTTTGAATATTTAAATGCAGTGTAAAATAAATGTCAGCTGCATACCATGTTATAAAGCCATTGTCAAAAAAATACATGCAAAGTCTTACACAAAGTCCCCAGGGATAAAATTGCAGAACCATTAGATGTCATGTTAGATGTTTCCGATGAAGGACCACTTTGAAAATACTTTTCTCAGTGTGTATAGCAGAAATGTACATGACCAAACAGAGAATCTCCTGCAAAACTGTACCAGCAAACATTTTGAAAAGCAAAAACCCAAGGCATTTGTAAACATTAAATTTTAAACTATTTTGCTTCAAATATGATCATGATCTTTTTCTCTTACAGTACTTTGTGATATGCCAGAAATATTTGTGAATAGTTGAAATACCTTGTCTTTATTTTAAAGTAATCAGTAAAGGAGACTGTTATTTGCTACTAATTGGAAACCTTGTTTTCATTTTTAGATTGAACTTCTCATTTTCATTGCAGTGAAATAAACCCAAAGATGACAATACAACCAAAGTGAAATTTAAAAATCAAAGTGATTTAAAAATCAAAATTCATTTCACTGTAATATGATGAGAGCATTATATGTATTATTCAAAAGGAAGAATGACAATTTTCAACCTAACTTTTTTAAAGAGAAGTTTCACAGGTAATTTAAGAGCTTCTGCTTCATTTTACAAGAAGCAGCTTCCATAGTTTTCACGCTACTGAACCTGTACAAACTGTTATATTCCCTGGAAGCTAAGAAGATTAACACATTTTGGTCTGGTTCATGTACAGTGGATGAAGATGGTCTTTACCACATATTGCTACACCTTTCTGAGATTAAAATTCCCTGTTTAAAATAGAAACTTATCTCTTATCTATGCAACACTGTCAGAGTTTTTTGCCCCTTTTACAAATGGTCCCTAGAACCCAGAATCTGAGTTAATTCAGAAGGCAGGCATAAATAAGGTATCTGAGACTTGGAGGTCAAAACCTTAGTTTTACTGTATTTGAAGATTACAGTAACTGCCCTAATAAGAGTCAGATACTGATGAGAAGACAACCCTGAGCAGAAAAATGTCAATGACAGCAGCCTTCCATCATCCTGCTCCATTCTCCTGGAGAAAAGGTGCCACAGTAGCACCTGCCTCCAACCCATGGGCCAGCTCTCTCTCTCTATACACATACCGCATTAGAGGTTATTTCTCCCTGCAAATGGGGCACTGTAATTGCCAGAAACATTGCTAAAATTATAGACTTTGGATCAAGCTATGCATTGTGACAGTCACCTTGAAAACTGTTCACTCTGCATTTAAAGATATGCAACAAGATAAACTACGGCTGTCAGCCTTTTAAATTGGAATTGTGAATGTAAGACATATAGGGTTAGTAATTAGCAAGGCCCAGTTAAATCTTATGCAATTTTTATTTATATAGTCCTATATCTCAAACAGAAAATTATCAGAGTTTTCCAGGTGGTTAAAATACTTTCTTACCTGCTGTTTTATCCTGATGTCCTTTAGTCACACAATGTTTGATGACATTTCAGATTTTCCACATCAATTAAAAACAAAAAAAAGAAGTGGAGTGATCCATTGGTGTAAACCTGCAACTTTAGAAATAAGTATGAGACACTTTAGTGGTAAGTTTCAGTAGTGGCTTGAAAGATCACAGAAATGTTGTCAAGCTTTGAAAGTCAATGCATGCTCAGATCTCATCTACTGCATCAAACGGACCTGGCGATACATGAAGAAATGCATTTGGAATGTCTGTAATGCTCCATTTGTTTGAGACTAAAGACTATCAAAGACAACTTTAACAGTACAGGCTGAAGCACTTCTAGAGTTTAAAAACCATCTTGGTGTGGGATTTCAGGACTATACAACCAAAATGAATCAAATCACATTCTAGCTGGTCTGTTCTTACCAACTCTCCTTGTGCGCTTGTGTGACCTCTTCCAAAACTGTTCCTTTGCTTTGAAACAAATTGTCCTCTAGACAGTGTTCTATGCTGATTGCTTTAAGCTGAGATGGCCTATTTTGTGGAGATAAAAAGAGTGGGTTATATTTTATTCATCTCTCTTCTTCAAGTTGAAAAAGAGCCTGGCTAACATTACTGGATTACAGGATAGCTGATCCAGTTACTTGGATGCTAGTGCTTATTGGACTGTGGGTTTATGTTAGGTTGCCTTTTTTCTTCTAAGAAATCTCTAATTTGACAGTAGAGAGCCAGATGGGATATAATGATTACATATGCTTGATATATGTCAAAAGCATAGATTTATCCCTCAATTTCCCAATAACATGACAAACAGTGGAGCAAATTGGACCTGAATTTTCTGGATAAAGACAAATAATTCCCAGCTCTACAGATCAGGCACTCCATCATTGTTTTTCCTCAGTTTGCTTCCCAAGAGATGTTCAGAATCAACCAATCTTTTCTTCAAGAAATATTTAAGCTCATTATGTACATACGGTCAAATTTTTGCCACTTCATTGTTTTCCTGCAATTCAGCTGTTAAAGATCTCCCCAAGACTCGGGAACAAGCCTCCACTGTGATGAAATGACTCTTCTATGGGTAGAAGAGGTTCAGGTGGTAAAGTCCTCTGTCACATTTTTCTCCTGGGTTTTTGCTTGCCGTGTATTTCAACAGCCCATGTTCTCATTTCAGACTCTCCTCCTGAATAGTTTTGATATCTATTTTGGGTGTGGCAAACACCTGGAAAGACAAAGTACAGCATATGCTCAGAGAATGATTTTACTGCATTTGTATGCAACAGAAGCACTAAAGTTTGGGATTGACACTCACAAGAATTTCAGGAAGACACCATCATTGCTCCGATACCACTGGTGCCCCAGCAGAAGAGAGGGACAACGTCACCCTTGCCTTTTGCCCCTGCCCCCGCTGTAGGAGAAAGAAATGGACTCCATAGATCTTTCCCCCTGTTAGGATGGTTCAAGACAGAATTCCCTCTATGTATGAAGCAGGATTACCGTGGCATGCATGTGCTCCAGTTCAATATCAGCATCTTGGAACTGCAAAGAACAGAAAAAAAGCCTTTCAATGAAAATTGACTTTGAAACAACAAAAGGACTGGGTGTCAAAAGGACTGGTGACTGCCCATCTTTCTCCTCTCCAAGGAAGCTGGTAATGTTAAGCTTCCACAGACAGTGCAAAACCACTTGGGTTTGGTGGTATAGTCATGTAATATTCCATTTGGTTTAAGGAAGATTCTCCTTTCAAAATGGTTCCATTTTTAATGACATCAACTCTAACAGAAATTAATTCTCCATGAACTCCATGGAGGCCACTATTTTAGCAGTTAAACATTCCTGAGACTGTCCTCTGGCCTTGAGGTTAGACAGCACATAATATCTGTATCCATGCAGACACTGCCACACTCCCCCTTGAAATGCTGCACAGTCCACTCTTAAAGCATATTTTCCTCAGTGCCTGTGTCTCAGGTTGTCACACAGCTGCTCCACAGCAGGTCTGCCAAAAATGGAAACACTGCCAACTTGAAGTGTGTTTTTACATGATTTTATTCACAGATGAGCTCAATAATACAAGTATAACAGAAGTGCTGAGAGAAAAAAAGATAAGCAGCCAAAAGTATACCCTAGTATGTAACATATCAAAGGCAACATCCAAATTTTAAGTCAAGGAAAAAATAGCTAGCTGTCTTAAAAGAACAAGATTCTTGCCTATTATTTCAGACCAGCAAATGTTGGAACTTACTTATTGGATCTTAATACCATTTTGGAATGCCAAGTGCAATTAAACTTTCTCCCCCTTTTCCAAACCTTTCTATGTAGATAAAATAGAGTGGCACAGTGAAATGCATTCTCACACCCCTGGATTCAGGTCTAGCGCGAGAGCTGCTCATCTGGGAGCTCACACATCGTGTGCCACCTCAGCTGGTGATGACACCACTAGAATTCTCAGCAAAGACCATCCTGACATCCAGCACAATGTGAGTAGAGAACTAAACCCAAATTAGCACTGCACAGCACCAGTTATGCTTTTAAATTAGGAAAATAACTATAAGATTGTCTAAGGCAAGAAATTTGATTAGCAGAATTCAGAGGGGTATCCTAGAGAGACACTTCGACTTCTATCCCTCTGAAGTTCTGAGTTAGCTCAGAGAAGGTTGTCATCTTACCACGGTTTCCTGGATCAGTTGGCAGGTAGAAATTGTGATTTCATGGGGCTCTTCAAAGTTTCCATTTCCCAATGTTTACCCTTCTCTCTCAAACATCAAATATCCATGATTCTTGCTAATAGTCTTTAGCCATTTGTGCCTTAAAGTGTATACGCAGGGTTGAAATACACTGAAACTGCTCAGTAATATTAAATTCCACAACTCTATCATATCAATTTACATAGAAACCGGGAACCTTCATTGTGGAGGCAGAGGTGTCATTAAACTGTGAGCAATTCAATCACGCTCCTGTCAAATGCCACTGGTTCTATCTTGCTTTTAAAGACACTATAGTTGGCTGAACTCAGTTACTGAAGGCTGCCTCTTAGAACTGAGTGATGCTTAATTAATCACAAGGTAAATCTGCCAGTTTTGTGGGGTGTTAGGAGACCTTGTTATTCTGGCAGCTCATCTGCCAGCAGCTCTGGCACAGTCACTAGGAAACTCACAGTGAACTGCTCTGCCAGCTTTTTATTAGAGTAATTTGTTTGTCAAATAAAGATATGTGACTGGGGCATGGAAAAATATTACATTAATATGGAAAATAGGCAGAGAAAGTATATGGTACACCAAGGGATGCTTTCATCACCAGACAACCTTTGATCAGCTTACATTGGCAGTTACAGAGCTAGACAAAAATTGTAAGGGTTCAAATATGGCTTGGCCACAGAGCTTCAGCACACAGGCCTCTCACTCAAGCTCTTAATAACACTGTTCTTCATCTTTCATTCAGCCATCCCCTCCCAGGTTAGTCCAAAGAGTGTGTTTGGCATGATGACTACCCCTCTCTGTGGCTGGATGGGACTGGGTGGTCCCTAATGAGTGCAACTCTCTTCATTTTTCTCCTAAGTTTTGCCAGAGGTATCACCTGTGCTGCTAAAGACATTGGGCAAACTCAAACTTTCATGTCCTCTGATGAAAGTAAGGAGCTTTTCCTTCCCTGGCATGGAAGTCTGCTTCTTTCCTAATGAGAGACCCTCAACAGAGGAAACCCTTTCAGAACCACCCTCTCACTAGCTGCTCTGACCGAAATCCCCTGTGTACAGCAACTAGGTCCTAATGCACAGGTAGCAAACTGCACAAAAAAAATCCAAATAGGGCAATATCCAGAGCATGTGGCAAACAGGTCCAAACTATGACCCTTGAATAGGCAACTACAGGTAAAAACTATAGGAGCACAAATGGGGAATACAAGCAGTCCTGCAACTCACCAGAATGTGACTGCAAAACAACTGGACCCCATTTCTGGCCCTGAAATGCACTGACTAAAACTGGTGCGTTTTCCAACAGCCAGTCTGCCTGGAACAGCCTGGGAACACATAAACCACATGAGGCTGCCAACAGCAACTACAAGGTAATCCTGCAGCATGCAAAATAATACATGTGGGGGTTTCTCAAACCTCGCTATTAAAAACATCCTTGGAATGATGGCTCTGTCCTGACACTCAATACAGACAACCCATGCGTCCCATCTCAGTGGCAACAACTCCCTTTGGGGAAGAGTCAGACCTTGCACTCAGAAGGGAACTGAACAGAGCTGCAGCAGAACAGGCACAAGCTGCTGCATCATCAGGCTTTGCCCACTGGGTTTTCAGTCAAGGAGTGAGGCTGCCTGTGAGCTCCCTGAATACATTCAAGGGATGAGTAGCAATTCTCTTGTGCACCTCTCCACACCACTATTAATACTGCTGTAAGTAAGGTGAGTAAACTCACCCATGTGATAGGTAAGAGAAGTGAGCAAATGCTTATATCATGCACCCAAACACAGGCAAACACCACTTGAACTTACTCACAAATCCCATGGCTATGCACTGTTCTCTTGACACACAGGCACAGCAGACTCAGGTCAACAAGCCTAACCTGCAACAGCAGCTAGTTAAAAGCAGCAATACAATTAAAAGCTTCCATTATGCAGCATTATTGAAGGGGAGAAACTTGCAGGCAAATTTAATTTGTCTTTAACTTTCAGAAGCTTTAACCTCTCACTTGGCCCTTTTGCCACCACCACAGTCAGGCAAGACATATCAAACCCGTCTGTCCTTGGCTTCTGTGGCAGAAGATCAGGCCTTTCATTAACACCATACAAAACACCGTGCTTCTGACTGAAATGAATCCTCTTAGCTGCTCACACAAAAGCATCTGACATTCTTTCCTGAAGGAACTGTGGAACAGGGCATCTAGAAAGCTGCTGTACAGAAAGCTAAGAAAATCAAAACACAAAGGAACTTGGGCACTCATGAGACAAACAAGTAAATTAGACACCGATGAATTCACCATGCTCCTTGAGCTATTTGTATGTGATTTATCTCAGTTTCTAGTTAATTTTTAATAGGCATTTCCCCTGTCCCTTGCCAAGCAGTTGGCAAACTCACTGCATGTGCTCCAGCAACAAAAATTGAGGCAGATGTAGTAAATGGAGTTTTCACTCGGAGTAAGAACTATCATTTAAAATCCTATTTCTCCTGCATCTGAAAATGAACAAACTCTTGCCTACTTCAAAGAATTGAAATGCAACATTTCTCCTTTCTCCACCACATCCTACTTTGTGCTACAGCTGTTTTATTTCCTATCTAGGTACAACGTCAGTCCTGTCTCCTACTGCAGAGTGCTCCACAAGGCTACAAAGTAGATTCTTCAGTTAAACAACAGCTACCAGCATTCAAGGTCCTTCATAAACTGCAGTTGCACTGACAAGCATCAGGACAAGACAAAGGGAGAGCTCTTGCGGCCTCACATTTCAGCACACTCCTGTTTTGCTGCAGAGCTTCCAGTCTAGCCCACAGTGACACCAACCTGTCAAAAACTCTTCAACAGACCTACCAGCAATTGTATTAAGCACTATACTTGAAATACTGGCACTCTGACCTGTAAAATGCAAACCCTCAAGCTGCCTCCTCTGGTTCCAGTCAATCCAACCCTTCAGGCTGTTGGAGAGGTTGTTCTGCTCACTACCAGTTCCAGCTGAGGGCTTTGAGGCACAAAGAACAATCACCTGAATTTATACAGCCTGTCAAGCCTGCACTACCCACCCCATAGTGCCAAGGCAGCCCTAACAGCTGAGATATCCTGACAGGTACACTCCACCGACAGAAGAGCAGGCACTGGTGTTGCTTCTACGCATAATCAAACCTTTGATTAAGTAGCTAAGGCTGTGAATTCAGAACTTCAGGGTGTTTCTGTATCTTGCCCATGGTAAGTGTGTGTGTGTGCATGCTTGGAGTTGCATGTGCTCACCACAGCACACCATGCGGGGATTCAGCTTCCCACCCTCTATACAGGTTGCTGCCTCTCGACCCCCTTCCTTTTCCTCTTCTTCCTCCTCACACACCTCTTGAAGTTTCTTCAGCTGCACTTTTACTCCCTCCAGTTTGTTCCAAGACCCCCAATTTCTTTCTCTCAGTCTTTCAGCTCTGTATTGCTGCTGTGGTCTTGAGCTTTTGATGAAAAGCAGGCTATCAAAGCCTTTGTCCTCAGCTGCATACTTTTAAGTTTAGGCCCCCTGTCTACCAGGAAGATTCAATTTAGGTATAAAGCACTGCACCTGGCAGCATTCGCCAGCTCCTGCCCAAACAATAATAAAGTTTCTTTGCCCCAGGACCTGCTGAACTCAAACACTGTTTTCTCTGGCACAAGGGGCCAATTCACTCCTCGAGATAAATATTAAGCAAACAGGATTTTTTTTTACTTTAGGAACTAAGCAGTTACAACTTTTTCCTGCAGCCACAGTCACACCCCTTTTGCCTGCAACACTGAGCTATTTTTAAAAAATTCATTCCTGTGGTATTTTCCTCATAGCCATAAAGCAGCAGGGCATTCTCTTAAACACACTTTGCTATTATTACTCCGTCTATGCCTCCTGACTGACTGTGACCTTCCAAATTCAGATAGATTAGCCATCTGTCAAAAGAAAAAAAATAAATTATTCTCTTTGTACCCTTTCCTCTATCACTTGTTTTCCCTGGGCAGCAGCTCAGACCTGGCAGGAAACCATCTCAGTTCCTGCCCTCTGACTCCACCACATGCCCTGAGTGTTGCAACTTGGACCTTCTGCATACTAAAAAAAGAAAAGAAAAACTTTTACCTCTTGCCAATGTTCCAAAAAGCAAAAATAGTGAACCAAACCCCAAGCAAAGTACTGTATGTTGTTATTACCTATGTAATAACAACACTCTCAACACCCGAAAAAATAAGATTAGTGGCTTAAATTCACCAAGGGGCACCAACATCAGCCATTCTGACAGTCATACCGTTCCCTTCATCTCAGCAGATGACAGGTAAAATGAGTCTGCGACTTAGCTAGTAATTTTAAAAGAAGAACAAAGTCCATAGTAAATGATGATACAAACCCTTATCAGCTTGAGGATGTCTTGTTAAAGACCTCTTGTTAAAATAGCAGGCAGAGACACGGAACACTTAGCTGTTCTCTCTCCTCTGTACTTGCTCTCCAGTATAAAATACAGAACATTTTTTCCTAAGAATATGTAAATACAAACAAAGATTAAAATTAGGACAAATACCTCCTTCCCCTGATTTCACCGTCTGAACCCTCACTTAAACCCCCCCGTAAGCAGGAAGCATCTATTTTCTCTTCAAACACACACAATTTATTTCTGCTTGCCCATGGTCCATGCTAGGTGAAAACACTACCAAGAAAGAAATCAACCTTTCACTCCCTGCTCCTGACCCCATTTCTTTTGTCCCATCCTTTTACACATCCCAGCCTTCTGGCCACCTCCTATTGGTGAAATCAGCTTTTTGCTGCCTGAGCCAAGAGAAGAGCCAGTGGCAGTGTGCTCTTATGAAGGAGGGATGGCCTTGTGCTGTGTTCTCTACCCGCCAGAGCAAGCCTGCAGCCATCTGTCCTCCTTGCCCTAACCCGCTCTGTTGCTGCTGCCCTCAGCAATGTTTGTGAGGCCACAAGACGTGTTGAGCTCCAGAGCAACCCCTCACGGCTCTGGTTTGCATCTTGTCACACTCCACCTGCTACTGCAAACACACCCTTAGGCAAAAGCCTCTTTCAAGTCAAAAGCTAACTTACTGACACACAGTGAGTCCAGCAACTGGCAATCGTGGATTTTCAAACAGGACTTTTCCTCTGCATGTTAATACGCTCTTTTCCCTCTACTCGATGAGTCCGTCCTCAAACTGCTCTGTCCTAGAGTGGTGATGAACGTAAGATACTGTGAGACACGAGCAGGTCAGAGCTTCACCCATCGGTACAGCCCGCCTGAGCCACCTTCCTCCTGGAGCTCAGCTACTGACTTGTGAGACAGCACAACTATGCCTAGTGCTACTGCTGCGCCAGGAAAGGACACTCACACAAATGCAGCTGACAGCAAAGTTATAAAAAAGGTTTTAGTTCAAACAGAACTGCGCTCTTTTTCATCAGATGATTTTCTGTTCCATGAATTCTGGCATCATTCATTTACTGAGAAATAATATTCAACTCTCATGCATGTCAGAATCACAACATTTACTTCGCTTCTTCCGCATGAAACTAAGGAAAAAAAAAAAGGTGATGGGTTGCAGAGCTCTCTAAAGCCAAATGCTGGATGAGAAGACAACAGACAAAAAGTTATCAAAAACTTATACCTAATTTTAGAATGCGAACAGCAAGGACTTCAACAAAAAGGAGCAAAATTCCATGAGAAAAAAAAGTAAGCATTTTTTCCTCTAGTCAGTATTGCTTACAATAATTCCAGTGGTTTATCTACTTTTCTAGACTCTTTATTTGTTCTCAAAGACATTGGAAATGAAAAATAAAATCAACTTCCTACCTCTTCTGAACAATCTGCAATGAAGTATGACAGAAAACAAGCTGAACATGCTTCTAGGCAGCCAATTCCAGTACACATATTTATTGATAGGAAGGAACAGCATATATATATATATATATACACATATATACATAAAAATTACATAATTATTTATGCATTTAGGCAAAACATGTAACAAGGTTGCATGAGAAATGCTGCCAAAGCTGGCCAGTGCTGGGAAAGCAGGACCTCCCAAACCCCTCTCATGGGCTTCCTGTGGCAGCAAGCACTACCTAAGAAGGAAAAACCTCCCCTAGTGCCAAGTTTTCCCCATTTCACAGGTGCAAATCCTCACCAGTTTGTCAGGCTCTGTTTGCTATAACAAAAGCCTTCAGTCTTCTGACGTTTTAAAAGGGTTCAAAGAAACATAACATGAGCTAGTTAAAAATACCATGTGGAGTGTGTATACACACCCACAGTGCTCTAAGCCAAAATCACAGAAAGCCAAGTTTGTTTAGCCTAACAGCTCATCCTACCTATCCCCCCCCCTCTCCTGCAGAACTCCTCTGAAACAGTATCTGCTGTGTTGCCTTGCCTGGTGTGCTTTGAAGGCCCCAGGTGACTCCCTCTCCAGAGCAGGCAAACAGATCGTGCCTCTCTGTACGCCCAGTCTGTTCCTGGCACAAAGAGGCAGAGCCCGGTGCTTCCAGGTGGTACCTGATGTAAACAGACCCTGGAGAGCTCACGCTGCAGCACTTTTCCTGACCTTCAGCCTGAAGGTTTGTTTTAGCTAATTTAAAGCTCCTCCTCCTGGGAGACCACCCAAAATGTCTTTGTACAGTTCAGGTCGTGTCTCAATCACCTGGCCAAATTTAAGTCCTGCAGCTCTTTTGATCTTTCTTATTCAAACTGCTCGGTCGCTTTGCCACTGTTGATACTGCTCTCAGCATTCCTCTAGCCTACAGTGGTCTTCTCCTACTTCAGACAGCTGCAGAGATTCAGGCAGCATGGTAACTGCATACAGTAGTGTGTTCCCAAAGCTGACACCAGTAAGACCAGCTCAATGCTCAGACAGGGCTCATCAGCAGAGCACAGAGGCCTGTGCCAAGCTCCCTGTTGCTATTGCTAGACTGGATTTGAAACTGGAACAAGATAACATCTGTTTGAAACATCTTGCAGCCTGAATGCAGTTTTATTACCAAATCCATTCCCAAACATCACAAACTAACTTCTTTGTTCATGGCACAGGCAACATCTTCCTACAACTGCTTCTACAGCAACTTCAAATGTCAGAGGACTTAAGTGCACCCAATGCCCACTGCCAACCCCTCAGTTACAGCCCTTTCTCCTCTTTCAGGCTGAGATCAATCTATTTCCTACAGCAGGACTCAGATGCAGGGACTGCTACAGAGATAAAATCACTCAAGGAATAAATGATAAGTAACAACATCCAGGTAATGCAGGTAAACCACTACTACCAATATTCTGTTTCCTTGATGGAAAAACTTCACATGTCCCAGATTTCACTAACACTGAACAATTACACAGTGTCATTTTATATTAAAAAATAATGTAAGCTATATAATCAATCCTATTGTATAAAATAACAGAAGGTTACAGACTGTGCAATGAGTAGTCAGGCAACGAGGTTTCTTACATGACAGTTCTGGGATATTTTGATACTGTGCCAAAGCCTGACAGCAGCCCTGGATTACTCTCTCTTAGAGATGCCTCTTGGCTGCTCTTCTTACCGTGCAGTTCATCACTGTTCTACTGTGAGCGTCACCATGCCAAGTTTTGGGTCAGGGTGTATTTCATGCCACCTTTGTGCTGATGCAAAGGTGATGCCACAAAGCAGCAGGAAAGAAGGCATTGGGCTCTCTGACTAGAAAACATCTAAAGAATTAATGGAGAAAATCCTGTGCCACTGTAAGGGACAGATTGCTTTTGGAAAGTCAACAGTGCCCAAATAGGTGATGATACAATAATCAGTTAATACTTTTGTACTGTGCCATTGCGATCCATGAGAGATCTTACACTAGATGCTGTATGAACAGGGAGGTTTCCATTCAGAGGAATCTCACCTATTATATAATTTGCTCTGATAGACAAAACCCCCCAAATGGTCTTTTCACCTCTTCTTCAGGACATCTTTTATCTGAACAGATCGTTTTCAACAAAAAAATGATCTGAGCCTCTCAACACCCTCCTGACTGGTACAGTGCCATCATCCAAAAGAAACCTCACTCTCAGATGAACTCAGTATGGCTTGCTAACAGCACTTAAAGCTCTGCAATTCAGCATTATAAAGTTGTTTGTCTCCTGAGTGTAAGAGTTTCACTTTAGGCCCTGCCAAGGTCAATATGCAAGATAAATACCCTCCCATTCATGGCCTAGTGGGAGGTCTCTTAAGCACCTCGGGTTTGCTATGCAATATCTAGGGAAATATGACAATCAACATTTCACATACTAAATTATGTCAGATTTCAGAATGCAAGCAGGATTTTCATCAGCTACTCTGTTCTTATCCTCTCTGATACAGAAAAGAAGGGATTCTCTTTAAATCTGAGATACTTTGACTCATGACAATAGAAAAAAAGAAACCAGTATTTCTTATTGGAGTCACTGTGAGCAAAGATTTAGCAAAGCAAGAGCTGTCACACCAACCTCCTCCATGAAAATTTAAGTGCCTGAAACTGAGAAAAAGATAGAATGGAGCGGATGGGTAGGAGAGAAATACCATCACTCAGTCACGCCTAAGACATGAAGAGACCCTTTTTAAGAATTATCTCCCTCAGAATATCTTCTCTAAAAATCATTTTTCCCCCTTAAAAATTGATACATCATTATTAATAACATAATCAGTATTTATATTTTTATTGTTTTGCCAGTGAAAGTCTGGGCCACTTTGAACAATCTTTTCTCTAAATGAACCCATAATATTCTGTAGTTTTCATGGTTTTCACAGTGTTTGGCCTGAAATGAATATATGCCCTGATAAAGCATATCTCTCTGAAATGTAACTACTGTACACTTCATTTGGCAAAAAGATGGAATTTCCTCCTGGAAATTTTTTATAATCCTGAAATCTACATACTCCTCAAAATGTCTTGGTTATTCAATTAAGTCTATAATGAATGATAAGCCATTCATAGGAATAATCTGTTAAACCCAGAGCAGAAAATATATGCCTGAGGACACCCAGCAACACATGCATGAAAAGATTATATGTGAGTTTATCTTGGTTGGACTCTATCTATATAGTTTGTGTCAGTCTACAGAGTTTTGCTGTCAGTACAGCTACTGCTGTCTGTCCTACCAAGCTAGAACAGACTAATTAAATGTAGTTAACTCCAAACCCTGACCCCAATGTGTCCAACAAAACTTCAGACAGTTGAGGAAAAACTTTCCCTTTTTAATTTTCAGCAACAGTATGAGCTATTGAGACTTGTCAGAGATACTGACATTTAAATATGCTTCACAAACTTCTGAGTTTTGACTGCTTCGCTGTATTTCCTGAATCCATTATGCCTGCAATTTTCCTCCTCTGAATCACACAGCTCATCCGTGTCAAAATAAATTTATCACCTATTAATTTCCATTCTTCTGCTCAGACAGTTATTTCACACCTCCAGCAGACAAGGGCAGTGCAATGGCAGGGCATCAGGTTGCTAACCCAGCATCACAGGGGAGGTTACAGCACTTGCACCCTCTTCAGTGTGTGCAATTGGCAATCTCCTGATTTCTCACAAAATATATACCAGATATATTTTTTCAATTTTGAGAGCTCTCTTCCCTCAGTTCATGGACTTAGGTGTCCACTTTGCCTCTTTCAGTTCAGAGAGAGAGTTTTTCTTATTCTGCTGTAATTGATGAAGGCCCTTTTTCTAAAAACATTTCACAGGGAATTTAAACCCTGCAGAGTAAAACATTTCATAAATGATGAAAAATTGTCACCTTTGATAATTCCCTTTTCAAGAGAAGACAACAAAGCAGAAAACAAGTATGTTTTAAGGGGGCAAGAGATAATTCTTGAAGGAAACTAAATCCATGGATCTGACACAGCAGTGGTACAGCTGGATAAGAGCTCCATTTCTTGACCATCCACGTAAAAAATTAAAAAATAAAACAAATCAAGACATTTTCTAGTGTGGAGTAACTCAAACTCTCACAGAAAAGCTCACCATTTAATTAAACCACTACACCCTGTCTCTCACTCAAATTAAACTCAGTTTTGCTTTAACCATAATTCTGCTCTACAAAGCCTCCTTGCTACAAGCAGAGCGTG
>JAWWES010000133.1:24616217-24647452 GCA_035583135.1 Lophotriccus pileatus
TCTCACTCAAATTAAACTCAGTTTTGCTTTAACCATAATTCTGCTCTACAAAGCCTCCTTGCTACAAGCAGAGCGTGTGTGTTTCTCCACAAGAAACTACTGGCAAAATGGCAGAGGGAACATACTCATCATCATGCTTCCACCCTAATGACCAATTAAAGCAAAAGCTGAACAAATTAGTCATTTTCACGTTTGGTAAATCAGGTGGTGAGCACCAGCTCTCTCCCATCCCAACATAATTTGACACTGATGCCGCTTGCCAGCGGGAAGCACAACCACTCTGTCAGCACAGCACTGCAGTCTCTCATTAAGAAGAGGTTAATTTAATTAAGAATATTCTGAAACAGGCAAAAGGCAGCTCACACTATCAGCTCACAGCTCATGAGGAAATGTTAACATTGCTCTTTAATGCCGAGTTTGGTAAAATTTCATGCTCAGATAGTTCTGCCAAAATTATGCAACCAAGTGACAAATTATTGTATCATCCCAGTGACCTGCACTGGAACACGCTCCCTGAAATGCATTCAAGAAATGCCACAAAAGCACACACCTAGAAGTGGCAAAAATAATAACCCCAGAAAACAAAAAGAGGAGATAACAATAAGTGAATTCATTTCAGGAACAGCAGCATATCAGAACAATGACAGAAAATCAAGCCCTGACAAGGTACAGAAGTCACACGGAACAAACGTGACTGCTGTCATTGTATTAAAGAGCTGGAAAGACAGACAAATCAAACACTGGAGCACAGTCAAGTTTTCTCCTGCAGTTCAGTGTGGAAGTTTCTAGCCAAAACAATGTTGTTTACTACCGGCTTCAGTATCTCACCTCAGTGTTCATCCAGGGGCAGATCAGATTCAAATGGTTTTCTTTCTAACTGACAATTTCTTACCACAAATCCTAATAAAACACACAGGGTATGACAAACACCCAGAAAACACCCAGTCTGGATTGTTTCACTTTACTTTTCTTCTTCTGTCTAAGACTACTTGGACTTCTGTCCAAGTCTACATTGCTGCTCTTGACAGGTGCATTTAACAACAGGAGACAGTGACCAGCTTGACTCTCAGCTAAAAATGCATTAGGATCTTCGCTGAGTAGGACTACTGCATTTGCTCTATTGTTTAAGCAGTTGTCTGAGTTACTATTGTAAATGTTTGGTATTTTTGGGTTTTTTTGGGTTTTTTTTTTGCAGCTATTCCCTATCAAGCTTGCTGCAGTAAAGTCAGAAGATTTCCTTTGTTCAATTTTAACTGTAAAGAAATCATCAGGCCTGATCACAGGCTGAATGAGAATAACATTTATATCCCCAGAGATGGTAAAAGGAAAGTGAAGAGAGACAGTAACTGGCTGGCATGAAACAGAATCTGTGTCACAGGGGAAAACTGGATACTTGCATCCCTCAGGATTCTAATTAGCACCCTGCCTTTCCACTCCAAGCTGAATGATTGCCACTTGAAGACGCTGAAGTCCTGTTCAGCAGTTGTATGCAAATCCCAAAGACATTAAGGGAAAGAACAGGATATAAAAGCTGGCTAAAACCAAAAACTCTAGGCTTGGAAAAACAACACAATTCTGCCATCAGTGATACATCTGGTAAACAGTAACTGAAATACCTGACAGTTGCAAAAAAGGGGGCAAAGAAATTTGAAGAGAGAATCTGCTACCTTATATACAAAATATACAGTTTATTTCTCAGGATACCCATCTGTTATGAGTGTACTACAATACACTTGTCCTGTGAAACAACTGTCCACAAGACAGAAGTGTACATCTGATAATCTTTTCTTTTGCACATAATGTTCTTCACATTGTGTTTTGAATGTCTTCCATGAAAAGTGTACCTCATTTACGCATGACTGTGCCTTAGATTTCACAAGGAGGCCAGACCTACCTGTAGTCTGTGCAAAGCAAACACCAGCTTCAGTAAAGGCAGTAAACACGTGAATACCTCCTGAACAAATAATTACACAAGCGCAATTCTGGGAGAACGGATGCATTCCAGACTTGCACTAGTTGAGAGTTTCTGGGTAACAAATTACTTCAGCAACACTTGACATTAATCCCTTTGTTCTACGTACATATTAAGTTGCTCCCATATGTTTTCTGTGGTTAACAGACGGGGAGCTGTCTGTTAACTGGAATATTCTGAATACTGAAGAAAGAGTACAATTTCTACTCTATTTTTAATGGTAAAAACCCTTCCATGCTGACAGTACATTCTGAATGCCTACATAAACATTTTATTTGATTTTGCAGGTCTCCTAGGTTTCCCATAGCCCTTCTTTCCCCTCTGAATGGGTCTGAAGTTCAAACTTTTCCAGTAAATACCTGACTGTAACTCCCACCTGCACTGCCAATATTCTCCAGTCCTACTGATATCTGAAGAGGCCCACTTGGAGACTGAAGACTCTGGATTTTTTGATTAAGCCACAGTAAAATATTCCTTTTAATAAAGCATAATTTTGTATAATTAATCTGCAAAGAAAGCATTAATTTACCTTTCTATCTTGGATTTCCCCAGAGAAAACCTTTACAGTTCAAATGATCCTTACATCTATCATCATAAATCACTGTACCTTAATAATGCAGCCTGCAAGTACAAAGAGCTTCCCACACACTCATTCTGTCAAAACAGAATACCTATGTCACGTACAGCATACACGCGAATTCCAGCCTTCAGCAAAACAAATCCTGACACAAGATGCTCTGTAGGGCCAATCTGTCAGCATCACCAAGGCTCTCTCCCTTCACAGCTCTGGTGTTTCACATATGTCAACAACCCAGGAATCATCAGTATGAGCCAACTCAACAACAACGAGGCAGTATAGTTTCCCAGACTTGCCCCTCTTTGGAAAGCTGTTCCCTAAAGTCCAGTTCATATCTTTTAAAATGAAGGCTGTCTTCCACTTTCATTAAAGCTGTGCAGGATCTTTCTTGGTGTACTTAGAGATCTGCGCAGGGATGTCCCTTTGAGCACCAGCTTTGTTAATTTGCCTTGGAGAAGGGAAGAAGTGCTTCACTGTGGTAGCAACTTTCATGCAGCATCATCAGCTCTCACCTGCCCTCCCAGTCCTGCTGTTGTGCTGAGAACAATTGCACCAGAGGGAGGATTCAGGAGGAAACATCTAAAATTGAAATGAAAAAGACATTTCAGGTCTCGAGCCTATTATGGGCACCATCCATTGGTGCATTTTTAAGTCGTCTCTACCCTGTAGTCAAAGCTGGCCACATACACATAAGACAGTCACAGGCTTGCCCAGTGTCACAAGCAATGTTTCTCCAGCAGCAACTCTGTACAAGGTGTCAACTGGACATCCATAAATATTGGGGTTTTTTTTAATGAATTTTGTTCTGTGCTAAAATACTTCTTTGTTTTCACCTCCTGACTAATCAATCATGAGTTCTGAATAACCCTATACCATCTTTCCACAATATAAGTCTAGTCTATTTTATAGGGCACAGGGGCATAATTAAATAACTTTTCTGTGTAGCAATTTGGGCTCCAGAGTAAATTGTAGAAGTTGCTGTCAATTTGGCCAACATTTTCTCCTACTAAATGCCATTTTTACAGGTGAGAGCAACATCTTTTGGCAGGGCTGTGTGTGTATGGCTTGTTGCTTTCAGAGAAGGGCAACAGCCTGCCATCCACAGCTGTGCTGCTGCAACACGGGGCAGCTCCTTTAGAAAAGCTGTATTTGGAATAGTTTTACACACCATTACCTGGTTTGACAATGACACCACTATATCAGAGATTGGAAGGTTCCTCCAGAAAATGCAGTTCCAACATGGAGGGGACAATCCTGAAGAAATGCAGGGAATATGAAGTTCTCATTTTTCCTCTCTCTCTTTCAAACTGTTCTTTGATTTCAGAGAAATTGCCATTTATAATTACTTGCTATGTCATTAGGTTTGGAAGCATTCACTTTAAAACAAACCTTAGCTATCCACTTGGAATAACAGATAACACAACATACTATTTAGACTCTAAAAAGATCATCTCTGCTTTCAGGAGCATAGATGCACCTGGGAAGGGAGGCAGAGGAAGGAGGCAGGCAAAGACAGCCTGTGCTTATATACATGGAGAAAACTGTGAGCATGCAGAACAGGCCTAAGAAGGAATCAGGGTTAGAGACTGAGCACTTGCTGAATGATTTTGATTGACTGATGGACAAATCTGGGTAGAACATCCATTCTACTCAGTATGTCTGTATTTCTGCACACTCATTTGTTCTCACTGTTGTGAGATTTCCAAACTTTTAATCACCCTGAGGACAATAATCTAATTGCAATTTCCTTAGTATTTAAATTTTAAACCTACAAATAATAATGACTTTTGGTCTAAATACTGTTTTTCTTCTAAATATTCCTAAATATGCTTGGATAATTGTTACTGCTTGACTGCAGGCAAGAACAACCCTGTGCTAGATGCACTGATGTATGAGAAATCCCATGGTTTCCCAAGCTCCACAATGACCATTAAAAAAACACCCCAAAAAATCCCCCCAAACACCAGCCACTCAAATATGTGGTAGGAAAAAAAAAATAAAAGAGGGAGGGAAAAAAACCCACCTCTGAAATGTATTAAGCACATGTGCACTCACACACTAAACCTACTGACAGTATGATCCTTCTGGAATTTAATTTATAGTTTTGGAGAGTTGTATATGACCAAGGGTCATGAGCCTTTCTTGCACCAAGACTTCTGTGAAGCTCACCCTGAACTAGGCTGGAGGTGGGGAGAGGATGATTACTTGCTGTTCTACACTCTAGGTGAGGACTGACACACAGGCTTTTGAAATCAGCCAAAAAGTAATCAGGAATTACAAACTGTATTATGTGACAAAGACCATGCTGTGCACATGTTGAGTGTTCTGGCTGCAAACCTCTGCTTGCCAAGAGCTAATGAGATAATTTTTTCCTTGGAAGCTACGCCACTTCTAAACCTACGAGTAAAGGCAGCCTTCACACAAGCACTACCTCCCATAGAGCTGGTCCCTTAAAACATTACCTAATTGTGGGCTGCAACAGCAACAGCTACAGCTGAGAAAGGCTCCTCCTACCTCTAACAATAACTGCTCACACGTGGGGTGTGCTATTTGAACATGAAAACTTCCAGGATTGGTGTGTACTCCCAAGGTTGTTTACATTCCTTCAAAATGTCTTTGGTGGGTGGCTTTTCTCCATTTTATTTTTGATTGTTTCTACCCACTCCTCTTTCCCTTGAAGTACTGTCCTTGTTATTATTCTAACAGCTATTCCTTAGTGTGATTAAGCCTCTCTGGGTATAGGAGGTATTTTTAATTTTGGTTTAATGAAAAAAAAAGAAACACAGCAAAAGACCCTCAGGTCTTTAAGTGGATTCAGGGAAAGCTTGACGTTTCAATTGTCCCTGCTAATTTTTTTCTGTTGCCGGATCAGAATAAAGTATTTAAGGAATTTAAGCCTACTTCTAAATTAAAACTGGGAGTCATGACAGTATCTTTAACCTGATGGTTCCTGTGATCATAGAATCATAGAATCAGCAGGGTTGGAAAGGACCTTTGAGATCATCAAGTCCAACCCTCATCTTTGTAAGCATCTTGCTGAATCAGTAAAACAGCACAGGAAAGCAACCTTCATGCCTGCTAATATGTGAACTTCTTAAGGTTTCTTAATAAAAAGCATTGCCCTGAAAATGAAGTCTGAAGCAGGGTCAGCAGAGACTTAAAGAGGATTTTGTAGTCAGTCTAAGATTTCACAAGGAAAACAGGTACAGGAGACATTTCCTTTTTTTTCTTTTAATCAAGTAAATGAAATCAGTAAGGACAAATTTTGTTAAGGAATGCCTCAGTTAGGCTTGTTCTATTGTACAGGCAGAATGGGTGGTCTGCAAAACTGGTTAACAACACTAGAGGGATGGCTCTGCCAGCATTTTCCACTGAAACCACTTACAGACTTTATGTAAACCCTGTTCCTTATGAAGACAAATTTTCCAAGCTCAAATCCAAATTTTTAAGTGCTTAGCACGAGTGTGGAGGTCTGATTTTCAGGAACTTGGGTCCCACTTAGACATTTAACAGAGGGTTCAGATTTTTGCAAGACCTTTGTGTAACTGAAGATTTCTGAAAACTGGCCATGTGTTACAAGAAGCAGTTTCTATTGCATGAAATGACCTTTACTTAACCTGGTTCCTACCCTGTGGGACAGACACAAGTCTGATATGTTTCTGCACAAAACTGCAGAAGTCCAGTGCTGTAGTAATTTATCAAGATGCTGCAACATCATGAACAGGTAAGGCTGCAAGTGAACAGGTGTACAATGGAGATTACCCTAACCCTTAATGTAGCAGGAACATGGAGTCAACATGCAATTATGCCCACCAGCTGGCTGCAGCAAGCATCCAGTCCCTTTTTTCTTGTCCCTACATCAGTAATGACAGCCACTAGACAAAAATTTACAATAAGGTGAATTTCTCCCTGCACCTCAAGCAAATATAGGCTTAAGCCTAGCTCAGCGTAAGAGCGCAGGAATCATTACTTTCTGATCCCTGGGACAGTCTGCTTGGCTCAATTTTTAGATAAAAATTTACACAGATAAAAAAGCATACCTTGAACTTCCTCATACTGAGTCAAAATTCCCAGTCCCTTCTGCCCAGTTTCCCATCCAAATTGGTGACTCATCCACTGCTGCACTTTTCATAATAATTGCTTGTTATGGATGACCGGTCAGCAGATAAACTGTAGGATACAATGCTTAGGGGCTTCTCCAGCATAATTTTTCTTCTCACAATACATGTTTATCTGTACTAAAAAACCAAAATCCTGAAAACATCAAGCTGAACTCTGAGAAAAATTGCTGGGCATATTCTCTTGTAATTTGTAACTCAGAACTACTGAATGCTTTTATTGCTTCAACTCCAGTAGAAGTTGAAGGTCACAGAAAGAAATTAGGGTCCTATGTGCTAGCGGCAAAAGGTTAGGGAGGGTACACACTAACGTCATTGTTTGTAGACAAGAGATTTTTATCAGTTTATCACTCCCCCAATCGTGGTTCTGCAGTGATCTTTCTAAGTTCCTGACTGAAGTTAACAGTTCTGAAAAAGTTCAGAAACTCTTACCTTTTACAGAATGTTTAACCATGGATTTCAGCAGCAGTTCCTACTTCTATTCTGGATTAAGTCACAGTTCCTTACAAACATTTAAAACAAACAAACAAAAAACCGAACAGCATAAAGGGCTGCAATTTAGAGGACTAATGCTTCTTCCAATTTTTTCTTTAGACAGACTTCACTTCATTTTTAGAGACTTCCTCTTGACTATGCATGCATATATATGAATTTCTATATTTATAGAGAAATAGATACATACGCTGCATTACATATACGAGTTAAGGGTTTCTCAGTGCTCTCAGCACTTTTAATCCTATCACCTAGGAGGATAAAAAGCCTAGTTGGGGGCCACCTGCCCTGGAAACTGGAGAAGAAGGGCTGCAGCTGCAATGGAAAGCTGACTTCAGAAATGCTCCAGAAGAGCCAGGCCTTTCATCCACACTTCCTCAGGGGACCAGAGATAGCCCACGATGCTTCTAGGAAGACCTGGGAGGAAGGGCAGTCCTGGCTTTCCAAGAGTAGCAGAGGGTATGTGGTGATTTTTCCTGGCCAATGACTTTTGCACTTCAGGGCACCCTCTCCCTTCTAGAACACACACACACATATGCAGGCAAGGTATGAAAATGAGGAGTACTCAGTTTACATACAGCACTTTCAGGGCTCTGTAACCAACAAAATTTCCATTTGCCACTAACATTCCATTTTGTAACACGGCATCACAGTAACGAGTCTGTCACAGCCAGAGCATGATATTTATTTAGCCTTGAGTACTTCAAATTCTCATCAATTTTGCTGAGCACACAAGGTCTGTCCTACTGCAAAGTTAATAGGATTCATCCAGTCCTGGATTCACATGGGTGGGGTACCACAGACAAGAGATGAGACAAGATGAGAAGAAGAATGAAGAAGAGAGCAAAGGAAGGCTGAGATTTCTTTTTTCCTTTTGGAATCCACCAGATGACCCCCAGAAAACACAGGCTGTCTTCAAGTTCAGTATAATGAATTCCTAATACCCATATGTTTAGATTACTTGCCACTGTGACTGTTTATTGCACAACTTCTAAGTGCAGCACGCATAGTAGAGCTGCTTGCCTTTTTCCGCTGTCTTTTCCCACTATTTAAATAAAAAAAGAAAAGGCAGCCACGTTGTCTTTGCCACAACGGGAGGTGACAGTTCATGGCGCTGTCTCGGGTTGTGCTAACCCAAGAGCAGCCCCAGCCCACGAGGGACGTTGGTGCTCCTGTAACAAGCAGTGAGCAAGAGGCAGTCATCTGAAGTACCAGCACCAGGTGTCAATTATTCTACCTCGCCAGGAAAGAGTAATTAGAGAATAACTCCCTAATGCCCTCAACTCTCTCCTGCAACCCCCACTGGTTCTCATCCATCATCATGAAGACTTCTCTCAGTGATTCATTATGAAAGGGCTGCCTTTCCAAGGGAGGCACTGAGAGGAATTTTCCACTTCTCCCTCTCGTCCTCCCCCTGTGCACAGCAGCAATCTCATTTCATTACAAGCCCAGGATTCTAATGTCAGTGGCTTCGGGCATTTGCTAATAAGGAACAAGTAGTTTCCAGGAACAGGAGACACAATAAGTGCATTAAAAAACTCTTCCCAGAAAGAAAACCCATCACGTGTTTCCAGCAGGGCAGGTGAGCAAAAGGTAAGGGCCTGTGAAAAGCTGAATGAAATCCTGGAGGGAGAGAGGGCCTGCAAAGTACACAGGAAAAGCACTACTGGGCAAGTACTGGTTTATCTACAGGACTTTTAAGAAGAAATGTAGGGCAGATATATGTATTTGCACATACAGGACCAAGAAGCACAAAGCATTTCAAAAGTAAGGATATTCGGAACAAGTGAGCTCAGATATATTGTAACAACACTGGGCTCTAACTATCCATTTTGCTGGTTTCTCCTTGAAAAGTAATTGCAAAACTTCTCTCTGCATGAAGCTGTAAGAGGACTTACCTATTTTTGTGAAGCCCTTGGATTCATGTGTATGTGCACATGCTGCACACCAGTACCAATAGTGCAAAGGAGACATTTTGGTTACTAAGCTTCATCGAGCTATCCTAGTTGAGTTCAGAAGATCCCCCAAAGAGCTGGCAGTTTACAACAGACATCAATTTAAAGAGAGCTGTTTGCTAACTATACTATTATAGTTGTACATATACTATACCTATATATATATGTATCCATATAGTTTTATTCTAAAGTAAATTCTCCATGTTCCTTCTTCCAGGTATGTATTGGACATGTGGCATCCTTCTGGACCAGTAGCAGGAGTGTTCCAGAAGAACTGCCTTTAGAGCAGCACCAAACTGGTTCTACGCTGAGGACATGAGAGCCACCAAGTTCCTCTCTTGAGGACATCATCCGGAGAGACAAAATTTCTTGAAATAATAGCTTTACTTAAAATAAAGACTTAAAATCAGAGATACTAGCTCATTCAAATTTTGAAGGATTTGAGAAAAAATGCATTTAGAGTAGGAACTGAACAGAGTCAAATCAAATTAATTGATGTAATGGCAAGAAAGTCAACCCTTTTGTGGAAGCTGAATATTGTGTGCTCACAAAAAGTATGTTTCTGAAACTCCAGGTTTGTTTAATACTTCTAAAGTAACAATTATAATTACACAGCAGAAGATAGATTATCCTGCTCTTGTCCTCACTCATGCCAGAACTACACACTGAGCTCCCAAACAAGATAAAGCTCTTTTTATGGATGTGATTTAAAAAAAAAAAAACAAAGTAAAACTCTGACTTGTTTTGTGTCAGCTTGCTGTGAGAATGCCACATGAGAAAAGTTTAAGGCTAAAAACCTGTCTTTCAACAGCTGTTAGAACATGTCAGGAATACCCAGAGGATGAATCTATTCAATTTATATAAGAACACTGACAGCCTAAAACCATGAAAAACTGAGTAACAGCAGATATCACATGCTAATTTAAAATTATGATTACTAGTAAATGCTAAATATCACACAATTGATTCCATGACATTTAATTTCAAAATTCTAGTCTATATTTATCCCAGTTAATGAAAATTATTTGTTCCTTATCAAGTCCTTTTTACTGGCAATCTGAAGTGGAGAAAAGGTGCATGGGACAGGAAGAGAGGGATCCATCCAAAAAGCTTGACACTTTCTAGCTCTTGGTATTTTGGTGTAGCACATGAACACATCAGTGAGATTAGACCCCCCTGCTATACCTTCATGCAGGCCTCAGTGCCTCTATTTCCCCTTTGAGAATCTGTGAGAAAACTGTCAGCAAAAAGAATTTGGCATTTTACGACTGCTGAGGCAGGCAGAGTTTATATGTCTTAACAAGCCATAGCAGGACAGAAAAGCACTATGCAAACCATCTAGACTTACTCTGTGCACACAACACAGACTCACTTGAACTGCTAAATGACAAAAAAGAACTGACAGTCAAAAATAAACGCACTTCCTTATTACGCTCTGACCTCTGCTTTATAAGGGAGGCTATGATTTTTTTTTTCCTGGTATTCTAGGGTTTTAAAGGTTGGTATTTGGTTAATTTGACAGAAAGCGCTGATCTTCATTAATATTACAGAAAAATCAAAGCATTGTAGTCATTGATAATATGTCGTATTTTATTATAGCCTAACTGCACCAAAGTGTTTATTATACACTATTAACATGATTGCTAGACCTAGCTAACCAAAATTTGTAAGAAGCTTTGTAATATGAGGGATTCCTCATCAGTATCACTGTATTCTTGACAGGTGTTGTGAATTGTTTGTGGCAGTGCTGAAATTCGTTCATTAATAGTACTCATTAGTGAAAAGATCGTTTACAAAATTAGTGATGGAGAACTCATGTCATCTATCTTTGGCTTCCCAAGGAAACAGCTTATTTCTAGGAAAAACACATTTGGTCTTTCCTGTATGCATTTTCTTCCTATTCACACAAAGTACTGTGGTCAGTACTGTATTTCTTTTTTCTACATTGAGTAAAATCAGGAAGTGTTACTAGCCTTGTCTTAGTGAGGGGAATGGAGCCACCCACATTATACAGTGCATATCAAAATTTGGAGCAAGGAAGGGAATAATGGCCTGATAACTCAAGTTACTGCCATAATCACTGGATTTCTTAAAACCCCATAATTATTCCAGGTACCTGTTCTGTAGTCTCAGTTTTATTCCTTTGTCCAGCTCAGCTGGCAAGAGCTGATACGACCAGATGCTATTTCTCTCTAAAATGAAGTAATGCCAGATGATTATAGATGCACAAACAGTAGACAAATTTAATACTGCTTTAGTTAGGAAATTAAATACACCAGTGATCTACAACGTTTCCCTAGGTTGTTCCCATTGAATAGATGAATATATATTTATTATATATATATGAATATATATTTTTTATATATATATATATAATATATGAATACATACCACATTGCTGTACTGTTTTTGCTCTTTTACACGAACTACTGTGCTGGAAACTTGGTGTCTGTGCTCATAAAACACCTAGGGACCTACCACCAGGGAAGTAAAATATGTGAATTAGAAGAATGCATGCACTGGGGTCTCTCTACATTTATGTGCAAGACCACTATCGGAGATTCATCTGAACATTTATTTACATTATGGTTAAACACACTCTGGGAAAAGGCTTTTAAAAAACCCCCCAAACTTACATATTGCTTCATTGGTAACAACATTCTACTGATTCTATGTTTTAAAAGTTTCTTTAAACTCTATATACCATTGGTTAACTAAATGTTGATATAATAAAACAGCCATACCACAATATTGAATTATGTTCATGCTTATGGTAGTACAAGAAGAATTTTTCAACCTAAATTAAAGGAATACAGACACTGTTGTCACAGAAACATAGACTGTTGTCCAACAGGTATTTTGGTACTACTATTTAAAAGGCAGTACCAACAGCAAATTTAAAGTCTCACAGTTACTTGAAAGGCAAATGAAACACTATTTCCAAAACAGTCTGCAGTTTCTGGCACCAGTTTTTACTAAGGCTGAAAATGTAAAAGACTGACAATACTAGGATTATAGCTTGGGATTCAAAGAAAAAGGAAAATCTGCAATTTTACTAGTCAAATATACAAATCTGATGTTAGCTCAGTCAGCACAGATCAAGTTACATTACTTGTCCTGGAAAGAAACACTCTTTTGGGAAAAATAATAATTCTTTCAGTCAATCTTCACAAGTTGGGCCCAAGAGAAGGAACTAAAAATAGCAAGATAAGACTGAGGGCAGTAGTTAAGTTTCTAACATAACAATGGGAAAGGCCAGTCTGACTCATCAGCAAAGAACAGATAACTGGAAATGGGAGATTAAAAGGCTCAGTACTCAGTCCCACACAATTCCCAGACCTCCCAGTAATTCAGTCTGAACACTGTGAAAGATGGGTCCAGGAAGGGAGGTTCCTAGGATAAGAACAAATAGCCTTGGTCTTTGCTCAAAAAAAAAAAAAAGAAAGTGAACCAAATAGGACAAATATCCACTTGTAAAAACAAAAATGAACCCAAGAAACTTAAACTGCAATAAAACCCTCAAAGGATTGTATCTTATCTAAAGAAGGACACTAGTGTCAGCTGCAATTGTTTCACAGTCTTTAACGATCAATAGCTCTGAGACTGCCAAAAGATGGTTTAACTCATTTGGTCTGTTCTCCCTAGAAGCCTATCTAGGTTCCCTCTGGGAATATAGCTGTCCTGGCAGGAAGCTGTAGGCTGGGGCAGTTTCAGGAAGTTTTTAAAATGGTAGGAAAAAACAGACTAGGAGAGGCTCCATTTTCCAGGCCCAACAGTGGGAAACATTTAGTTAGGATATGGAACGCTAATATTGTTTTTGTTCTCCTACTAGATCTTTATGGCATCCAGTTGCAGCCTAAACCACAGAATGACACTGGTACATCTGGACAAACTGTGCTGCTAGAAATGTACATGTTTGGAAAATGTGGCTTTGAGAAACCTTTCAATAGCTTTACAAAAACTGACAACTGCTTGCCCCACCAGAACCGTGCCAAAATTGGTGGGGTAACAGAATAAGTACATTTGATGCTCTTAAAATGAGCAAATGCTGCAAAAACTAAATAAAATTGTTAAATAAGAAATTACCACAAAATGCAAGAATTTTCCTTGTCTATGGAACAAGAGATCAGAAGCTGATTTGTGACTGAGCACTTGTCCTAACTAACTGAATTAAAACAAATAGTCATAATAGGCCTATTTATTAGCATAGTATAAAGAACACTGACTAAAGTCCTAAGTGCAGGTACATCAGCAACTGGAAGTCATAACCAGCTGTTAGCTACAGAACTTTCCAGGTAGCTCTATTTACATGGGAAAAAAAGTACAATACTGTTCAGCACTTCTTGTTATTTTCTGTTCTCACTCACATCTTCTTTCACAATGTCTCCTGGAAAATACAAGCAAACATTACTTTATAACGTAAACCTTTACTTCATGGCAACTTTTAAGTCTTTTGTCAAAAACATATCCTTAAGCAAATGGAATACACAGGCTATGAATCTCAGCCAAATTGAAAACGAAGACTGAAATCTACAGATATTCAACATTTAAATAGAAAATAAAACCAGTTGTATTTATTGGAAAGGATTTGTTGAATCCATTAAATATTATATATTTTTACTGAAAAAATAACTTGGCTTCTCTAAGCATGAAAATATCTGTAGGAAATACAGCGTATTTCCTGCCCTTCTTACCAAAGGAACAAGTACCTCTGTTCACATTAAATCGTTTTCTCAAAGGCATTCTATTCTTTGTGCTTACAGTGCTTTTCTGAGCACCTGTGTAAAGAAGGAAATATCCAGCTGGGATTAAATATGATATTACCTGAACCACCGTACTGGGTACAGCCCAAGAGCTACTCACCAAGGCCAACACTTGAAAAGGGAGTGCAAGGAATGGGATGAAATCTTCCTCTGGTGTATCCTCCCAGCCTCTCCCAATCAGCACATCGGAGAAGTCCTGCATTGAATACTGTTTCTTAACCATTGTGGTTAATAATCAGAGATGCAGCTCTTCCACAAAGCTGCCTAATCCTACTTTATGAGTATGTCTTCAATTACCAGCCTCTTCTGGTGACAAATTCCACACTTTAAGGACGTACATTTGGCTAAAGGTACAGCATTCTATTTTGGTTGCCTCTTTTTCCAAACTGAAGAGTTTCAGTCAACATAACTAACATCATCATGGTCTTCTGACTCTGTTTTGAGTCCTTTCTAATCCTCTGTACCTTTTTTTTTTTTTTTTTTTTTTTTTTGGTATTGTGAAGCTGTGTTCAAAATCTACCACATGGGTTCTCTGATGGTGTAATTGTTTTGTTCATTTCTTTCCTTACAATCACAATAACCTGTGTGGCTTTCTGGCTGCTGTTAGGCACTTACAACAATGTCTTATCTGTCAATGAATTCACTGCCAAATATGGTTAATATGTTGTTTTGCAGGGTCCAAGGTATACCTTTCCATAGTGAACTGCTCTGACACCAAGTATTACAAGATCTTTCTCATTCTCCATGCAGCCGGCCAAAACTCTGACCACAGTGGATGATTCAGGAAGCTTGTTATTAACCTTCCTGCTCCACTCCATTTTGAGGTAATTTTTAATGTCAGCTGAGCACCATGGGCCTCACCAAGGATTGTTCTGGAAAACCTCTGCTAACACAGGAATCTGATAATCTGTCCCTATGTCTCATTTTTGATCCCCGACCTGGTCACTCTGCAAGGCATCTTGGATTTTAAAAGTAAAAAAACTTCTTGAAAACTTCACTATATTATGCTGACCTTGGGGCAAAAGAAGGCCCAAATATCTCTCTATATATGTATATATCTCAACACGGTTATATACCTTCACAGGTTTTTTTTTTTAGACACAAGGGTGTTTTTTAAACCCCAGCTCAGTTAAAGCAAGCTAAAAGGTGCTCTTCTCCCTCCATATTCTTTCTACCCACCATTCTTTTCTCGTAGGTTTTTCAATTTCACACCTGTGGCAAGAGGAAACCTCCCTGTAGACAGCACATAGTGCTACTGACCAGCTTCTGAGGATTCAGGATAAAATCTTCTGGTTATCGCACAGGCAAGAATGAAGACTTCCTCTTTCAGCATCTTCTATAAAGTCTCATCTTCCATGCTTTCAGTTCAAAAAACCCCTCCCAAAGCAACAAAGCCCCAAACCCACAACCACCACCACTAAAAAAACTCAGCAGAATAAGGGATTGTGTTGCCTGTGATCTATAGAGACTGCTCACAGCCTTCTCTCTGACCACTTTTCTCAGAACTCTCAGTGCTGGAAACCTCTTGTGACAGAAGAAAAGGGAAATAAAGTTAGCTGTTGCAGTGTTATGTTTGGCAAATTAAAAACTATTCAAGATATAAAATCCTCAAAGAAGGCAAAAAATAAATGTATCTCCTGGAGCAAATCCTTGTTACCCTACAGTGAGCTTGTACCAGTGAGCAACGACAGTGGAAACTGTCATGTCTCAGATGATGCTCTAATAAAAGAGCACGCTGTCAAATTCACAATGCAAGCTAATATGTGATTGTAACCAGGTGAACAGATCTTTTGTTAATTTTACAAAATACATTTTAATTCCCACACTTCAGTGATAATCAAGCCTCACGTTGCACCAGTGTTTTCTAAGCTTTAAATATATAAAAAGACTTTCTTGTCTTCTAAAACAAATTCTTCCAAATTCCCATTTAATTTCAGTGCCATACTGTCACTCTTACATTATCATAACTGGTTTCCTGGATTAAAGGCACTATTTTCAAGTTGCATTCTTGCAGACAGATTCTTTTCTTTTCCTAGGCTTTCCTCCACCTCCCCCATTATTTGTAATAATGGACCTGACATGCTAGCAAACCTAACCTTGGATTTTGAGGGGGACAAATTAGGGTAGTGTTTTGGTTTTTTTTCCCACACCTCCTGAAAGGTGGCACTTGTATGAATCACATTTATTTTTAGCTTCTCAGCAACAGAGATATGCCAATTCCTGTTTCTGTCAATGCTTTAAATACTTTTGGCTTTTCACTGCAAAGTAATTCCCACATCTTTATTACACAGTCACTTATGCCCTTCGTGGAAGCCTGCTTTCACTCATGTACAGCACTTGCATCCAGTTTAGTTTAGAAACAGGTTTGTTCCCTCAATCAGTTTTAAAGTTCATGTCAGTTTTAAAGTTCACGTTAAAGGACTTTAAAAAAATAAGAAAATTGACACCACTAGCTCAAAGAGTAGAAGACATCAAAGAGAATTTTGCACTTCCAATTCATACAAGAACATTTACTCCAGAATGTTTTCATAATAAAATTAAAACTGCAATGTAATTTTTAAGGCTTGAGCTTCTAAAGTGGAAACACACTATTTGCAGAATAAATGATTTATAGTCCTAAGACACAGTATTGTTGGAAGACCACCTTTCTGATAAGTATAATTTTTTCAGAAATTGTTGCACGTGATGTGTTTATGGAAATAGATTGTTAAACTATCCACAGAGGAGCAGAACTTTTCCACCTCCTGATACATTTTGGATTGACACAGCAGCAGCTCTTACACAGTGACTTTCAATCTGGGACACATCTTTATTTCCAATCAAGGTGAAAAAATGCTATCTCAAAAATAAAGCAGGTCACAAGATACAGAAATTACTCCTTTAAAATATCACAGAACACGTTTTTTCACAGGATACACACAGGGTACAGTTTCAGCTTGTTACTTTCAATACTCACAGTAAAATACTTTTTCAAATAACCTAAGTGCAGCTTAGAGCCATCAAGTGCCAGTTGATACTGTTCTGCACAAATACAGGATTCTAAATGCCAGATGAGTTACTCTTTCTGTGTTCAGACTTGCTCAACCACTTGTGTACTACATCACCGTTGGGAGAGGTTTCTTGGAAAGCTTGAAGCTTCAGTTCAGTTTTCCTCTGTTCCAACTGAAGTTCTGTTTTACAGAATAAATGCAAAGCTCCTCTGCTCTGGATCTGTGGGATAAGACACTGACCATCAGGATAGCTTGTATAGTAAAGATGCCATAATGCCCTTTAGGTTCGGGTTATCCATGTTGTACGGGAACACTTTCCCGTTCAGACAGATTGTCCTGAATGTTTACAGCCACTTAAATTTGCGGAGAAGGAACAGTGAGGAGACCAGTTGGCTTGATCTTGTTGATTCCTCCATCTAGGATGCAGACCCTTGGGTACTTGTTTTTCACTAGATGAGCTGCAAACTAAAACAAATATATCATTAGCACACCACACATTATAGTCCTTAAATTGAAGTAACTTTGTGTTAAGTAAGGCAAGTTAAAAAAAAATTAAAAAAAATATTAGACCCTCGAAGCCCTTTCTTTGCACCAGCTAATCCAGCACAGGAGCCAAGGCCTGTCTGTTGGAACAGCTGGGATGAATTTAGTGGTCATGAAAGTGTCACACTATTAACACTGAACTTTATTTATCCCTGCTTAGGCAGGATTTTACTTCATTCTAACAGGACTGTTTAATCTCAGAGCAATCAACGGAACCTCACTCAAAGCATGAACTAACATATTTTTCCCTGTGTGAATCTAACTCTCAGCTGTTTTCTGTAGGTTCCCAAGTGTACAAGCATCAGAGTTTGATGGTATAGTCATTTTCTTACCTGTCAAACTTGGCTTTCATTTGGTTTCACAAGATGTCAGACATGAATTTAGGGTCTAGCAACTCTTCCCTGTCCCCACCAATCTGCCCACAGGTAGGTTGAACAGTGCAAGCACATATCCCCCCACCCTTGGAGGGGTGATGACCCTCTTTCCCCAACTACTTCATTCCATAAACCAAACACAGCAGTTGCCCGTTTCCATGTAGTAACTTTGTGAAACTACAGTGATGAAAAAACTGTATTTTGTATGTAAAAATAATTATGACAAGAAACATCAAAATTATGCATCAAAATAAAAAAAACAAAAGAACAATATTTTATTACACATCAAACTTGCCTTCTAGATACTGACTACAATGCATTAAAAAAGTAAGTCACCAAAACAGATTAATCAGTGGGAAACTAATAGTTTATTTGCAAAAGCTGTGAGAGACTGTCCTGACCTTCCAGTCTTTGAGATTGTTCCTTTTCACTTGGTTGGCAAACTAGTATCATCTGTAAAATCACTGAGTGCTTCCAAAAGGGCTATGTAAACATTTGTAATTCCCTTTTTGACTCTTTAAAATAATCTGTGATGTTATTTGAGAACCTATTTGCAAGTGGGATGTCCCAATAACTAACTTTCACTAACAACTAAATTACCAACTCAAGAACAGCTGTAGGCTAAATTAAATTAAAGGCTAACTAAATTAAATTTAGCATATGGGTTTTTTTTTTTGTTGTTTACATTCCTCCTAATTACCTGTTACAGCATAACATATACTGAGGCAGAAAAAGATGTACTTCATGACTACCTGATCCAGTACAAGTCCTGAAATAATCTCTTTAACAATTAAGAGATCATAGTAACAAAGTTTTAAAACCTTTCCTAGCTAGAACTTTTCCTTCACATTGAAGGTATTTTATATATGCAAGGAACTTATTTCTGTCCACTTATGTGTCTAGCTACTGCATTCCTTTCTCTGTGTTTAGGATGCATTTAACCAGAGAGAGACCAACCAGGGAGAAGACTTATTGGGTCAGAATAATAGGTCACAGCAGACATTTTGGCTGTTATGTTTGTTTCAGATACTTGCCTAAGTAAGACCAAAAGGATCAATCAATCGATCAATCAATCAATCAATCATCTCTTTCCCCATTAGTTTGGGTCATTCAGTACTGGATTCAAAGATACGAATGAAAAAAATCCCCACAATCAAACAATCAAAACTAAGTAGTAGTAAAGTTAAACCCTACGTGGATGCCAATTTTCATGAGCAAAGTAAATGCCATACTTTTAGAGAGGTTCTTGGCTGCACAGGTGGTGTAATACACACAGAGATATCACTTGGAGAGTGCAAATACCTCTTGCTGTAATCACAGCCCAAGGATCTGGTGTACAGTAAAACAGAGACAAAGATAATTCTCTTTGTCAAAAATAGCACTCAGCTGTGCATACCATGAACTACAAAAATAGTTTATATTCCCAGTGAAATACTATCAGACATCTTTACTTCATGTGTACATATCTATCACCTCACAGTGCTCTCCACCTGTGACTAACGGATAGTGCTCTGTCTTGCACACCAATAGCTGGCAGGAATGAAAAATGGCAACAAGCATTCCGGCTGACAGGAAGCAGCGTGTTATTTCCTGACTACAATGTTCCATGTGTCAACAGAGAGGTTCCACTCTGACTACTGGTAATTGTAAACTGCTGATAATAAACTGTAAACTCTGCTCCAAATGTTTGGATGCCCTACCCATAATATAACTACCATTCAATGTAGTCTTTGAAGAAAATATGCAAACAAATGCTTTGTACTTAGGGTTTGAGCATTAAGGCCTGTGTCCCACTGTATTTTAGAACTGCTTTAGTAACAAGGTATGGCTGGAAATGAATTTTCTTCACTGCACATGACAAGAAGTTACTTTTAAACCTTATGGTGTGGAATTTCTCGCTTCTTTCAGGGCCTCTGCAAAGCAAGCACTGCAAAGTCTGTGGTTGATATACCACAAGATGAACTGCATTTTCAGTTTTTTTAAAAATTGCCCCAGAACTGTTTGCTTTTGTCTACCTGGTTTCAGTGAGAAAGGCTGCAAATACAGTTAAGAATATTGCGTCTGAATGTCCAGTCAAGGAAAAACCACTGAGCAGGAAATGTACTACTACTGGCATCTCACTACTGTGGGAATTAGCTGCAAATTGGGGGCCTAGAGGCATGCACATTGACATAAACTGAGAACTGCCATCAAACTCCAAATATCAGCCTCCAAGAGCTTTGCACATACATCTGTCCATGCACTGCAGAGAAGAGTCTGGGTTTAATTCACACGGTAATAGGATTTGATCCAATTAGAGACATTCCCAGTTTTACCTTCTTCCTTCTCACATTGTGTCACTGAAAGTAGAAGTAGTAACTTTTGGCAAAGAGTAAATTTGGAAGTAGACTCATTACTAGCATTGTAGCCTTCCTTATTAAAGCTTTGACTTTTTATAGTTGTGTTCCTCAGTACATGTTTGTGCCTTCCTCTCCCAGACAGAGGAGACTGTCTGCCACAGACAACTACAGGAACTTGTTCCCCATGTTTCTGAAATGTTCCAACACCACCTGGTATCCTTCCATGCCAAAATATACTCTATGAAGCTAGTATTTTTCAAAACACATGGAAGTGTTATTTCTGGCATGTGCACCAATGGAGGGACATGAGATGATGGACTATTTGAAATAGCTGCATAGATTACCTCCCCAATTTGACCCTAATTTATGTCAAATATCAGTATCTTGGATCGAAGGAATAAAGAAAGATAAAAAAACCTGTTTCCTAAACATTGGAAAAAAAATAATTTAAATCAGTGATCCAAAACGAACAAAATCTCATGTGTCACAAAAAGCCCAAAATGCTCTTCTGAATCAATGCCACAGACTTTCTACAGAAGAAACGATTACCTTGGACTGCATGTGTGGGCTCTATTTCCTTTATGAACTCTGTCAAAAAGTGTCAAGTTTACTAAGAGGCACCTGGATATGTAATTTGCAGTCTGCTAAACAACCTAATTTACAGAGTTGCTGTCAAGACAGAAGATAATACGGTGAAGAGATAAGCAAATGGGTTTCGTCATCCTTAGTAACCTGTAAACCACCAACATTTTAAAGAGAGATTTACTGAAACACAGAAGTAGTGCACAATTAAATTTCCATTATACAGAAATATATTCCTATAAATAGAAATAAGCTGTCATTTTTAAGACGATTATGCTTTCTTAAATTTATCAAATGTTTGTGTTGATGTAACTTCTGCTTCCCCATACCACCAATGGATCACATTCCTCTGTAATGCTTCCATTTTCATTTAGACAACACTACTCCAAGGGGAAATGGAGTTATACCTATCTGAGGGAGAGGATTAAAGGGATGCTAGAAGCCTTCAAGCTTTTTTCTTTCTGCCTTAGGTGGCCTTTCCTCAAAATGCACTTCCCAAACTCAGATACCATGGTTTTCACTGTGGGCATCTAGAGTTTAAACTGAATTTCCTCTTGCTACTTTCACAGGAAATACTATATATTAAAGGATGAATATATGAGCAACTTGTTTAATGACTACTATGTGATGTCTTTGGTGAAGACTATGGAAACACTGTTCCTCTATAAAGTAATGCATCAATCAATTCCACATAAAACACTCTTCTTGGTGAGCATAACTGAGCCAGAAAATCGTAATCTGCATTTGAAAGCAGTCAGTTAAGACTCTTCATGCAGATACAAGAAGTCAGGCTTTCAAAGACAGACAAGATCACAGCAAATTACATCAAAATTTGGGCAAATATTACACACTTTACCCTGCATTGGTGTTGCTCTCAATACAAACAGCATAATAGGACTGCTCCTTTAAGTACCATCAAGAACCTCAATAATCTGCACACTGGCACATTTATCAAAATGTTTCTTCTACCCTGTTCCAAGCAGTAAAATAACAGCTTTCAAGTGTGCTGAATGTATTATGCCAGGCATGTCACATTTTTACACTGTCTACAGCAGAGAGTCTAATAACATAACAGCTTGAGCAGCCCCGTTCCCAGCACCCTTCAGGCTAGCCATGAGGGTTGCTATGTACACGTTATTCACGTTCACAGACATTCCTGTGACAGGCTGTAATTAAAGGGCACGCTGGGAGGGAAGGAGGAGTAACATACTGCACCAGAATACCAAAAAAGACTGCTGTGACTCATGTTACCAGGGTATGAATATTAATAGCATCCTCTGAAAGAGTCAGAAGAAAAAGAGATACTTGAGAAGTTAGAGGAGAGACGTCAACCAATTTTTGTAGTATTCATCCATTGCCACATGGTTATTTATAGTTTTTCACTTGTAAACTCATGCTACACAAACCTCTCTGGGACTGCAGTCTATTTGCTTTATGATTTCAGTCAAGAGTCCACCTTCACCTCTCTGAAAGAACAGCACTGGCAAAGCGATCAGTCTAGAGCTTTTTAAACAGCACTCTTCATACGCCACAAAGCAGACCCAGCACACAAGATTACTTTTAGTCAGCTGATTTTGGTATTAAAGGGCTCCAGATAAATGAAATGACACTTTAATACTATGGGGAAGATAGGAACCTAAAGCCTCTCATATCAACAAAACAGTGCCTAGTTACTGGTTACAGTATTACCATAAACTGGAAGTAAAAAACCCAGAGAAATGACAACTTGGTGCAAACATACTATAGTTGGGGCGGTAGGTGGTGGAAAAGGAGCATAGAACCTACTACTCTAACAAGATCAGGGGAAAATTCTCTACATGTAGACTGGCCAAAGGGGATCACTTTCTATTCCACCAGTACAAAAACACAGCAGTAACTCAGATTTGAAAATAAGCCTACACAAACAGATATTTAATAGCTGGTTTCAGATTAAGTTTTACTGAGAATGAAAGTAAGAATAAACATTCATATTTTCTTCAAGTAATAAATTTTAAACACCTGCATTTTAAGTTTTCCACCTAGAAATTATAGAAAACATTAAAAAATACCTAGCTGGAAGTAAGCATTTGAAAATTAAAACAAAATTGCAGAGATTTTGTAGAGATTTTGTAACACAGCTAATTTATACTGACCAACATATATGCAGTGCACACAACACAGTTGAATGGATTGTACAATAAAAATGCAGAAAGCAAATTATTTTATTTTTGACTCAACAGAAAATAAAAAAGTTGTTAGTGAACAGAAATATGTAATTTTGAAAAGATGCATAACAGCTGGCTTGAATATAAAAGAGAAAGCATGAGTCTTTCTGAAAGATTCAGCTTTCTTCCCCAAGTCTGAAGATTGGACAATTTTCAAGATCTAGGGCAAAGAAATACTTGAAAAACATTTCTTTGTGATCTGAAATACTTTTTCCTAACATTACCCAAACTGCAAGTTTTGTCCTGTTTCTCCTTAAACACTAGCGCAAAAGCCTTTGAACCTCCCATGACATGGATGCAATCCCTCCTGAAGCAGTCAGTCAGTCTGTCTGTCCTTTTCAAAAGCTGATTCAGACACAGTTTAGACAAAAGCAGAACAACAGTGCTCCAGACAAGTGGTACAGATACTGGAATTGCCAGATTCACCAACAGCATTCTAGCTGGCATATCCTATCAAGTCTCCTAGACCAACAACACATTTGTATGTCATTGCCATCTCTCTTTCAGTTATCACTATTTAAGATTCCTTGAATTAGAATACCAGGAAATATAAACCACTGTTTTAAGAGCTAGCAAACAGCTCCAGAAAGTGATTATTATACGTTATAACGCAGTAGGTCCTGAGTGATATGTATACAACTTAATCCATGCAAGCTCAAGCAAGGACAAGAGCGCTCTTCCAGAAGTGCAGTCCACAAAGACAGCATAACCACAGCCAAAACAGATGTCTGGAGGAACTCTGGAGCCTGACGGCACCACTCCAAGATTCAAGTTCACCACTCTCCCATCTTTCCTGTCCTTAGAGGTTCCCCAGATGATTGAGAAGAGCTGAGATCCTGCCTCAGCATCTCTCAGACATATTTTGATAGGTAAAACAGAGGACTCCATGACTCCTGATCTCAGAAACATGCAAACCTCTATGTGGTACGGTACACAGGCTAAACAGCACCTACATCAAATAAACAACTAAAATTTCCAATGACTGTTACCATTGGCGTCACTAAAAATAGAAAAAGAGAACCTATTTTGAGTTTTAGAATTAGCCTGCTTTCCTTGTCACCTACTTCAAAGGAGAAAAAGGAACACTCAAGTTCTGCTCCTGAACCTCCATCTTCTGTTTTCCCCCCTTCCTCTCCCATACCGATATGGAAAAGTGGAATATTTAGGTCATTGCTGCTGTACCTGAGGCATCCAATGCAAACTAACCAAAGCCACAGTTAGGGGTAGAATTACAACAGCATAACACAACTCCTGGCTGGCAGCCCAAGCATCTCTCTTGGACTGTGTGAAGAGCATGTACTGGCAACAGCAGCTGGCCTGCTTTCTATCGAAGAAGGAAAACATGCATACGTTATGCATGTTACAATAATAAGAAGGGCTAAATTTACAGAATAAAATAAAGAAGACATACCCATGTATTGGGTAGTGTTACAACCAGCAGGATAGTTGCTGACTAGTGAATCTATTCAAACTTTTCAAAATACAAGCTTTCTCTCTTCCTCTTTAAAGTCAACAAAGAGGCACCTGATGATTCCAGAAAGTTGCGAGTCTGCATGCACATGGGAGAATGGGGCCTTAACAAAACAAACATGAAAAAGAGCCACTGTGGTAATCATAAGGAGCCCCTCCATCCCTGCGAAGACTATCTTCAGTTTTCATTCCAATTGTCCAATCACTTTTCTTCAGAGACTGTTTACAAGGAAACATAGAATCTAAAAGGTGCATGGTGGAAACATCTCAAGAAGTTTATTGCCTAATTTCTATTTACTTTCACTTTAGAAGTTTCATTAGGCCCTTTCAACTAAATATGTCTTTCTTTAGAAGCACAAATGCACCTGTCCTTTAGTATTCTATGCAACACCTAATCTTCAGATCACCCTATGAAGTTTCATAGGCATCCATTTGTAGTTTTAAGACAGGCTTATAACAAGAAACAGCTCCAGCATGCAAGGACTTGCTTCTCTGGCAAGGGCTTCTTAAAAGCTCTGAGGAAGATGACAACAAAATCACACAAATTTAGTGGTAACCAGACACTTTAACATATGTGTCTCAGTCTTCATATAAGAAATGCATTTTTGATAGTGTGCTGAGAGAAAATGTTACTTTCATATAGAAAAAAATATTTTTTTTCAGGCCAGGAATATGTTATACGAAAAGAATCTTAAACTTGACCCTCTCCCTCTGGCCTTGAAAAGGGTCAGAAAGATCTCATGGAAACTCAGGACTTCTTATCTTTGCTTTGGAGACAATTTGTGCAATAGGAATGACTACTTTGTTTCAGTAATTTGTAGAAATTGTCTGGACAATATATTTATAGCAGCATAACTTATCTAGATAAAAAATAATCAATGGAGCAATTAGAAGTTAAAATTTAAAATTTATTTCCTAGCTGTAAAGATATGTTTTTTAAGCTTTGACTTATAGCTTATCCAACTATGTTTTTCCAAGGCAAAAAAGAAATCAGTTTTTAGGCAGATAAAAGTGTCCTGTATATTTTATTCTGTTACAGCATTTAACTGACAATAATACACATACATTACACATACAGGGGAAACGAAACATATGAAACAACCATATTACACAAGTAGAAGTGTGTCACTGTCAAAATTGAGTTGCTAGAGAATGATTTAGTATCAGTAAGGTATTCCTCCTATTCTAATAGGATTTTATTATAATTAATATTAATTATTATAATTTTTAATAATTGCAGTCATACGGACAAAAGTTTTAAATGGAAACAGATAATGGCTTAGCACCTCAAAGTTGCCTGAAGGAGGGAAGATGAAGTAATGTGACCCTCCCAAAAAAAGACCAAAACCAATCCCTGTCCTACATATGCATAACCATAATCCACGTTTTTACTTGCTGTATCTCTGACTTTGAAACTGAAAAAAAATCAGTATTTGTCCTACACCAAAAATAGAAGTTACAGTTCAGCATTCATTGCCTATTTAACTATTACATTCCCCTTAATGGAGTTTACAACCCCATAATGGAGTTTACAATGTACTTACCTATCTATGGATGTGGGAAATGGGAATTTAATTCACTTAAGAGATGCTGCTACTTAACATATTTAAAAGTTAAATATCAAAATACAATCCAGCTGATGAACTCTAGCATAATGCCTTTTATGTGGAGGTTTCCTGCTGTTGTCAGAGACAAAAAAATATCTGCTCTATTAACAAGTGCCCAGAAATTCCTAGAAGAAAGACTGGCACAAAGTGAGAACCAGCCTAAAGGATGGAATATTCCCCATAGAAGTGCAAACCAAGCACCACCACATGATATCGCTTTTACAGTCCCTTTATGCTGCTAACGGCACATTATAAGGCTCTAGTACATCAGCCAATCCACTAATTTAACTTTTAGTGTTAGTAAATCAAATGGCTTAACATGCAGGATTACCCTGTTTTAATTTCCTCCTAAGGAAGTGTTCAACTATAACAAGAGCTGTCAGAGCCAGAGCCAGTATGTGACAGTGCTGGCTTCATTTGCATCCTGCTGGAACAGTGCTGTGGTAAAGTTTTCAGTTTTCCCTCTCACCTCTCAAATTCTAGACAGCATTTGCTTTCCAATTTAAATGTTTTATCATCTGGCTCCAAATCATATACAAAAGACAGAAACAGAAATTAAGTGTGAAGAGGCTTTTTCTACAGGTCTGCTCCGTATATTCAAGTTTGATTTTTAAATTAGTTTTAAGTCATGCCAAGTAGGCTACACTAATATGAGGCGCAATTGAAAGATTCAACCTTCTAATTACAAACAGCCCCATTAAAAAAAACAAAAAGAAAACAAAGCAGTGTTTTTCACTCTTACTCCCACCTCTCAGTTCTATATAAATTTAAAACAAACATATAACACTGCCAATCTCCATATTTTTAGTGGTGTGTGCATCAGTGAACACTTCTGAAAAATTCCCCTTCATGATGCAGGGCACAATTTCTGGCTCATTGCATTTCATCTGGAAATACACGACTCAGTTTAGAAAAAGTAAATTTTAAGTTGAGCATTTTATAACATGGACAAAAGTTGGTTTTGCTTCCATACATTCACTTTTAAAATTTTTCCTACGACGGGAATACTTAGTAAAATTTAAAAAGACTATTGTCTTGTCAAGCCTCAAGCTACATAGTTTTGCATGAATAGGGGCAGACGGTTCTATGCAACCATGCAGAGTAAAACTGAAACTGAAACTGGCCTTAAAAATTATCCACGAAGGAAAGAAGTTCTAAGTTTTATCAACACAGTCAAACTGAGGCTGTTTTTTTATGTACTTGGAGAGTGTGACAGAGGTGGTGAGTCCCCACCAGTATTTAAGCTTAAGTATTCAATTAATTTGTGGTCAAACTGGTCAATCCAGTATTTTGTTGCTGTTTAAAGCTCTACACTCTTTAGTTAGGCTTCTAGGAACTCTAAAAGCAAATCAAGAGACAAAGCAGCACTTCTCCTTTATGAAAAGCTATAATGTTGACAATTGCGGGTAAATATTGTCTCAGTTACAGAAAATCTGGGTTTAGAGGATAAGACAGCACCTCTTACATGACTGAAGTACTTGCTCTTACTAAGCAAGTTTTCTTAAGCTGCATAGCAAAGGAAACATTTGATTTTCATTTAATGAAACATTTAAAAAAATACCTAAATTTGCATCAGAAGTGTCAGTGGTATCTTCATGGCTATGGTGGAACTGACAGCCGGCACTGTAAGGTCTCCGTCCTTTCTGTGCTTAGAAATTTGTTGCAGGTAGTTTCTTCAGTCTGTTTTAGTTCCTCCAGAACTTGCAGAAAATGAGTTGGTAGTATGTGGAATACATCCCATAAAGGCATTCCTTAGTGAACACCAAAGCACTTCCTTTTCCTGTTCCTATTTCTCAGGAGGTTAGTGGATGGATAGGCTCTTACTGAGACAAACTAAGATCTTTGGTGATTTAAAATGTAATTGTTCAAAGCAGTTGCATAATCCACCATCAAACATGTAAAGCATCATTTAAATAATCTCCATTTTGCTCTTAGCATTTTATGGTGTTTTGCATTTGTTCCTTTGAGGGAGGGATTTATGCATTCAGCATTTAGTGAGGTATTGTTATTATTCAAGTTAACTGATTTTATGTTGAAATATTTATCACAAGCTTACCCAGATCTCACACACAAACCTAGATACTCACTAACTGAAATTAAGTGAGATACACTGTACAGTCTCTTTTATGCCATCTCTGGTACCATTTAAAAAACCTGATACATATCACAAGGTAATTTCCTAAATGATAAAACGCAGGTTAATGAAAGGAATTTCTCACTCTACAACTCCCTCTGACATGAAGATCTTTTAGTGATCCACAGTCCTTCTTGCCATATCAGGGTTACAGCTCATGTCCTTTGAGTAAATAGGCTTAAGAAACTGCTGAACTAAAGGTATACCCTACTTAAAAGAGTGTCTTAAAAAAGAGAAATACTTACATATTTCTTATTCTGGTGGTTTTTGACACCATCCAATATTTAATTATAGAAAAGAATAGGCAAGTCTGAATATTCTAAAGGCACTGACAATAAAAATGTGATACAAAAGTTACCAGTAAGCACCATTCTCCTCTTCACTGAGCATAACTGCATGAACAAATGATTCTAAAAATCTCAGTAACACATTGTTTCTAACTAGTAGCAATATGAATTATATCTCATTTCCTTTGCACTTTGTAAGGTATCTGTCCCCATCCAACTCATCTTGTATGTGCTTCCTAACACCACAAAAGTAAATGCGAGTCGCTTTTGAAAACCAGATCTTAATGATGCACATTAGAAGTGCTGATGTCACTTCCCTAACGTGACAAAAACAAAAATTTTAAAGCTGAAGAGGGTAATGTTAAATAATTACATGAACCTTCTCAGATGTTGACCACTTGAAATATTTGTCTAGAAGCAGAAATGAACAAGAAAAACATCACCCCAAATCCTGTCATCATACAGAATTACTAATCTAAATTTTCTAGCATTTATTTACTACTGTTTATTCATGCCATCAATGTATTTCTAAGTACAGAAATACACGTTATAGCAATATACTTACAGCAGCTGTGTTCTTCACTGCATTTCCTACAATCACCACGACTCTTCCCTTAAAGCTCTGGAGCGTTGCAGTTGCTGGGCACTGGACGAGATCCCCTTCTGCAGTAAATGCTGATGCAAATGGGACATTGATGCTTCCAGAAATATGGCCCCGGTTAAAGCTTAGAAGGATCAGTTAAGGAGATCTGAAAGGCAGAGAAGTCTGTGGTATGTGCATAGCTGTAGGATGAACCTGCTCTTCATCCTGACTGTCATGATACAGCAGTGTTGGTCTTTTGTGATAGTATATTTTGACAAACCTTATTTGCTATTTACTCATATGGAGGAAAAAACTTCTGACACTATGTTTGACACAGCACAGCACTACAGCAAATGATCTCCTAAATGAAACACTAGTTGCTAAAGAACCAATATCCACAGTATATGTAATTTTGTGGATTTTACTTCTAATCAGCTTTAGTCTGATAGTAAGAGCCAAATACCAATAAGCAGCTGGAGCACCTCTTCTAGAGGAATTTTATGCAAAATGAATGAAGTACTTACAATAAGTATCAAAGCTAAACAGAGATTATTGAGAAATGTCCTCAAAACTCCTGTCAACCTTCCCTAGGCCTCTACAATTTTGATTCAAATTGAAATTCTAATGTATATGCCCTCAGATTCCCAGACAATGAGCACCATGTATATTTATCTGCAGTCCGACTAACAGCAAGTGTGTAATGGGTACTGAAAAGCAAACAACTCTGAGACATAGTTAATTATCCTTCACTTTCAGAGGATGAACATTTTATAAGCAAATACTGAATGTGAAAGTCTCTTAAACAAAAATTGAGATTGCTGCTACCTAGAGTTTTATGAATTTGAGAATGCACCACGACCTTGACAAAACTCTGAATTACTTTTCTAGACTGTACACACATGCCCGGAACACTGCCCTTTCCCATATATAAGCAAGAACAGATTTGAAGAGATGAAAAACAGCAAAGTTCTGCAAAAACATACACAGTGTCAAATATCTAGATTAGTCACTCTATTACTGTACTTGCAGAAAGCTAGTTAAGTTTATAATTAAAGCTCAAAATCCTATTAATAAAGAAGCTGCCTTAAATGGAGGCAAGATTTAATTGATTTAGCTCATTATTAGCATTAATTTCTTGTGATTTATGTAACAGTTTCAGTTTTATGATCGTCATTGTTATGGTTATATAAAAACGTTTGAAAGAACAAAAGATGATCACATATCATTCATCAATGTTGTCAGTTCATTTCTATTTTGAAAGGGAAAACTATATCCCTCCTATCTGTGCCAACTCCATTTACAACCACATAACTCTCACTGCTACTGATCAGGTTCTGAAATGATCATCATCTAGACAGAAAATGGCTTTGGTCAAATTTAATTGCTTACACTTACACCATTGAGTATACTCAACTGCTCAGAGAACCTTAACCTAATATTCTTAAGATGTTCTAATTACTAAAGACAGTTAATAAAAAGGCCAAGATTCTGTACTACAGACTGAGAGACCATAAGCATGGAGGTATAACTTTCAAAACATTAATGTAAGACTGCCAATATATCTGCTAACATGCTAAATGAAATAAGCCTTAGAGGAATTGCTGGCCAACCAAAACAGTGCTTTGTGTATAAAACCTTTTCATTAGAAAGTCTTCTGTTACAAAGCTGTTTACTGGAAAAGAGAGCTAGTAGCTCTTGGCCTTGCAACATGAGATTCATTACAAAAAAATCCCTTAGCTTTCAAGAGCATCCTATTATGAAATACGAAGCATGTCTGATACTTGTTGGAAGTCCTCTCATGTTTTTTTTTAAATCACTCAGAGAACAAAGTGAGAGTGAGGTTTAGCATGACAGGCACAGGTGATGAAAAAAACCTAAAAACAAACTTATGAAATGATTGTATTTTTGAATCATCTCCCATTGGTCTATTACATTTTAAAACACATGCCACAGTAACATACAGAGTGCCTGATCCTGCTGTACAGTTTGTTGAAATTTTGTGAAAAACACAAAGACTGTTTCCTCACTGTGAGAAGGAACAGGACACTGAACACAGTATTCCTATGGTTTCCCACAAATATTCATAACTGCTGACAGTTTAATAGCTTTCTACATACCACATATTTTCTTCTGCAACTGACATACAAACTGATTAACTCAAGGATAATTTTACTACCTACCAGGCTGCCTTTCTAATAATGACATTTCCTACCTCCTAATACCAAATGAGTATTAGGATTTCAGT
>JAWWES010000133.1:24652595-24665447 GCA_035583135.1 Lophotriccus pileatus
CAAACCAGCCAAAATTCACCTAAGCCAATATAAAAACTTTTTCTCCTTATCTAAAAGTATAAAGCCATGAAAAGTGCTCTACAGGTACACACTACCTGTCCTGCTAATAGATTTTAATAACCAGGACAAGCATTCTTTTTTCCCCCTTTAACTAGGTTGAAAAAAAGGAGAAACACGTTCAACTGTGAATTTTTCAACTCTCTTTGCTTTGACCTAGATTTGCATAAATGGCATATTCAGTGATACAACATCTCTATTAGACTTCGAACAATGAAGCTCCTCAACAGACTCACTGGAAATAGAATTGATTCAGCAATTCTTTCTCTAACAACTGTTTTATCAGACTAATTTATTTCCTTCAAATTGTGAAATGAAATATGTGCACACACTTATAAGATAATCTTTCCTAATTACAGTTAAAACATTGACTTTATCTGCTCTATCTGGTAACAACTATATTTCATGTCAGAAATTTTCTCACAGGAATTTTCCAATAAACTGTCAGGACATGCTAAACATAGCTGACACGAAGCTGTCAATCCTTCTACCCAGTCCTCACACCTTCTCTTAATACCATCACTCTGCTACAGTTTGGTACTGGACTTGAGTTCAGACAGCTCTTCAGGCCGTCACAGCTGCTGAGCACACAAATCTTGTGGATTCTTCCAAGCCTTTAACACCTTTCCCACTGCCCTCCACAGCAGTGTTCCAGCTATTGTCTGCCACCCCAGTGACAACGCTCTATGTCTAGGCCTGGCCAAGTAAGAGGAGATGCACAAGACACAGGCTGACATTTTAGACAGGAGGCTTCACATTTGTCCTGTTAGCTTCAATTCCTGTTAGGCTTTATTATGTCATTGCAGGCATTGCTTTCCAGCTGTAAAGAATCAGAAGGAAAAGCAGGTGAAGGAAGGGAGAGGACCCATTTTAAACCAAATTCTTTGAGTTAGGTTAGCTGCACTCAGAGAAAGTTTATGGCACTGATTGACTCTTAGTAATTGCTTACAAATATCCAAGAAACTGTGAACAGTAGCCAACTGAGATTTTGATTCCAGCTTAATTAAGCTGCAGGTAGTCATATCTCAGGACAGCTGCCTACAATATCTCACTGAATTTATCATCTGCAATTTTTTTGTTTTATGTAATGAAAGGAGCGTAAGGATTATCCCACAAGCCAAATCTATGGGGAGTACAAACAAGACAAATTAAAAAAAGTAAAAAAAAAAGTGATGGGGTAACCACTGAGAGAAGCTTTTTTAAAAAAAAACCTAAAAAGCTCATCACATATATAAGATGCTTTTTTCTTCCTGCTGTGATCTACCTACTCTTTTCCAAGGTAGACATGGTACATAATTTCTAAAAATCCTCCCTTTTTTTAAAAAAAAAAACAAAAAAAAACCCCCGCAAATGCTCTCCTTTAAGGACAGTGCCAGAGAGCAGTTAAAAGTCCTGTCACACACTTGTGTAGCATGCTTCTACAGTCTTGTCAACATACTCATAGGTTCAGAGATTACGTAAGAAACTGTATACTGACAACAACTCTGAAACTGAGAACTGCTCATAGTTACTTAAAACTTGGTGTTGATAACACCAAGGTCATGAGTTCATGACCTTGGTGAATAAACCCCTGTATGGTTTATTCACTTAAGAGTTAATGATCCTTGGAGGTCCCTTCCAACTCAGAATAATCTGTGATTCTGTGAGACAGAGATGAACTTTCTGTCATTCCTTAGAAAATGTAAGAATTATCAGAATCATGCACATTTTCACACCCATACCCCTCTGCCATGTCTGCTCCTGCAAAGGTACTGAGCTTAGTACGTAAGTTGCTTTGTCTGTTTTCCTGCAAAGAAGAGAAACTTACTTTAGTATATTCAAACTTAGAGCATGAATCATGCTTTAGACTATTCAGCTATAAAAAACTGTTCATTGGGGAAGACTCCTTAATCGGCAAGATGGTAATAGGAAAAAGAGTACTTAAGCTGAAGCCTGGGGTCTCCTCATCTCCCAGAAGTTTCTCTGACAATACACTAAATTCTTTAGTTTCAAAGTACTTACTCTTCTCACCCCATTAATTTTCAAATAGGTCTGGGAATTGCTAAGCCATATGTATTTACCACTCTTAATAAGAAGAAACAGGCATTAAGAATTTAATTTTTTTTTAATATTATGAATTAAAGCTGCTTAAACATTCTCAATTTAGAAGTCAAAGTTCAGAGAGATTAAAGTACTCCAGAACATGAGGCTGATACAATCATAGCTCCTATCTCTTTCTCTATTAGCCTGTAATCTCTACAGGCATTTCATCGTGGCTATTAAATGAAGATATACACTTTTTTGAGAAAATAACCATCTATCTTTAGTTCTGCTGAACTTGAACTTAACAGTTCCATCTGATAAATACAGGAGCTATAAAGCAACTTTTTATCCATGGAAAGTATAGCTTTATCTGAGTAGATGCAGGGTTTCTCCTCTTTGTCTTTGAAGTTGGCAAAACTTACTGCAGATAATTTAATACCAAAGGACATTCAGTCTGAAAGTCAGTATAATTAAAATCTGAGGTTCAAGTAAAATATTCTATCCAAAATATCAAAGTCCTTCATAAGGAAACAACGCTTCATTGAAGATGTCATTCCATATTTTTAGAACGTAATGTTTTGCTTCTGAAATCAGTGTACAAATGTATATTTAGAAATAAGACTACAAAAACATTTTAGAACAAGCTTGTAAGACAATGGTTTAAGTCTCCCAACCCCTCTCCCCACCATTTTGATGACCATTATTAGCAAAGGGTCATACAAAAAGGCTTCAATGTTTTTGATGTTCAATGGTGACTGTTTATAAAGGAGGAGCAGCCAAATTTCCAGATTTTAGGAACTCTTTTCTAAAATTTTTCAGCACTTGAGAGCCGCTGTTCTCTACACAACCTCTTTAGCAAATTCATTCTTACACATCAGATTCAGTCCTCCCTAGCCATCATAATCTGTTTCTCATGTTTCCAAGTCAAGACTCCGGTGCCTACCTTCTCAATGTTCCATATTTCCCTCTACCTCCTATTTGAGTTTGCTCCATTTCTTTCTGCAAGTACATTTTGCAAGCTGTACTCTTCCAGCCCCTCCACCAACTGGACTCCCCTACAAAGCTCCCTGCTCCAGAACTCACACCTTAAGAAGTGTGCAAACAACATCTTCCAGCCAACTGTCAATCATAAACATCCTCCAAATATCTTCACACAACATTGTAGGCAGCCTATAAAAACATAAGTGAGCTCTCTTGCCAAAGCAGCTCATTATTAAGGAAACCTCTCTTGTTCTCCCTGGAATGACATAATTGAGTGAATAAGCTGAGTCAGCAGAGCTGAAAGACAAGTTGTTCCCTGCATGCAGCTAGGCAGACATGCTGCAAAGTCTCAGTTATTGCCTCTGATATGATAAAAAAAGGTAAAGGCTTCTCACCGCTGCAGGGAACCATTTTAAAATACAAAGCGGAGCCATAATCCAGTCGTGCCTGAAAATACTTACAAGATGCTTTAACATGAAATAAAACTTGAAGTAAAAGCAGAGGCAAGAATGATCTTATCAACCTTCCCTGCTTTCCATTGCTGCCTCTTTTTTCCCTTCTTCATAGATGCTCTCTCCTTGACGAGAAATTGTATTCCTTTGATTTGAGAAAAATTCTTGCAGTGTATTCTTTTCTTTAGAAAACAGTCAGAGATTCCCTTGCCCTCTTTAAAAAAAAAACACCGGAATTTAATATCACATCTCAATGTAACTGCAACTGTAAGAGGAATTGCTTCATAATGTGGTCACACATCTCACTTCGTGTCAGAGATCTTGGATTTAGACAATCCACCTTTTTTCAGGATCCATCTGTAGTTGCTTTTTATTCACGATTCCTGTTCTCTGAACTGGCATTAACAATGGCAGCACAGCTCTGGGACATGTTCAGTTATTTACCACTGTGAAGCCTGTCAAAACATACTGTTAAGGCTCTACCTTAACTGGTGACTATTAAGATGAGTGCTGAATTCAACTGTCAAGACGCTTGAAAATATGGTTACCCAAACAGTTACCCTGTAAGCTGTATGTGCTTTTCACATAAATCTCCTTGGACTTCCGTATCACTCTGCTCATTGGCCTGGGCCCAAGCTTTGCTGAGCTATATAAAAATCATCGTTTTAGCATCAACAGTAACATTTATGCCTATCAACCTACAGTATGTTCATTCACATTTGCAGGATGGTCTCCATAACTAAGTTTTGCTGCAGGTTAAAGGCTGCAATCAGTACGGACTCTTCCAGTCATGCTGTCACACACAGTTGAAAATCAGATTTTTTCACTGTTAATAATGGCAGATGAGAGAAAAAAGTATATACATAGTTGTAACAATATTACTAGTAGATTAACATGATGGTGACACAATGACACAGGCCACCAGCCAATTTGTACTAGGCTATGAAATGCAAGAAGACAGCACCAGTCAAGAGAGCTGCATTCAGGAAAGTCTTTTCTATCCTCTTAACTGCACTTCTTAATAAAGTTAGATCATAATGATACCACATCCTGTCTCAATTAAGAAAACACACAGTACTTAGTCTAGGCTGAGAAAGCAATGTGATGGAATCCTAAATTCAAGGCCAGTCTAAGGCAGGCTACTATAGAGATGCAAGTAGAGAGAAGAATAGGGTAGGACAGAGGACTGAGGAGTAGGGGAAGAAAGCACCTAAGGCTGACATAATACACCCCTTCCCCATGTAATGAAAATTCACTTTTAATACATCTTCTTAATAACACTGTTACATAGCACTGTACTCTAAGAGGTAACTTTCACTGCAGCAGGATATGGCATACACAGGAGTTGATGCAAGTCAGAATTAGAGTGACCGTGAGTGGCACAAGGCAGCTATAGCTGTGCATCTGACCGGAATTTGTGTCAGAGATAAACCACTAAGATCTTTGAGTTTATTTCTCCTCCAAAACCTGACTTTGAAAATTTCTCTCAAACTCTATTACCTTCTAATGCTACAAGCACACACATAAAAAATGTAATACCAGGTGGACAGCTCCTCTCCGCAGTATCTAATTGTGCTTATCAGAAGCTCAATAAAACATTGTGGTCCTAAAGCCACTACAGCCTGAAAAATTACTAAAACATGGAGGTATGTAACTATTTCTTAACATTCTCCATGCATTGGACGTGCATTTAAAAAAGTGTTTGAACATAAGGCTTTGTTGTAGTGGAAAGAAACCTTTGTGCAATGCCAAACTCTCAAGAATGCAACTGTGCTACTGAGATCACCCACCAATAATCAGTGAAGAAAACAGCATCAATCAATGCAGATGGAAAAAGCACAGGTAAAAACCCTTTGCGGAGTTCAGATTTGGATTGCCAGATACAGCTGAGTATTGAGTGCAGTTTGACAGATGTAACACTGGACAGACTTCAGAAATTTCTTGTTTGACTCCAGTTTTCATTTCAACATTCCAGTAATTTACTTTGGCAAGGGCTGACCTGACCTCAGACTATGTTACCAGTGCTACCACAGACAATGTATTCTCATAGGATATGCTCCACAGGGGCTAAGACTGGGCATATAAAGCAAAAACAGAGTTGCCTCAGATTTAAGCTATTTAATAGCTTTAGCAAACTTGAATGCACTATTCTGTAGTGTTTACTACTTTATTATAGACCCTATTCTTTCTTTGTCTTGTAACCAGCTCATTTGTCAGTAAGTTCCACACCTCAAGGAGCAGTGAAGATAGCTGCCATATTCCTTGTACTCTCATACAGTGGCTAGTGCTTGGGATTTTTAAGTAAATTTGTTTTCCCCAGTAGTACTGCAAAACTGACAAAAAAAAATAAAAAAAAACAGGGAAAAAGAGAGAAACTTCTAATATTTAATTGATCAAAGGCAATCAAAGGCTATCAAACCCAGAATCTGGTTTTAAAACAATTTCAGAAAAAAAAAAAAAAAGATTAAAAAGAACATCCCCACAAGATGCAGACGGAAAGAACTGGCTAGATCTATTTTTTTTTAATAATTAATTTTACCACAATTACCCTTTCCCCCTCAGCACATTTGTTAATCAGTCATGGAATCCCAATTGAGGGAGGTTAAAAAGGTCAAATACACCCAGCTTTCAACTTCAAAGTGGGTATAATCGCAAAGGCTTGTGAGGAAGGACTCTATGGACAATCAGTGAATCCAGAAGCTGAGCCTAAGGCTGCAGCAGAGAGTACTCTGGCTGCTCCAGCTGCCCCATTTACATTCACAGCAGATAAGCACACCCCAGGGAGACCTGAAAACCAAGTCTGTGCAAAATATGCTCACAATCCTTAAATATGATCTAGAGCATCTCACAAACTGTTTAAGTCTCATATAAATAATATTTAGATTATTATAAATATACTCCTTTAATTCTGCCTCAGCTAAGCAGCATACTTGTTTCAATGAATTTATATTCAATTAAAATAATGTCTATTTATATTATAACTTAAAAAAACAACCACAACATTTATTAGAGACTTTTAAATGAATATTTAACGTCAGTTATTTCCTAAGCCTTATATTTTGTGTTTTATTCACTCTGGTTAATTGATTTAATGCTTTATCTTATGCCATAAAATGTAAGTCCTAAAATGTAAGAAAATGCATTCATATTTTTAAAACCAATCAGAGTAAAAAGAAAGTGCTAAAAAAGGCTTCCTTTAGCTAATTTAATCTGCAGAACCAAAGCACTGCAAGCAGAGGTTTCCTTATACTCCCCACTTTCTGGTTGCTGGCTGTCTGGCTTATGAGCACCAAAAGAACTTTGAGAAGCTAACCAATACACAGAGAAAGTTTTGAACCTTGCAACAACTCTTAAAAATATTTTTCAGAATATTATGAGCTTATGACATGCTTAATTAAACAGTGACTTGTTTATTCACTCCCAGAAGAGTGACATAAAAAGTGCATTTTAACCAACTCATCTAAAAAATGACAAATAAACCCAACTTGTCATTCAAGCCCTTGGCAGCTACAACCAGAAAAACAGAAGCATCAAAGGCAAATGTAAAATAAGTTAGAAGCATTAACTCAGATCCTGATCAGTTAACGCTTTGTTCAATATGAACTAAATAGAAATTTGAGTAACAGCTTTCTGTTGAATGAAAGAAGAAAACAAAACCAAGTTCCCTACAAAAACAGAAGACAATACAAACCTGAAATCGGTCAAAGCAGTCAGAAGACCCTTGAGCCAGAATTATATATAACAGCCATCATGAACACCATGAACATTGCACCACTGCACCTGGACATTTCTTAATGTGCACACTGAAACCAAAATATTGGTATACCCTACCAACCACGCTTCTTTTAGAAGAATAAATGGAATTTACACACCACTTATTTAATGGTTTAATATAAACCTAGTCAATACATTTTAAATGGACAAATATATCCTAAGTACACACAGGAACTCAAAAGCAAGTGCTGGTATATTTATTACACATGGGCCTGAATTCCCATCTCTGAGAAGTCTATCACACAAGCTATCCTTGACTATCTGCAAAGCAAAGTTATCATCAGGAAACTTTGCTCATACTACTTCTAATAAAAGCAAATGTTTTTCATGTTTGTGCTGCTTGATCAAGCCATTAAGTTATCTTGCTACTTAGGTATTTCTACTATTTCATTAAAAACGAAAAGCTGAGCTGGACTGGTAGCAAGGATTAATAATCATCTGGTAGACTTTTCTCCAGTTGAATGCTTTCATTCCTCAACATCCATCAGGAACTTCTACCTTTGAAAAGAAGATTGGAAGTAGAAGAACAAGGCAGTGGCATAATTGTATCAGCCTGTGGATTTCTGTGAGTTCACCTGTCACACTTGAGCAGATATTGATAAAGAAGCTGCAACATTCTTTCCCTTTTCTTTAAAATTACACAAGTAGCTGGAGAGAGCGTATGTCTACCATAATACTGGAGACACAGATATAGAAGACAATTGTTATATGACAGTGTTATTTATCTATGTGACTCCTGGACATTGAAGTTTCCAGGCTATGAAGGTAAGTTTCAGGAAGAGTAAGAAGAAAAACATCATCCATGTACTGGTAAAGAAAAGTTAGACAAAATTGAGTCAACTGTAGTGTAAATTCAGTAGTGAATGTAAAGGTTTTTTCTGTTGTTATTTTTGACATTTTATCTTTCTCAAAATAAACATGCAAAGCCACTTAAGATGTACATTCATCCTCTCCGAAACTATTTCCTCCTTGAGATTTTATCTTAGCAGAAACATGCTTACTGGCTGAAAAAGCAAAAGATTAAGCAACACACAAGTCCAGGAGGAAAGAGAGCACTCAAGCCTATTTATGAAGTTGCAAATAGATGTCACTAAAATGAATACTAAGTTAGTAATAAAAAGAGTCAAAACAGTTTTGTTTTACTGACTGTTGATTCAGGGAGAAAAATGCACACCCAGAGGGTAAATACTTCTCATGTTATTATTAACCAAAGCACAATAACATGCAGATACACACAGATACTTGAATAGCCAATAGAAAGCACTTAAGAAACAAACTGAAGCAGCTTAGAAGGAAAATACAAATACAGAGGTAGGAGACAGCTGGTATTTACAATTAAAAACACTGAACACTTCCTGTTTCAAGAGGTCATAGCTTACCTCTAGAAGCAAACACATAACTTTGTTCACAAAGGAATTGTTTTGTACCCAGCCCACTTTCAAATACAGAGGTGACTCACAAATATAAAACTGGACATAGAAATATAGTGCAAAGTACTTGTGAAAATAATAACAAACTAAATAGGTAGGGAAAAGTACATTAATTTTTTTAAGAGCTCGATTGAACAGCAAGGACACAATGGTGTTTTAGAAAATCCATTAAAAGATATTGTGCGTACTAAAGATTGAGCTCAAATTCCACTGCTTTGAAGTGGATAAAAAGTTTCCCCACGGCAGCAAACACCAATAGAGGATATGTTTGAAGAAACAGATAAATAATTCCAGGATTAAGGTTAAAAAAACCCCAAACAACAGAAACAAACCACAAAAACCAAAACCACGCACCTTTGTGTGTAAATAGTGTATTTCACCAATAATTTATATTTTAGTTTTTTTCAGCAATATTGCTCTAATCCCTGAGAAGTGTCACCTTATAATGACAAATATCTAGAAGTGCAGAACTGCTCACAAGTGAGAAGTAGTTCATTATTGACTCTTTTTACATGGAATCTTCCAAGTCTGAACTACAGCTCCTGACCGAACCACAACAAACTTGACTTATATCTATCTGTCTCAAAATCTGACACACAGAAATACAGCATGTGAGAGTGAACACATTTGCAGACCATAATTTAAGATATGAATCGCCTTCCTTGTCATTCAGGTGTCTGTGAGATTAGTTTCCTCTTTGCTACAGAAAAAACCCGGGTATGCTCACATATTTCTGTGTAAGTCACACAGCTCTGCTCCATACAATGAGATAAAAAAAAGCTACAGCAGTAACCAAAAGATTCAATATACTCGAGATTCAAAAGATATTAAACCATCAGTTATGCTGCAGTAAATGAAAAGCTCTTTGCTATTAAGTAGAGAGAAGTAAAAATGAAAGAGAAGGCAATATTCTAGTATTTATTTCTCTCCTCCTTAACATACCAAAAACATTTGCCTAATTTCTTGGAAATTGTGGGATGGAAGAGCCTAGTTACTGGCATTATGAACAAACACAACTTCTGGTATGAAATTAAAATTACTATCAGTAAAAAACATTCAAAAATTTCTCAGGAAATGGAAGAATACTGAAAGAACTTTGCTAGGTCCAAATAAAGGATGTTTATCTCTGCTACAAATACAAATCTTTTTTCTATTTATTATCTCAGTAGACCATTGCTGCTCTCTCCTGTCTTCCTCTTTGTTCTTTCAAGTGCTTTCACTTTTGCTTGGACATATAAAGGCACAAGCAAATGCTTAGGAATCAGAAGACTTGTTTTTTTACTCCTTTGTCATAACATTCAGAAAAACTAGCATATACACAAAATCATTTTCACTGTTAGCATCTATCAGGCATCCAACTGGACTGCCAAGAGAGACTGCATACATTCCTTGGAAGTTTTCTTGACCCGATAGATCAAATTCCTGGGCAACCCCAACTGAATTCAGTGTTGGACCTGTTTTCTGCATGAATTTGTACCAAATGATTTCTTAAGGTCCTATATGAATTATTCTACAAATGTGCAGCCGTTAGCTTCTTCAGAAAGCCTCTCTACGTATCTCTAGAGCAGCACAGCAGCAGTTGTGTTGGTTACAATTCCTGCATGACAACAACCGGTATTCTCTTGTAATTTTACTCTTCTTCTCCATTGCCTTTCTACATTCATCTATTGTTTCTTAAATCTTGTAAGCTCTTAGAATTTTCCTTTTGTTCTACATTTGCACGTCTACACTTGGAGTACTGGATTTGTAGCTAAGGCTTCCAGAAACAATAGAAATAAAATAAAAACTAAAGTAAAAAACAAGAAAATGACAGAATACCAATTTCAGGTTTAAGGGCTAAAAAATAAAGGTTCACTTGAGTGACAACAACACTTCTTAGTGTCTTAGTAGTTAGAAAAACAAATGGAAAGACTAAAACCCAATGCAATTCACCACATAGATACGACAGGTCTACATATACTTCCCCTATTACTGCAATGTATTCATAAATGAACTCTGTAGGAGAAGGTGGGAGGAAAAAATGCAACAAAATAAAACTTTGATTTTTAAGAGACTAACTAGACTTATACTGTTAATAGGAAGGAAAGGAATAATTTCAATTCAGCATTCTTTAGATGGTCCATTGGACAGGAGAAACAACCATCTGGAGAGAGAAGAGAAAACCCTTTTTGCTAAACTAAGTTATCTACTTAATGCATGTATTCTCTTAGTCACTAGTTATTCTATGCCTGGATAAACACAGGCATAACTCACACACTAGCTCTCAGAATAACTTGCAGCATACCTTTTACCTGACCTGCCAAGAGGGTAAAAAGCAGCCAGAGCTGCCAGCATCACTTTCCAGTTCCCTATTTCTCACTGCCAAACTGTTCTTCTTGCTGGTTTTCTCATACAATATACCCTGTTTGTAGTTCCGCAGGCGAGTTGTGGACATTGGTCTGTAGTGGTAACAAATACCACAGAGGCAAAGGAGCAGGAGTTGGGAGACGCAAGAATACGTCACAAGAAGGAATAATTTTTCCTGTTTAAATTTTAAACAGGAAAAAAGGCTTTACCCGAGGCGGGAGAAACATCAGGCAATCTGAACAGTTTTCTCCACTCTAATTCCCAGGTTACTTACTAGGTCACTTCGAGGCGCTTCCTGATAGTCTGCTGAAAAGCAGGACATGGAACTCCTCGTGCCGTTGCCGTCGCTGGCCGGCCGTGGGGGCTGCGCGTACTGCCTGTATGTAGCACTCTTCGGAGTCCAGCGAAACAGGTTGATCGACTCACGAACACAACGCTCAATATCAATCTCTGAAAGGGATTTAAAGAAAAAAAAAAAAAAAAACAAGAAATGCAAGCGCAAAAAATCAGTAAAACCAACTGACCTAGCTACACATATCCATCTACAGCTTTGTCTCTCTCCCTCATTCAAAAGGCATGTAGCTTTTAAAAACATTTTCCCACTCAAAAAGAAAAGCACTATTTTTAAATTAAAAACTAGCAAAGACATTTTAAGAATTAATTTTTTCCCTAGTTATGTAACTAAATCTGTTAAAGAAAGAGGAGCGTATCAGAACTTTAAACAATGCAAAGACAGGACAATAATCGAATCCTAATCAGTGTAAGGCACCTTCACTAAAAGTTCTCACAAATCAGATTATTGACTATTCAACTGAAGTTCATGCTGTACATGAAAAGTAGATTTCATGCAGTGTATAGACATCAGGATTTTTGGATCAGCTGTCTTATTTGCCAGTTAAATACTGCTAAGAGCCAGACTGAAAGCTTTCAATTATCAAACTTTGCATTGCCTGCCATTTTGACAGAGCTACGTCTTATCAGTTTGCTGGAAAACAGGAGTTCTCAACACTAATTTGTGCTTGGTGGCAAACAGAATGAATTTGTTTTAGTGACTTTTTAAGCAAACAAACAAACAAACACACAGTCCAAAATCCAATCAGACATTCACAGTGGAACATTCTGGCTGAAAGAGCGAAGTGCCATGTGTGACAAAATATTACTCAACTTGGAGAGAAGCTGACCCTTCTATAATGGGAACCATCCTAAAATAAGCTGCGGTCAAATAAAAAGTAGGGAAGCACAATGGAATCTATATGTATAAGAAAAAAGAAAATAAGACCTATCAGAAATATAATTTTTGCAGCACTAAGCATCCTGCATGTATCTATCTTATAACAAGATGTAACATTAAAAAAAAATTACTTTTCTGTCTCTCCAAAAGGACTAGTTAGTTTTGCATCTCCTGTATGTGGTTTGAGGAAGAGAAAAATTATCCTAACTTGCATTTTATGACAAAACTAGTGTATTGCAACAGACAAACAGTGGGTGTATCAGAACATCTGGTGTCTGTCCCAAGCACCTTGGATGATTCATTACCACACTCACAATTTAGAAGATTAAAGCATCAGCTTCTATGAAGAAAAAACAGAGGCACTGTAGCCAAGCTTTATCTGTATATCTCAAACAGATTTTATACACTCCCATCAATCACTCATTGCCATCAACAGATTTGATGCCTTGCCATCAACTGGGAGTGACTCCAGAAACCTCAGTCATTAGCAGGCTTGTGAGCAAAAGAAGCTGAAATTGAAGCTTGGGACAGAATATTCCAGCTGGATGAGATTACTGAG
>JAWWES010000133.1:24665547-24676434 GCA_035583135.1 Lophotriccus pileatus
CATTAGCAGGCTTGTGAGCAAAAGAAGCTGAAATTGAAGCTTGGGACAGAATATTCCAGCTGGATGAGATTACTGAGTTTGTTTAAAATCTGACTGAATTACGTGATCTAATACTCTCACATTCAAAAGCTGTCCATATTCAGATAGGATACAATTTGCAGTATATACTTTAATTTCATTGATGACAATATGCTTTCGTGCCATCTTGCTTCTGAAATTCTGGAAAATCTGAAATATCTGAAATATCTGAAAATAAAGTAGTTACTGACTACTGTAGTTTACTTAATTTTGATTCTAGCTCTAAAAACCTTTTTGTGGATGTGAAAGTAAATCATAACTTTCCTTGACAACATAAGGTTCCCTATCTACGTGAAGCAATAGATGCCATAGACAAATGGACAATGTGATGTCTCAGCAGTAACTAACAATTTTTCATTCTGTGAGAAAAACATATTCTTCATTTTGAATACACTCTAATGGAAGGCTGCTATTTAGTATCACTCCCAAGGAAAATCCATGCAACTGGAGAATTTTATACAATTTCTAAATTCAAGTAAAGAGAGAAGATGCCTTTCATGGTTATTATTCCCAAAGCTCGGAATATACCCTGAAGCATGGTCATTTAGTTGTGCTTTTTCTACATTTCTGAAGACTCATTTTACCTATAAAAAGTTGAGAATTTCAGTTCAAGACTGTAGTAGGTTTATGGTGGGGTTGGTTTTGTTCAGTTTGTTTGTTTTTCCTGTAAAGAGACTGCTATAACTGAGTTATAACACCATCTCTTGAGATTCTTAGCTAAAGAAACATTATCAGTACTTCTGTAATAAATGATATGAATGACGAATTTAGTCAGTAAAAAAAAATAAATCTGAACAGCAATAATTAATAGCATGAGAAACATTTGGTTGTGAGAAGGCATAATAGCCTACATATATCTGAAACTGAAAACAGAGAACTGGGGGATGGAATAGGAACTCCATGTGCAGCAATGGTATGAAAAAGCTTGAAGCAGAAACTGAGAATGACAACGTTAAATACTGAGACAGGGCAAAATATTTTGCCTAAAACAGGCTCTGTAATTCCAAAAGGTATTGATTTAGAAAAGTGGAAAATATAGCAATAGGTTTCCTTAGAAACAATAACCAGTTCTCACACATTAGGGTATAAGGACAAAAGGTAGGAGTTTGTCTGTTGTTCTGTGTTTTTTGACTGTTTGGTTTTTCATTTCTTCTAAGCAGCATTTCAGAAGGTCAGTGGCCATGGCTGAAAATGAAATTCCACAGAACAAGAGAGAACTTTAACTGCTTTGTGAGGAAGGCTGCCAAAAGCCTAACACTAAGTTACAGTCTATTGATTAATTGATCTACTTCTAAATAATGCAAAATAAAAATATAACAAGGCAATTGTGGTTTCCACTAATAATAGCAATAAACCCCTCCCCCCAAACTTGTGCAAACCATAGGCACATGAATGCATATATATGGAACAGTCAACATTTAGCACTCACAAGAGAGATAAGACTATTGGTAGTGAAAGAATTTACTCAAAGAACTTACATTCCTTTCCTAAAAACAGTTACTTTCAGGATACTGGAGTTTAAGACTACTTTAAAGTGGTATAAATATTTACAGAATATTTATTAGTCACACTGAATGAACAGGCGTCACACTTGAGTAACCTTCAAGTCTGTCTTCATCATTTGTTTGAAATTTTGGTTTAAGAAAAATCACTTCCCATCAGTAACTAAAATGCAATGCAATCTCTCGCAGCCTTGCTGGATAAGATCTTTTTTCCTCCTTTTGGCTAATAAGTAAGAGTCTGCTGTGCTAACCTTCAGTCCTGATTTCTTCCCATGCCCTTTCAAATATATGACAAATGAGTCAGTCTCTGGTGAAATGTCCATCTTTTGTTATCGTACCAAGACTTTGCTTTCACACAGTGTTAATCCCGCTTGTACTCTCCCTGCTCCCAAGTAACAAGCCTGAAAACACTAGAGCTTACACATTATTTAAAACATACTGTTGGTATGCCAGAAGTGTAAGTATATCCAGACAGTGTCTAGATTCCTATGACCAAATGAGCAGAGACTACCTTACCAGGACACCAGAGTACTTGACAAGCACAAACAACTCAGAAGAACACCCCTCTGAGAGAGGCTCTGCATAAATCTCCAGGCATCAGCAAGAAGTGAACAGAAACATTTAGAAAGGATGAGGAGGGCATGGTCACTCATGGAGATGCATACATAATATCTCTGTACTCTCCAAGGTGCCAACACTAGGGTGTTTTGTAGTTTAAAAAGGATGTGCCTTCTGTTTTTATTAATACAAATTATTTCACTGGAAAATTTGCAATGAAAACGTGCTGACATAACATGCTATCATTAACTGTGAAGTGTGCACTGAAAAAATTTAAGCCTGACTTTAAACATAATACAAATACTATAAAAATAAGTTATTGTTTCAAAATATAGTATATCTTCAAGTTGTCTGTTTTTGAAAAAGTGCAGAGCATCTGTATTTCAGAAAGTCAAAGCTGTCACCTAAGTACCTAGGAACTAAAATCACAAGTCTGAAAGTCAAACACTGCGTTTAGGAGTTCCGGCTCAAATGAGCTCAAGTATTTCACAGTCAAACAACAATGAAGCCTTATAGGAAACAATTCCATGGCACCAGCTAATCATGCAGCACCAAAAAGCTTTTACTGAGATTTCTAAATATGCAAATAATACAGGAATTGAAAAAAAGGCTAGGGAAGTAAAAGAAAAGTGATTTCACAGTAATATTCTAGTTTTGCCATGGCTCCTTCCTAACATTAAGCCTATTTAAATGTTTTGCTCTTTTCCTAAACCAAGCTTCCTGTTTATCCTAAAATGTTCTTCATTTTGCTTTGTTCATGCTAAACTATAACTTCTTACCAAGTTGCTGCCTCCCTCTGTCAAGAGCCTCAACTGAAAAGGATGGCTCAACCTGACATAGCTGCTTTTTTAAGCTACACATATTTAAGGTTTATTATTATACACACAGGAGAAAAGTAGATTGTACTTGAAGCAGATGTTAAAAGAGCAATACACCTGTGACAAAAGCACATAGAATTTTTAGTTTTACAGCAAAACCGGATGTGCATAAATGGTTCACAGCAAGTGAAGGCAAGTCATGGCAACAAACGGAACATGAATGGTTCTTTCTTAATGAAAATGTACACAGACCAAGTCTTTGTGTGCTGTTAATCAATTCCAGAGCCCTTTCCTTGGGTAACAGGATACCAGTTAAGAAATTCAGCCAAAATAAACTGCTTCTGCATTTTGGGAATAGCCCAGAATTATAAGCTTGGTTTGACCTCTCCATCACAAATACTTTATTGCTACCCTGCCAGGCAACATCAGCTTTCACCACACGGACACATAAATAGGCCAGAAAATCTCTGTGCTATAAAAGTTGTGAAGCTGAATAGGTCAGTCAGTTCAATCTCCTGATTCCTGCTCTTAGAAGAAAGAGAGGCGAAAGGCCATAAACTTTTTTTTTCTGGTGACATACAAATAGATACACTGAGCCAGCATATTTAAAAGGACAAATCTAGGAAGAGAAGTGACATTTCTATCCAACATCTCTGTATCTATTAGTGCTGGAAGGTTACTATAAACAAAAAGGTCAATGCAAAATTATTCTTTTTACATAATTTATTTCATACATTACAGGATAGTTGCGTGACTTCGTTGTTTTGTGCCCAGCAATAGAGAGAAGCAGCAGTAAACACTATGAATTATTCCCTGAGACATTAGACTGCATAAAGGGCAAACTTGCATCCTTTTCTTACTTGTGATTGTAAGAATTGCTCTGATTCAGCATTTCTGTGAAAAGGTTTAATAAAGAGTGTCTTCCAGTATGGAAATGGGATGCTGTCCTGCACTGATATAAGATGAGCAGGGAAGACACAGAGTGCAGAGTGACTGTACAAAGAATAAAGCTGTATTATAAAATACCACTGTAAGTGAATCACCAAATGCCACATGCTATGTCTTATTGAGAAATAAGGGAGAAATAGATTACATATAGACTAATGTTGGCTAAGCTCCAACACGAAAACGTGCTTTAAATATTCTTAGAGGTTTGCCACGGCTGTTTAACAACAAACATTTCTACAAACTAACAAAATGTTTAAGACATCTGAACCAAGCCTAACACAGGGTAGGATACTGGTCAACACCAGAAGCACAGGAACTCACACTGTGTAATGGAAATAGTCAGATGGAGGCTACTATGCAAAACCTGAGATACAGAATGGGAAGTAAAGCACCTCAGCAGAAGAATAAATGTTATTTCATAGGTAGATAATAATCATCTACAGAAGATGCATAAAAGGACAGGTTTACAAAATTGAAGGAATTGGCTTAGAGGAAAAAAATTGTTTGAAACACAAACAATGTATTGGAGATGAGGAACTTGTGGTGCCACCAACACAACATCCAACAACATACTATTTTTGAAGGCAAAACTTTTTTTTGGTTTTTATATGTTGTATGGTTTGTTATAATATTTGCTAAATGTCTACTGAGTCAGTTGTAGAATTGGAAATACCAGTGAAACTCACCTTCTCTATCCTAAATCTGTGTTTCACAGAAATAATATGCAAATGATGAAACTCAGCATGCATAAATAGAGATCATGCTGTTATAGGTTTCCATCTGGGTGGTAACTATGACTTCTGTTATTTCCCAAGCATAACAGGCATAAGCTTCTAAAAAACTCTGCAGTCAGAAACTCTGACCAGGCCAAATGCTTATAAAACTGATTACTCTCTAAAGAGCCATAAGTAGATATCTTTTTTATTAGCATAGCTCTTCTCCTGTTAGCCTTCAGGATATTCTTAAGGAAATACTATGAAGTAACTCAGATTTTCTGTTTGTTAAAATAAGAATTGAAGTAACCTTGAAAAGGAGTTACTATTGCCATGAGAAAAGGATGAAAGCCTCTAATTTGACTTGTCCATTCCCAGACCAATGATGAAAAAACTCTGGGTAAAGATAAATACAAACAGAATATCTAGATCTGCCAAATGAGTATCCTGAATCATGTAATGCTCTCAAACTGCCAGAGCAAGCAACATCTTATTCAAGATGGAAATGTTAATTCCCAAAAATAAAGCAACTGTAAACAGGAACAATTACAATGATGTTGCTTATGTACCCATGCTTAAAACTGCTTTCATTTCTAACGAAATGTTCTCGCTACTTCTTACTACAGAAGATAACTTCCTGAGATCCAAAACTTCCAGTGTTTACCATTAATATAGTCTATGTTAGTGTTTCACATTGCAAACTAATAGCTTTAAGTAACTAACATCGGGCTAACCTTGTCAGTATACATTTCTAAGTTATTTGAACCTTGCTACATAATTAACCTACTTAGCAGCCAAGGAAAAAAAAAGTTGCCCTATTCTGTGAAAAAGCTAACACCCCTCATTTGAATTTACACATGGAAGTATTTAAGTACATTCAAGACATTTTTAAGTTTGTCATTTCAGGGTTACCTTCACAGCAGACAAGTTTGTGATTTATACTCTATCAGCTTACATGATTAGAGTTGTGCTATGTGTTTATTTTTTAGCATAAAGGCTAAAGAACGAGCAAGAGACTGTCTAGCTCATTGCCTTGCTGTGAGGTCAAATGCAATGTGATCAGCCTATCCCCTACAGATGCATGTCTAAACTTCTTAAATTTTTGCAGTGACAGAGGTTTCAACTGACCTGGTGGGTACTTAGACCATTTATCATCATTTTCAGAATACAGGCAACATTCAGCTCATCCCAGTTAGGATATCTGTCCTTCTCCTATCTCCAAGTTTTGCCCTTCAATACTAACAATGCAGGCCTGAAATTCATTCCAAGTTTGCAATATCAGTAAAGTCTTAGCTTTAGGTACAAATCCTGCTCTACTTCTCCATGTTTAGTTTTGGTCTTTCTGTTGATTTCTACTAAACTCCAGCTTTTAATATATTAAGAACAAAGAGACTGGGCAGACAGAATCAAATGCCTCCTGCAGATTTATAAAGTCAAGAGTTTCAGTAAAATATTATGGGAAAGTAAACCAAAGGGAACTGACAGCTATCTCACAGTATGAGAACACTGAGAATTCACCTAAAACAGACCCCATTTCTCAGTCCTTATTTTGACAGAGAGATTTTTCTAGCTCTCAGCCTACACTGCCATTCCAATTCTGTATTTAAGTAGTTATGTGTATTTCTATTACAATGCTAGATATACAGTCCCCAAATATATCTACAATGTATAGAGATGTGCTGCTAATGTACATTTTAATAAAGAAATTTTACTGCTTCATTATTTGTGCAGCTCATTTAACATTTCTCCTCACTTAACAGTTAGAGAACTAAAGATTATTGAGCAGACCATTTACACCTGTACAGGCAGACACACTCAGTGTAATCAAATTATAGACAGATACCCTATTAGGCACCTTGCTCCGTGACTGTAAAGAGAAAAAAGTCTAGTGTACACTCTTGCTTTCTAAGCATGAGCCTAATACTGTACTAATTTATGCTCTTAATTTTAATAAAACAAAAAAAAAAAAGAGAGGAAAATACACCTTTGTGTAGAGAAAAAAAAATCATCACCACATCTAGAAGCAAAGCTCAGACAAGAGTGGCCTGAATTTTGTCTTTGCATGCCTAGAAATGTGAGTATATTTGACAGGCTCCCTTCTTGTACTTTGATTTTATTCCAGTGTAACGGTATACAAAATCCTACACGACTAACAGGTGGATAATCTATTTTCTGAGGTGCCCTTTCACTGTGAAGAGTACTATCAAGCGTCTATCAAGAAACAGAAGGCATAAGCTGTGTGTCAGACTGCTTTTAAGACATGCAATAGCAAAGTTCTACTGATGAACTCGCTTTTCACCCTTTTTATGAAACACCATCTCTTGTGACAGACAGTCCTTTGCTAAAACATATATATTTGATTTTCTTCTGCCAGTGACAACCACAGACTAAAATAAAGGATTTGGGTTTTTTTTTCTTAGTGTGTCGCTCACTTCAGCATTTGTCTTTAGTCTCAAGAGGGTAGAATCTATCATCCAGAACTGTGTCCTGTTTGTGTCACTACAAGTGGAAAAGGCGAATAATTAAAGAACTCACAGCTTCAGGTAAAACAACAACAATCTTACAGAGTCTGACACTATTAAACAGCTTTATTGAGCAGCTGTATGTGCCCTAATAAATCTCTGTGCTTCTGTACCAGAGTAAATAATCTCGAGGAACTGCATTATGAAATACACCTGCATCTACAAAAAGCCAGTTTAACAGAGCAAGGATGAGGAACAAGCTCAGAATTTTTTTTTTACTACTAGTAATTTTACAAGTAATTTTTACTCAAATTTTTTTATTACTGGAAAACTTTCCAGTCTAAAAAGACCCTCCGATTACTATCTGCTACTGATTGTTCAAACTGGCAGCAATAAAATAACAAAGAGAAGCCCGAAGCCAACCAAAAGAGACTTCAGGACACTGGGACGACTGGTAGAGAGATCAGGAACACAGGTAGTGATTTCCTCACTTCTTCCAGTAACAAGGAATAATATTGATAGGAATAGGCAAATCCACCAGGTCAACGAGTTGAGCTCTGAGGTTGGTGTAATTGGAAAAATTTGGGGGTTTTTGACCACAGGATGATCTACCTGGTCTACTGGCACCTGAGAGGATGCAGAGGGGAAAAAGAGGTTTAGTGCTTGAAAATAACTTGGATGGTGGAAAGGGACCAAACCAGGCTTGCCAGTGATGAGCGATGGGATGGTGTGCCAAAACTTGAGAAAACCAGCACTCCTGGGATCCCTCAATCTGCCTCACCTGAAATGTTTCTCGACTAATGAACTTAGCATGAGGAAAAACAATAGGAACTCAGAGCTTTGGCCCCGTCCCAGAGATTTGACATCATTGGTGCAAGTGAAACCTGGAGGGATGAGATCTGTGACTGGAGTGCCCTGCTGGATGGTTACAGGCTTTTTGGGAGAAACAGGCAGGGCAGAAGAGCTGGAGAGGTGACAGTGTATGTTCCTACCACATTCTGCTATGTCAGACTTTTAGGAAAAACAAAAGTAATGCATACAGTCTTTGCTCTCTCTGCATCACCTGAATAAGACAAAATTTACTATATCTCTAAACTGCACATAAAAAATTAGCAGTGACTCCAAGGTTGGTTTTGACTAAAACAGTACCTCCTAAATCTTCTCTGGTATTTATATTGTTTGAATAAAGTTCATACTTTAACAGAGCTCCTTAAACACAAGAGAAAAAATATGAAAGAACAAGTGAAAGAGAATTTAAAGAAAAACAAACAAACACCTTGGGTAGTAATTTCTTAAACTATCTAATTCTATTTAAGTTTTAGCAGTTGATACATGTCCCCTTCACACAGCCCCCATGAGGAATATATTAGGACGTTTGTAGCTACAGCAAAAGAATTTTCCAGTATTCTTACTTAATCAATTATTTTGCCAAATTCTTCAAATAAATTTCCTAATATGCTAGGACATTGTTTAAACTACATAAAAATAAATTGAAATGTCAAATAGAGCTTCCAAAAATAGCAAGTAATGCCCAATTGTATTGACTTTGTAGACAAAATATGGCCAAAGCTTTGAGACAAGCATTGGAAAGGGTTTTCAGAATCAAATAATCAATAATGGCATGAATGCTGCTTCTTTTTCCTCACATCATTAACTTTTTTAACCAGTAATTTAAACTGTGTTATATACAGTGAACTGGAAATAAAGTACTGAGGATTTTGTTTGTTTTGTAAAAACAAAAAAACTCAAGTGTTCCACAAAGTTTCAAGATTGCAGCAAAACACTTTTATCAGTCTGGAAAGCAAGTTGCTTTCATTAGCAGCCTGAAATTCCAGTGCACAGAAAGCTTGAAAATTACAGGAGTTTCAGACTGTTGAGCAACAATTGATTTTAGATTAAAATTATTGCAGATGTTTTGAACAAAATAATCTCTTCCTGGGGGTGACCCAGTTTCAGGTGAATGTTGTTTGAAAATTACTTTCAGGAAGCTCTCAGCCTCAGGACCCAATTTATTGTAACCAAAGTAATGGAAGTTTTGTTTGGAAGACACAGCTGACAAGAAGCATAATCAGTCAATACTTCTTAACGAGAAATAAGACTCAGGTCAGAAAGAGAAGGCACAAAGCTATGATAATTATATGTTCAAAAAGTTACTGATTAAGCTAGACCAATAACATTTTAAGTCACACTTAACATTTAACAATAACATTTAAGTCACACCCTCATACTTTTTTCCATTAGTAGTCTTACTAGTAGTATTTTATGATATGCTTCATATTAATCTCACATTATTCAACTGTGCCACTGCTGACATCCAAAATATCACAGACATCACCAATGTTAAAAAAAGGCACATCTTTTAGGAAATTGGTATTTCCTACCAGAGTATCAGCAAAGTTGTCATCAACTAGAACCAGCAGAACACATGAACATTGTAACACTACAAATTTTAGTGAATTAATTTTATCATATAAACAGATACATATTATGAGAACTTGTGTGTTCTTACACATGACTTCAGCATAAAGTACTTCAACTGCCAGTAATTCAGCTGGTTCAAAATAAATTGGAATCTATAATCTAGCACCCTTCAAGGAAAAAAATATGGAAAAATTTCCTTCGGTGAGAAAATAAGTTAAATATTAATGAATTTATATTTAACTAAGACATACAGCTAATAGATGAGGTGAGGAGGCAGAGAGAGACTATCTTTTAGTTTAGCACTCACATTTCAGCCATCTGAAGATATCCAGTTAAATTTAACACGAGCATTTGAAATGACTAAGCATATAGACTGAAAACGAAAAATCCACATCATAAGGAATGGCCTAATTAAATTTCTTACAAATTGAAAAATACAATAGGAAATGCATAATACTAAATTAATAAGTAGGAGACATAAAATTTTGAAATCCGAGCCCACGTGGAAGGGTATACATTATATATACAACAATATTAAAAGAAATTACAGAGCGTCATTTATGACAACTCATTGAACTTCTGAGATACTGATTTATGCATCCATGAACTCAGCCTCAGCCTGTCTGCTGCCATATTCCAGACCTCTGTAAACTATTCACGAGTGAAGACTACAACACTTAAGACTTTTTAAGCTTCAGTGTTCCTCCAAACTTTATTCTCTCCTTCAGCTCTTCTGAAGAAGAACAACTTCTGTTTAAATAAATTATGAATTACTGAATTGCACACACAGTGTTCAAATAGAGGCCAATAAATCTGTAAATAGCCCAGGAATTACCCAGAAGTCAAAGTTACCTAAAGAAAAAACACACAATTAAAACAGTGCCACCTCTTAACCAACACGTCTACTATGTTACTCAGATCCTGGGTTAGAGAGAGGGAATTAATACAAGAACATAAGTATGTTCTGAGCGTGGTAGCCTCCCACTGAACAAGGAGACAGCTTCTGCACAATGGTCATGCAGCCTCCAATACAATTTTGAAAGTTCTTCTAAAAGCTTTAAATTTCAAATGGAAACTGATTTAACATGGAGCAATTCCAATGGCTTCTTATACTGCTTTCCCTAATCCTTTTACATTGATTGCTTCCACAGTAAATGTTTAATTATGTTTGAGAGGAAAACAGGCTAGTATCAGCCTCAAAGACGAAAAGCACTGTTCAGAAGAGCACTAAATTTATTTAAAAAAAAATTCTTATCAACTGGATTGTTTCTGTATGTGGTATGCCTAAAACTAGTCACTTCCAAATTATTTTAAATTGTTCTAAATTTCACAACAAAATACTCCAACCTTCACCCGGAAATAACAATAAGCTTACTGAATTCTTTCT
>JAWWES010000133.1:24677250-24790541 GCA_035583135.1 Lophotriccus pileatus
GGAGCAAAGAGGACTCAACCTCTTTAGGATCATGTTTGTCTTCATTCGCAGTTTGATTACTCCAGAAATCATCATTGTCTCCTTTCATGTATGAATACTTGGAAGTGTGTGGGTTTTCACATTTCAAACTTATGCACAATTAGGCAATTTATTTCTCTTTCGGTACAGTGTAATTATGTGCTAGGACATGCATGGTATGAAGACATGGATGAATTAATCAATAAGATCAATTACTTACAATTAGATGAAAGAATGAGCAGAATAAAGCAAATATTGGCAGAATAAAGGAAAGACAAGGAAAAAGGCCTAGTAAAAATAGCGTATAAAGCTGAAGGTGGCTCTCTTAAAATAAGCTATCCTCCAACTAAATAGTTTTAAGATTTTATTGCAATTGATTGCCAAGGAAATCATCTCCTTGGTTTTCCAAATGTGGTGATTCTGATGAAAGTTATAGAAAAACACACACCTGCAGGAACTAATGCTTTACAGTCAAGATCTTTAGAAATTGCAATCAAGAATCTCACATTAAATTCTTTGATATTACATCAGAGAAATAATCCACCAACTCTTTTCATTCTGCCACTTCATAAAAACTCTGAATTCAAAGTCTGCCAATGTTGACATGACATGAAAAAAATCACTGAGATCTTTGAGGAAAGAAGTTTCTAAATTGCTTTCTAGGCTTGCTTTATTAACTTTGTCCTCTTTAATTAAAAGCTCACCAAATTATGAAGTTCTCTTTGTTCCTAACATATATGCACAAATAACATAGTGCAACTAGAATAAGTGTGTATAAGTGCAATAAAAAAACCGCTTTTTCTGATGATCTTCAAAACCAAAGTTACTCTTTCTTACATTATTTGCGTGAGGGCAGGGGATGGTGGTGAGGTTTGGTTTTGGTTTTTTAACTGTTACTACATCTTTTTCCAGTAGATAACAGCTTCCTTTACACACACCCTAAATACTCCACATGTAAAATAATCCAGTTAAAATTCAATGTAATAATTAAAAAAAATAGAAACACTAACTATTGTCAAACCAGGACAGACAGTAAGTGACAGGCAGTGTTGAGTTTCAAACCAGAACACATCCTTGCAAATTACAAGCATCCTACTAAATTACATATCATACCAATTAGGAAAGCTCTAGCTGAAAAAGTGAAAAAAAAATACTTAAAAAATAGAAAAACATTTAATCAGAGAATAAACAAAAGCATACTCACGTGTAAACATGGTAAGAAACCAAGGAATTGCATAAAGCTGCAAAAGGTGGCGATGAAGGGAAGAAAACAGAAAAATATTTTGAGAACTAATGTTGTCTGTCAACTACACTACAAATCACCTATTTCTTATGAATGTATTTAAAATGGAAAATAAATGCAGTGGCAGCTCCACTATCATACAACTCTTAGCCCCCCAGAAGCTCTTTCCATCCCTCACCCCCTGTCTTTCAAATTACTAGTTTGTGATACTGTATCAAAAACAATAACCAAAACAACCACCACCCTCACTAAGCTCCTGTTTGCAAAAAGTCTTAAATAACTAAAAAACCTGCTCCATTAACTATCACAATTCTCACTAAGCTAAGAAAAAATTAGCCAAGGATACCTCAAAAAGTATAAACCAACTTGATTCAATATATCCTTTTGACTACAGAAAAAAATGGTTTTATACAGAGAACTAAAAGTGCAAATCGCAATTTCCAAGGTAAAAAATAACCACATCTGCCTTTTTCTCCTCTGTTGCTATTTATTAAAATGTATACTTCTCAGTGAAGGAACTAAGAACAATTTTATTCACAAAAGTAGCATCAGTTAAGCATTTACGTAGTTCTACTGTGACCTTTAAAGGCAGGTGCCATCTGATGATGTCCTGGTTCAGCACTTACATCACTTCAAGACTAATGTCTAAGTCTAAGAACTTGTGCTGCTGCAACAGCTAGAGGAAACCTTTAATTTCTGCAAACTTTTGCCCTCATGACATCATATATATAGAGAGAAGAGATAAGCATTTATGATACGCTGAGAGTTACTTATTTTTCAATTAAGTATTTAGCATGTTGCAGGCAGCAGAATCCATTTTCTTGAAACAAACTGCACAGAAAGTCCTCATAAATTAGGAATGCAAGAGTGAGATGATCGTTGTCAAATTTTATTCAGCTGCATAGCCCATGTGCTGTTTTATACTTCTGAAGATTTACAGTTAGACATAAAGCTTAACATATTACTTTTTAGCTCATAAAAAGTGCAAATTAGTCCTCCTACTAAGCCTCTCCTGGAAGTAAACAAATGAGGAGGCGGAAAGCATAATTGATATTATGTTAATAAATTACTACTTATTCCATAAACTCTTAACTGTGTTATGGCACTGACTAAATGATGCACACATTTGCTGAAAATCTTAGCTCAGCTCTCTCTAAATTTCATTCCTATGGCTTCATTTGAACACCTGATAATATCAGAACCATACTGTCCATAAACTAAAAAAGTTGCAATGACCAGACTGTTCACCACTTTTAATATTCAGGAGACTTTAATAAAGCTTGGCCTCTAACCTGCCAATTGATTTTAAGCATTCAAAATCTATACCAAAATCAATTTCTATCACCATTTTAATCTTACAATACATTCATACTATTTCCCCAGGTATATCTATGTCATGCCTTAAATAAGATGGCATTCTAGTGAATAATAACATGCCCTGTTCCCTGAAATATCCCATACAGTGGTCGTTATCAGCTAATATCTGTTTACCTGATTATTTGTATGCAATATCTTGCTTCCACTGCAGTAGGAAAACAAACTTAGTAGCCTGAGGCTCCTCTTTGCTTGGAGCTACATATTGTGTGGACGTCATTTTGAACTACATTAATCCCTTGGTATTTAAAAGTAATTATTTCCTCCTTTTCATATATTTGACTAAAATGTTTTACCAAAGCGGATCCGAACTTTCTCTTAATTTCACAAACACCTCTACGGTATATGCACTTACAAAAAAAAAAAAAAAACACAAACAAGAATATACACAAAATGAGAAACTTTAAAGATTATTAAAAGGTAACCACAAGAAAAAGCGGCGCTGCGGGGGCACAGGACCTGGCGCAGCGTTGGTCAATGCTGCCCTCTAGCGACCCCCCGCCGCAACAGCGCCGTGCCTTCCCGCTGGAATAACGCTGGCTCCGGGAAAAGAGGTTCTCAACCCTTCCCCACCGAACCTTGAAACATTACGGGGCTGCGGTTTTTATCAGCACTTAACTCTCCGTAACTGGGAAGTATACCTAATGTGCAATCAAAGCAGCATCTGAACCGCTGGAACGGCCTGAGCATAAGTCACATTAAGAGCTTGTAAACTGAACATTTCATTTTTTTTTTAAATTTTTTTTTTAGCGTTACTTTTTGATGAGCAGTTCCATGACTATCATTTTGCTCTGCTAGTAAAATACAAGACCTTTTGTGCTTTGAAGTAAGGACTTGGACATTTCTTATTTATGAAGCACACAGCAACCCCTTAAAATAAATTCCCATTCAAACAATAAATCCACAGGTTGGTTTTTTTTTTGTTACAACTGAAATCTGTTGACCTCAGACTAGGTTTCATTCTTCACCTTTCCATTATCCCTATCTAAAGCTTCCTTTCCAATGGTACTCTGCTATGACAAATTCTGCTCAGTACCTGAGCTCGAAGATGCAGTTTGTGTGTTTTTTCAGCAGGGTGAAGATATTTACTTGCCCATAGCTAGGTGGGCATATTTTGAGAAAAGTGCGTCTTCCATTAGACATTCAAAGCTCTCAGAAATATTGGCTCAAATCTTGACAAAAGCCTTTTCCATAAGGATTTTTTTATTGCCTGCTGTAGCTGTTGGGATTGTTTCATTATTTGAATTATCCTCCACAAGATGAGAACTTTACACACTTGTGTCTACAGAAGGTTGAGAGTGTGGTCAAACAACGTAAAAAGCTTCCTGGAAGGTGGTTGATGCCCCAAGGTTGTCAGTGTTTAGGAGGCATTTGGACAATGCCCTTGACAGCATGCTTTAAGTCAGCCCTGAAGTGGTCAGGCAGTTGGAGTAGGTGACTGTTGTAGGTCCCTTCCAAATGCAATAGTCTGTTCTATAAACTCAGGATCTTCCACCTTCACGTTCCCTCTTTAAATACATACACACATACACATACTTAGGTTCAATCCTACATGGTGCCTAGAAAACTAATCATATATTTAAAGGCTACAGAAATGTGCAAAAGATAATGCAAATTTGGTCAAATTTTTAATATTAGGTTCTACCCATCTATGTGCACCGACACAAACAAAATTTAAGGAATTATCACTTTCTTCACAAGACAAAAATACCAGTAAGAAACTTCTGCTCTAGATTCATCACCAGGTAATTGTGTAGCAGAACAGAGATAAAGTACTTCAAGGGCAGGATTTTTAATTTTCATTTAGATGAGGCCCCTATTACTGACACCTCATGCATATCACCCAAACCAAGCTAAGGCATCTACCCACCTGTGCCAGCAGCAACAGCACAATGATAAAAGTAACTGCAGCCAGACTTTGACATCAGGACTATATGACAACTGCTCTAGCTTTCACAATTTGCAGCTGAAAGTGCCTTAGAATAATTTATGGCTATAGTTACCCTTCTAGTAACATAGTACACTTCCTCATTTTTCTTCAGTTCAAAACGGTCTGCTGTTTAAGGTCAGAATTATTGAGCAAATTAAGGAAAATATTATGAAGCATTATATGGGGTGGGGAAGATTATAAACTTTGGGAGAGTGAGCAAAGAAGAACTGTAAGATTCACTGTATATATCACCCCTGTATTTACATGAAAATCACATAGCCACAGCAATGTACCTAATCCAGACACCACATCAGCTAATAATATTCAGAACGATTCAAGCTTCAGCAGTGTTCAATATTCTGAGAGCTACGTGACCTGAAGCAAATGAGAAGAGTGCCAGGAAACACAATCTTCCCTGCAGCGGAGCCTGAGTTTCAATGATGAAAGATTAATCAGGATTTACTTTGATAGGATTAGTACTCAGGCATGAAACTCTAGTTCAGATCTCATTACTACAGTGCACATACTTCACCTTGATGGATCCTGTGCTGCCTTGTTACAGGTACCAAAAAAAAAAAAAAAAAAAAAAAATCACATCGCTCACTAATCAGAAAGTCAGAACAACTTTTACCTATAGAAAATCCCCCCAAAAATGAGACCGACAATTTAGAAAGGACAACTTCTCTTCAGAGGTTAATTTCAGAACTAGCATTTGTCAATGCAAAAATTTTTTCCAAAAATATACCTCTGTTTGGCAATTATTTACTATATCAACTAATAATTTTTAGACTGTAATTCTTAGAGACAACAGCTCATGTGTGACTATGTGCTGTCCAATTAACAAAATGCAAACTAAAATATAACAAAACACGATTTTAAATCACTCCATCTGACTTACACTTTGGAAATTTTCAGTGGAGAACACTGAAATGTAACTTGAGCTCTCACATAGAGATTAGTAGCCCAAATGAAGATGTGTAAGGAGGTCAAGGAAATTACATCTTTACCTCTTCAGTGAGAACTAGTTTCCTGGACAAAATACACAGAGCAATTTCTTTGGTCATCTGTGGCCTTTAACAAATAAGCATTGAGTGCATTTACATAGTGAAGCTGCAAAATTGATTCTCTCTCATGAACTTAAATGTTGCTGTTACCCTTGCCCTTCATCTACTCATATATCTAGGCTTTCTACAGATCAATGTTCCCCCTTCTCCTCACCCTCCTTTCATCTTCCTCCCACCTGCCCTCTTCAGACATGGGTCATCTGCAATGCACATGGCCTTGTCAAACTTCTCTCTTTATAATGCAATACAATGGCTTTCTCTTCTGCTCATTTTAACACTGCACTATCTTTTACATTTGTATCAGTCAAACTACATTATTACATTAAATCACCTCCACAAATGGAAATACATACTTGCTTTTCCATTACAATCTTCGTAAATGGTGATAATGAATATCTGCCAGTCCCAAAGACCCACAAATTCACTCAAGAACTGTGCACAACAAAGTACTTTTAAGTTGGACTACCAAAGCCAAACCTCTGAAACATTTCCTAATAAGCATAAGACTTTTACGATAAAGTAATCTTTATATTGCATATAGAACCAATGTATATAAATTCCTTATTTATGAATTTTTTGTCTACATCAACATCTTCTGACTTCAGTTTCCCTCTTCCATTTTGACCTCTCTGTCATCACGTTCTTATGACCAACTTCTAATTAAAAAATTTCTAAATGCCAAATATAGAATGATATAGACCACAACAAATAAATAACAGTGTTGTCTCTATAGCCTTGTATAAACCTACATTTCAGAAACATTAGTCATAAACTTCAATAATGCTATACCAGGCAGACAAACATTATTATTTTTATCTTGGCTTTTTGGACTACATGCACCTCTCTAAAAAGGAGGAGGAAAGCTTTACTATTTACACTGATAGCTAGAAGTGAGGCTCTAAAGAAGGTCCTGTTTTGCTTTTTCCAGCATAGTTTACCCTCTCTTCCGCATTTTGGCTACATTCTCAGTTCTCGTTTTCCTCCACCTTACAGACTTTTTTCCAAGGAAAGCATAAAACTTTTGTCTGAGTTATACCCTTGTCCCATGTTTCTGATAGACTCCAGCAAATGACTGCTAAGGCATTTTCCAAGGTCTGACACATCTACAAGATTAACCACACTTGCACATATTTTTTCCTACTATTTGCAAAATGATATGTCTATCAACAACACTTAATTAGCTTGCAGTAATTTTGCTATTAGTAATTTATGGCCACATTAATTTTTGTATATTGATTCACATTTCAAAAATAAATATATACACCTTTTAAGATGAATTTTTAAGTTACAATAACTGGCTAGTAGTATTTTCTTTGGATTTACCATCCCAACAGAACTGAAGTATGTAAAGTAAGAGTCAAAACGTCATTTTATCAGCATATTCAGAAAGGTCCATTAATATGGAAGTTTCACTTTTGTTGAACTGCTACTGAAACAATCTGGAAAGGCATTTCATCCCAGTTGCACTTATTTTCCATTTTTAAATTCCTTTGCATAATACTTATAAGGACCCTTAGCACTTACATCTGGAATAAAACCAATTTCATTAAGGTGGTTACTCAGCTCTGGATCATGGAATGCAATCATCTGGGAAAACACCGTCAGGTATTCTGAAATGACAAATGCAAGACTGCTATCAAAAACACAAGCCATCACATGCTGCTAGCTCACAACAGAGCTGTAGGAAAGGAAAACCACTAATTTCAAACCTACAATAAAACAGAAAGTGAATAACACCACTGTGTTCCTTATCATTATAGTCAATACAGAAGAACAAACATTTTGTTTCTCTTCCTTGGTAGTTCTCAATTTGAACTATTAACAATGGTTCATTTTTAAAATGATGGTTGTGATGAATGTTTGACATGCGAAGTTAAAGACTTTTCAGTATGAGCAACAAAATACCAATGGAAGCAAATTAAAACAAGACTGTTCCAAGGATTTTTAAGACTTCAACTGTTTTAGTGATACAAAAGGTTTATATTATTTAAACAATATTCTGTGTGGCTTCTTTTCTACAAAGTTAAATTTGGCAATCTGAAAACTGAGGTTTTAATGTAATGGGGCTATAAGGTTACCATTTTCATGATCAGTAACACCTTAATTTGTCTGCATTTTTTTTTTTTCAGAAGCAACGAGGAGAAATACTTACTGTAAGAGATAAAATTTATTGCATCTTCAGCCTGGCAGACTTGATTAATGGGTAGAGTTTCATTAAATTATCTAAATAACATTTGTTTTTTATTGGAAGAGAAGCAGACAGCAGAACACAGACACTGACAAAATTCTCTCTCTGTTCTGCCCCTCTCCTGCTTTTGCCCACACTGTCATATGCTTTGTTAGAAGGAAGATGAAGAGGCAATAACATTGCTGTTTTCTAACAGATGGCAATTCCTTTTCCTCCATGCTCCCAAGAACAGAGTAATTAGGGCCCAGGCAGCTAGCCCAGGGGAGACAGAGAATGTGAACCCTGCTTCCAGAACATGCTGACATCTCAAGGCGCCACAGACTACTGTCCCCAAATATAAACCCCCAAACACCAGGTCCACACAGCTCCACAAATCAGCCATCCAGAATTGCCACTGCTTCCTTCAAAGTCTATTGCAGGACTAGATGCCTACTGCTGTCTCCCTTCGAGAGAGCAAATAATTCCTTACTGCTGTTTGTCTTCATCCCTGAGGTGGCAAAATTAAACTCCAGTTCCACTGCTAAGAAGCACAGAAGTGGCTCTGCTGGGACAATTCCACACATAAACTCCTTTAAGAATAGAAGTGAGTTTAAACATTCAATCGTTTATAGACTTCTATATTACTTAAATCTTGATTTCTGCACTCAACTTCTCTCAGGCTAAGCCATCAAGTTAAGGACAGTCACTCAGTAAAACAATTCTCTTTGGACTAGAAATTTTAAAAGCTCATTTGGCCTCAGGAGGACTGAAAAACAATGCTCTCACTCTAAGAATACTAGGGAAACAAGCAGCAATCCCTGCAATCATTGCAAATTATACTTAAAAGGATGCCTAATTCTCCAAGGTAATTTGCAATAAAAAATTAAGATCTCTTGACCCTACTTCAGAATTTCACAACTTTTTTCACTTCAAGCTGCAATGAAAGCCCCAGCACACTAAACCTCTTAAGAGATTTTTGGCATCTTAGGAGTGCCAGCCTCTCCGCTCTGATGCTGCACCTCTGCTGTGCCACAGCTGCCTCCGCTCTCAGCACTCAGCTGGGAAGGTAAGCAGGTAAACAGACCCATGAGGAGCTTGTGTCACCACAGTCAGACTGCTTTGGAGTTGCTCATATGTCTCATGTTTTCTCAGTTTCCAGCCAAAGTAATTCTTATTCACATGCATAAATTCACACCACATGATAATCATTTTTAAAAAGTGCATCTTGCACTTGTGCAGTCAGTTTTATTGCAAAAGTGCACCAGTTTTATTTCATGAAAGAGCCAGCAGTCTCAAGTCAGGTACAACAAACTAGTAATCCTCCACATTCAGCCATATGCCTGGTGAAGACGATTTCCCAATTAGCTTCCCTGAAGTACATTTGTTTTTAAAATGAAAATTTGTGCCCATTATGGTTCTCTACGGATATACCACAGGTTGATAAGTTCCATCTTTATTTGAATAGCCAGTGTCATGAAATATAGTTACTGTGTAGGATTACATGGGTAATTTAGGGACTAATGAAAAACACAGACACGTTCACAAAAACAGTCAATTGCAGCTGGTTGGAATATGAATTTCTGTTTTACATAATTGGGCATTCCACACCAAAATCCCTCTAACTGCTCTTGCTTCCTATTACATGTAAGGAAATACACATGATAAGCTCAGAAAAAACACCTGTCTTCCTTCCATGCAACAAGTTCAGAAATGAGTTTTTTGAACTTTGCAGTTAGAAAGATTCGTTCCATCCACCCCTACACAGAAGACACAAAGAAGGTAAAATTGCAGTGGACAGTTAAATAACACATTCTTAACGCTTTCTTCCAACTCAATAAAGCAGGGAAATGACACAGAATTTTTCTTTAAACCTGTATTTAAATACTGGTTTTTGACATACAACCCCAGAAAAGATTAATTAGAATACTGAAAGAATCCTAACGGGTCAGTTTTCCCTGAGTCCTTGATGACACCAGATGTTGAACAAGAACTCAGGAACGCCTACACTGCTTCGGTTCACTTAATCCTACTGACCTATATTTCTAACTTCAGCTGATACATATTTTTGTAAAGCTCCTTAGGAATAACATCAGGAAACCCTGGAGAGAAAAAGTATTATTTTATGGAAGAGTATACCCCCTTGAGAAAAGTCTTTACCAAGCTATTAATCTTGAAGTCTAAAGCACTTGTCTCCAGAGGAGCATACTCGTTCTTTTCATCTTTAGACCTTTACTGCAAGCAATCTTTCACTACAGACAAAAGGATGCAAACAAGTTCTCCAGAATAATTTCTCCTATTATTTTATTCAATTTGTAATACCTCTTACCCATTCTTTTTCATACATAAACCATCCTAACCACTGCAGTCTCTCCTTACATTAGCTCTCTCCTGATCACCTAATATGTAAATGCTTTTATGTCTAATTAGTTTTGTTGATCAGTTCCTAATTTCCTTTTTTGAAGACAAAGAAATGACAGACACTGATTGAAGTTGACGAGTTTCACAAGAATTATACAGAAGAATTTCTTTAAAAGAAATACAAGGGCAGCAAGCTATGCTGAAACTCAGTATTCAATAAACATAACACCTTGCAATTAATAACATTCATTACCACCTGCTTTTTTATACTGATGGCTTTTCAAACATCTTCTAGTTTTTAAAAACTGCCTGCAAGACAAATTATCTTGCCACACAAAGTGTGCCAAGGTGGCTTTCTAGTTCTAGACAATTCCTTTTTCAAGTTTTCATGAAATTGAAAATTAATTTTCAGGTAGACATTTGTAGCTATTAATTTCTCTGAATTACCTATAAAGTTGAAGATTGAATTATGGTACATTATTCCTCAGGGTTCTCCAACTCCTGTCCTGTACTGCATGACATTATCTTCCATGCAATAAGAAATTCTCCTCAAATCCCTATTTCCTTGAACAGCATAGCTTCCATTTTCTGAGGAACCCCTTGCTTGTACTGCTCCTGATCACCTGAAGGGTAAATCTTTACAATATGACAGACTATTTACTGCTTTTACAACTTTGCAGGATGGACTGATTTCTACCTAGGATTTTACACAGAACATTTTGTGTGTGCGTGTGTGTGTGCACACGTCTGGGTTTTCTCTCCTGCCTGAATCTTTACACACTTATTTTGTTCCTAATTTTCTTGCACAGCTATGTGATTATAATTCCATTTGAAATTTGAAACCCCTTGAAAAGGTGTATTTATATATCCAGAAATAATTCTACTTCTCTTAGAAGCACAAAAAAATAAAGGGACTGACTTACCCTGAATAACATGAGAATTATCCTTCAGAAAGAAGTTATACAAATACTTCGGTATAAAAGCAGACATGCAAGCATAGGCCAGAGCTGAAAGAATTAGAAAAATGGATGCAATGACAGAGGTAGAAGCAAAACTACACCTAAAAAAGTTAATTATTAAGCAGATAATAAGCATAAACACTTAAATCAATCTATATACAAAAATGATTTTATGCACAGTGGGCATAACAGGAATCACTGTCCTGCAAAACTAGTTTTCCCATACACAGACCTTATAAAAAGAAAGCCACATACAAGAGAATAAAAGATTGGACTAGACCTCTTCTGGAAAAAAAATCACATTCTAAGAAGGCCACATATACAAAGCTTATCTGATAAACTTTAAAGCATTTAAAACTATCATCATCTTTTCTGAATAAAGCTAGTCTGACAAGTTAACACTTAGATTAATAAATAATACATTCACCTTAAAGAAGGCTGAACTACAGCTTTCACTGAAATAGGCATGTACTAGAGCAGTATTTCTTGCTTTTACATACTTGTGCTTTTGATTATGCATCATTATTGTACTTGGCAATAAACACAGGAGTTGAACCCCTGCTTGAAGAGCAGTACACCACATGCAGTTTTCAAAACCCAGCCATTTCTTTTGATTTGTGGCAACGAGAGCGTTGAAGTTCCTTTCTAGGTACAGAAACTTTCCATCTATAAGCAGGTGCGCACATCTGTCTGCAGCCAAATACAGATGACAGACTGTGCTTCCCTTTCACTCCCAGCAGAAAAAGGTACTCACCTTCATTGTTAAAATTCAAGTACAGAAATGGTGCACAAAGAGAGTCAAGACCTAAGAGAAAAGAGCCATGAAGAAACGGCACAAAGAGCTCATTTATTTTTATACACAAGATAAATTCATTAGTTTATCATGAAAATTTGCATATTTGATACTGGTTATAGTTCTACCAGGGCTTCACATGTAATGCTGAGAACAACTGTGAAATCAGCGCATGAAAACAGAGAGGATATCAAGAGGTTAAACTATCATGCTGAATAGATATTCTGCCAAAGCTTCCAAGAAAGGCCAATTACCATCCCAAGAACTCACTCAGTAACTTTTGCAACTTTAAAAACAAAGAGTCTGTTGCAAAGTAAACAAAGTGACAGAAACTGAAGAAAAATAAACGTATAACAAAGAGTGAGGCAATTTCTCAATACGAATTAAACACAAATTATTAGGAATTAAATTTACAATAACCCATAGATTCATTCTTCAAAGGAAACAGAAAGGAAAGCACTCAAAAGAGCCTCTATTATGGAGGAGAACAGAGGAGGTATTTTTAAATCAGTCATAGCTTTCCATATAATTCTCTGACCTTGCTAACTAGTGAAACTCACCTTGCCAGTACACCAAATCAGGATGGGAAACAACCCAGGCCTTCAATACACGTCTAAACTTTGCATGACCTTCCGGTGATGACAGCAATTCATCATACTGATGGCAACGAGGAATATCAACTTCAATCTGCACCACAGCCAACATATAATATAAAGAGAAATTGGGATAAGTGAGGTAGTACTACAGCAATCTTCCAGTACTAGAGGTGGAAGTCAGCCAAAGAATGTAGGTCAGACCACCATCATAAACACAATCTGCTTCCTCCACCACTCTCAAAACCAAAACTGACAGGGGACCTAACAGCCCTGTCAAAGTTTAAAAACAGAGATTTTTTTTTTTTATTTTTGCTGCATTCATATTTTTAAAAGGGCGTTAACCCTTGAAAAAGGCAGAAAGCAGATTACAGTTTTTTACTTCTGGATTCATTTCAGGTGGTAATACCATTTTGCTCTAAAAGGTAATCAAATGAGAGTTCTCAGTGCTGTAACCAATGTGATGGAAAATAGTCCTTCACCTAGCTGAAAGGAACAGCTGCTGCTCCTGATGGTTTTTTTTCCCTGTCTGGTAAGGGAACATTTGAGAACATTCTCTTCTTGGAGAACCAAATTGCTTAAAACCCCAATTCTGTGAAGCACAACTCACCTTACAGGACCTCAGGGTACTCAGTACTATCAGTACGCTACTACACTACCTGTACACTTGTACAAAGCCCAGCAGGCACAACAAGCATTCAAGAAACCCAGGAATTTTAACACTATATTATTAGTATTGTTCACCACACTTGGCTGCTGCTACAGAAACAGTGATTATGAAGTAAATGAGGATTTCACTTTCCGTATGTTCTAACATAAGCTGAGCTAAAGTACTTGTCCACATCTGTTTTGCAAGATTCTTGCTCCAGTACGAATAAGGTTAGAGGGCAGGGGGAACCCTTTTAGTATTGTCAACCACATTTTCTGTAATAGGTAAATGACTCCGATGGGTGGAAATGATCTTCAAGGGACAATATTTAGTAACGCCAAGTTACAAGTCTCACTTGTCTGTCTGTAGGAATCGGTGTGTCTTTATCAATGGCATCATATTTTGCTTGTATGGCACCCTAAATGTGGAAGAAAAATATTTGAATTTAGAAATCACTTACTAACAAAAGGTATATGACAATGTACATGCTGATATGCAGAAGCTGATTGTTTTTGTTATGTACTTTAGTTAGCGAATTTTTTCCTGAAAAAATTTCCTGAAGTACAAGAAAGTCTGACACTAGATTTTAACAAAACCATCTTCATTCTGTTCTATTTCGGATGTACAGATTTTTCTGTGACCTCCTCAGTACAATCCCCAGTGATTCTCAGTTGTTTATGCAGAAAGCTATGTACTTGATACAGTTTCCCATTTTCAAATTAAGAGATGTGCTCAATCTAAATTCAGTGCTTACCTCAGCCACTGGAAACTGACTTTCAGCATCACCTCTGGAAAGGCACTGAATCCAGCTGCTTGTTAACTGATATTGACAGTTTACATTACTCTAGTAGCTTGTCCTCACATAAATCCCAAGACAGGCACACCAACAAGTCCACTTTAACGTTATGGGATAGGGAAACACTACCCATATTGTACAGATGGCAAGCTGCTGAAGCATGAGAACTGACTCATCTCCCAAGACTCAGGCTATAACCCTGACCAGCAGTTTTTCTCTACAGCTTGTTTTTTTAAATTATATTATACATCACTCAGAAGATCATATCCTGAGCTAAATATCCTGAATAACCTGGGATGCGTTATCTGCAAGAATATCCTTGCCACATGCTACAGATTGCAAGCACGTAGATGCAAAAGCTATGTAGTCATGGAACTCTGTGAGGAGCCTTCATTTCTAGGATATTCCTTACTAGTCCTTTGTCTGAAAGGGTTACATTTGATTTATTTATTCTCCAGTCATTCTTGGAAATTCATTGATTGGTAGATGAGAAAAATACATTTGATATGTTTCGTCCTGTTTAGTCCAACTACTGCTGGCTGGAGCAGAAGGATTGTAACTGCATTTGTCAAAAATATTAAAAATAAACCCAAACCTCCTGTTAACTACCAAAAGTATTTAAACAATCTAACAGAATTTGGTTGTAAGGGTATTATTTTTCCATCTCATAACCAAAATTAAAGGCAGTCAAGTTTACATACATTCTCTATAAATCAAATAACATTAGAAGCAAGAACCAAGCTTCCCTGAACATTTTCTTTATTCACACAATTTCATGACTCATTTTGTTTAAAATTCCAGTAACTCTACTTGCCAAATCTGTAAATCCATTCCAACTTCCCTGTCAATCCCATTCCTATCCCACCCCACCCCCAATTTGTATTTGAACTGCTGCAAACGGCCTCCCATCACCCTTACCTCAACACCTAACAGGGCAGCCCAGGTTATGCCTCTCAGAAGAGGAGGGATGTCAACCCTTGCCTCCTTCCAAATTTGGTTTTTCTTATAGGGGTAGGCCTACAAAGAGAAGAGATTAACTGCAAAAAATATTGCCATGTAACTGAAACAATTCCAATCCCAATCCTGGGACAGTCTTTCCCCACAAGGACAAATACTGCCAGCCTGAACAGAGAATACAAGTTTTACAAAAAGTAAATTTAATTCCTAACTGGAAGGTCTGGATGAAGGACTACTATTTGATGTTAAAATATCCACTCTTTCTCATAAATGCTTTAATGTGCTTTGGTATATACTGGATATATCTACTAATCCAAATTTTTATTAGAAGCTTTTTATTTTCATGCTATGCACCCATCTTGGTTTTATTAAACATTTCTAGGTTATATTTGATAATGTGCATCAGCTCTCTCATTCTTAAACAAGAATCCATCTCTCTGCATACATATAAATTAGGAGCTGCTATTTCTTCCCCAGTATAAACCTCATATTTGTAACGTGGCACTGCTATGGCACGTTTTCAAGTACCTTGCTGCTTGGAAATGTGGAAATGTTACAGGCATATTTATATCTATAACAACTTAGTCTGTCATGAAATAAAAGGATGTAAAATTATTTTCATCAGTAAGTAACCAGTATTAGCAGTAGCTCTATTTTCATGTGCATACTTTAAAATCTACTTTTATATTCATCACTACTGAAAAGACCTATTTCTTCTATTTTTATCTGCAGTCTTCTTATACTTTTGTAGGGTTTTCTTCCCCTTTCCAACTGTGGTCTCTTGTATCACTGCTTCCTTTTTCAATTACTTGGTCCTTTAAAAATCTTCCAATTAACAGGCCAAATCCAATTATTCAGCACCAGAAAGATTCCATACCTTCAACAGCCTGTCAAACAGGACAATTCTATTAAGCTGGTACTCTGTGTCCCTCTCCCGGATGATCAGAGGAAGACTGGCAGCTGCAGAGAGCTCATTGCTACTGTTTGAATGAGGTAAAGTTGACTGGCTGGAAAGAAAGAGTTAGGATAGTAGTAGTGAAGAGCATGAAATACAAGTCACTGAAAAAAAAAAAACTCTGAGTCTGCAATTCTTAATTTCTGAGTCAAAACCAAGTACAAGTGCCTAATTTTGAATATTCAGCATAAACAGTTGATTTCCAGAACAGAGTAACAGGCTAAGATCCTCAGTTTGGTATCAGGGTCCAAAGTGCAAAACGTTTACCAGCTCTCAACTTTTAGAGCCAAACAAAACATGTTAGTTTTGATTCTGGGAGACAATTGTGTCTTGCTGTGCAGTGTGCCACTCAAATAAAACTAATAACTCAAAGTTCAGTTCCTTATAGATGTACAAATTTACACACTTACTCATCTTCAAGCAATGGATAAAATGCTTCTCCACCAACATCTTTCAGTCTCTGAAATGAAGAAGAAAAATAATTCATTATTAGAATGCTGATCAGAATTCAAGTGGAAATCTTAGTGGAATACAAAAACTATTAATTAGTAATTCATTTGCCAAATGTAGTAGTTTGCCTTGAGACCTAAGCATTAACTCAGTCCTCTGTCAGCAAAGAAGCACACATAGAGCCTTTAACACTAAAAACCTTTACTAACACAGGTCTTTTGAGTTGATGGAATTTCTCCTGCCTGAAGATAACTCATCCATATACCTATTTCTACACACAAAAATGGCTTCTAATGATCATGGATCAATAGACTAATAGTATTACATAGTTCTTTTTCTTTTCTTCATCTTTCTTCATGGACTTCCTATCCAAGTACCTGCAAAGCAACCGCACAACTTGGTTTTATGTTTCTAATCAGCTCAAGAGTTATGCAAACTTGAGTTCCTTTTTAGGAAATACAGACACTCTCAGGAAAGGTGATAGACAAATGTGCCTGGATTTTTTACTGGAGTTTTCAGACATCTTATGGTGCATCATGATTAATGTTTAATACCATGCTCCCTGCAGTGCTCTGTTTTGCATCCTTAACTTGAAGGCATACTGCACAGCCTGTTCCTCCTGGGACTGACAGAACAGTTCATCCTCAGTTCATTCAGTACTGCTCCTCTTTTGATTATAAGCATCACGCTCTGCTCTATGAAAAGTGTTTGAAGAACTGTGTAAGTTCAAAAATTTATTTCAGCTAATAGTGCAAGGTTTGCATTGTCCCCAAAATGACACTTCAGTATATACTTTTCTTCTGTACTTGTAGAAGTAGGCAGCAATATCCAAAATTTCAGATTAAAAAGTTTTAAAAAAGCCTTAAAAAGCTGCCCTTTGAGAAGAACAACAATAGGAGCTGCAGTGTGCATCAGGTTTATAATAATTACTGCATATTTTTAAACTCCCTCCTGCAATGCAAACCCCATCAACCAAGTAAAGAAAGTATCCCAATCCTTTGGTCTGTCTTCATGCATCTGTGTGCAAAGTTTCACTGAAAAAATACATTTACACAGTATTTGACACACTGTTCCCAAGGTTATGGTAGCAGAGAACAAGACTTCAGGGCTTGCATTCCTTTCTGTATTAAGTCCTGTAATTATACAGAAAGATTTTATTTTAAACTGTGACAGAATTGCATTTGCTATTACAGCATAAATTCCTAATGCTAGAGCAATAAACATGTGGAAAGACATGAACAATTAAAACATTTCAGTGATATATGGAGTAAATCTTGTAACTGATCATTACATCTAGCAAAGTCATGAGTTCGCGTATGTTGATGTTTTCCACTTAAGATGGAAGAAAAGTGCATGACAGCACTTCTGCAAAATGCTTTGAAGAGATCTTTTGAACTAGCTGTTCCATAGCTATTTATTCCAAAGATTAGTAATTAACTACTGGAAACTTGGTATCCCACTTTAAGTATAAGGCTTTTAAAGAGCTGAAACTGAAGCGAGTTCATCTTTCTTTTGGATAATGTGAGCCATCTACAGACAGCAATTAAAGCACACAAGAAGACACTCAGTATCCAGTCACTTTAGCAAATATAAAGTACTACAGAACTATTTACACTACACCAGAACAAAGAAGGTAACAAAAAAAAAGAAAGGGAGGGACACAGGAAAAGGATGGAGGGACAGAAGATAAATCAAATCTAGTAAGTTTTTGCAGACGAAGCAATTTAATAGCATAGATCAGAATCTGACTTGGACGCTAAGAACTAGTAACACTTCTGTTTACAGAAACAGCAGCAGGAGCTCCTGTTTCATATTCCCTTTAAACAAATGGTTCTGCAGTGAGGCTGTAAGAAAAAGTGAACAATATTACTCTTACGTTTTGGAGCTGGCACAGAGACAAAGTCACAGTTGTGTCATCTAGGAGGGAACTTCTATCTCGTCCTTGACCAAAGCTTTCACCATCTTCTAATAAAAAGCTTCAAAAAGAAGAAAAAAAATTAGGTCATTTTTTAACACAGGACTTGAGCTCAGAAAAAAATTTTCTTACATCAAGCAGTTTCCTCTTTAAAACAAAGTATTACCTCTTAGAAGTATAGTGTATTGACTCTGCATGGCATGAAATCTGCTATCAAGGGAATGTACAGTCACCTGAAATTATTCAGACAGCTTTTATTGTAAAAAAGGCCCATTTCAGGTTTTCTATAACTTCAGTTTGCACACAAAGGAAGAGAAATGAGATATGGGATTAATACTCCCTTTTATTCCTTGATGTGTCACCGATCAAGACTTCCATTTAATGTGAAAAGCAAAAATAAAATATTATCATATGAAAGCCATTTTCCATCATGAAAAAAAACCCTAAACAAAAGTGTGACCCAGACCTTTCCTGCTGAAGTCCACCTAAGGACACAAATGAATCTGAGACAGAACATACATAAATTTTCTATTTTATGATATTTTTAAAGTAGAACACATGAAACTGATTTTCAGAAATTAAGCTGGCATTACCAGTATCACTTAGAAGATGGAGTTAGATTGCATTTTTTGAAATTAACACCTGATCTTCAAGTCTTTCACTCTAATGATGAAAAATGTTTGTCCCTCATAATTCAAAAGCACCTGTGCTTACCTATGGGCAAAGAAATATGCAATTCCTCAAAATCTCACACTAATTTTGACATGAAAATATCAATTAAAACCTAGTTCCACACTTTTTTTGCTTTTAAAGATATTGTATTTTGGCTGTACACATACTTCATGTGTAAACCCCAAACCAGTAAATTAATATATGTCGGCACATAATTATGTTTATTAAGATCAGATAATAAGATTAAAATATGAATTACTACATAAAATTGCAACATGTGTCGCAGTAAGATAAAAGTAGTAATAAATAAAATGCTTTTACGGACTTATAATTCATACAACTAAGTATTTTTTTTTTAAATTAATCAGCTGAATTGCTGGATAACTGGATTGACCATTCAGCACTATTGCTGCTCTGTGAGAGGGAATTCAGAATGTGAGAATTTGCTGCACAACATATCACATTAAATCACAATTACAAATACGCCATTGAAGCAAAGTGAGACATTATTACTAAAACTTAATGTGACTGGAAAGTGTACAAAATGTAGGAACTTCCAGTTCAGTATTTTGCACTTTCCCTGCATCTTTTCAAATTTTCAGAAAACAATAGAAAGATCAGGTAGGTGACAGATACAAGGCATTCAGATAATGCCTTAAGCTGGGTAAGAGGGGAAGTGAAAACTTCCTGCTCTTCAAGAATGCCATTTTCAATATTTTGTACACATACAGGTCTTACAACTAAATATGTTCTCTTCAAATTACTAGCCTTCTTCATCCATCCATCCATCCATCCATCCATCCTCCTTTTCCTTAAAGTGCTTCTCTATCCTTACTTCGGAAGTGTGCACACAGGTGGCTTTGATCGAATGATTTCCTTGTTGACAAGTTCTTTCTCCAAGTCTCCTCCAGCCAAACACCAGAGATAATAAACCTCTTCAATTGATCTTTCTGCTAGGTAATCATTATCTTCATCTATTGGGAGAAATGACATAAAAATAAATTACAGCTTTTTAAGTAGTTTTATTTCTTCTTACAACTCTAAACACATAATGTTGAAAAAAAATATCTTCTTGAAAGGTCTTAACCTTAAAGTGAAATTTGAGGAACAGTGACCTTCTCTTTTCAAGTGCCCTTTAGGAAATCAGGAAAGAAGTAAAAAAAAGGCAAATATTTCTAGTTTGCCCTAAAAAACTCAGATAAATACATTGAAATGTGGACTTTTGCTTTCTGTGTGTTTTTAAACAAAACAAACCACTGTTCTGTATACAACACAGAGCTAAGAATTAAAATAAGAAACAAGTGATTCATAGTGAATAGTTATAATCTCTCTTCCCTTCACCTACTACACTCATTGTAATATGGTATAAAATATTTGTCTCCAAAAACTGTATGAGGCTCTCTAAACATCTCCAAGTTTATAAGAAAAAGTTAATGAAGACCAGAGAGTGGTAACACTTTGAACATACTGTAGTTCAAAACTTGCAAGTATAATCTTTTAGCTTAGAAAGTGACCTCTTACAAGGATTTTGTTTTCGAATACTTAAAAAAATCATCTGATGCTATGATCCAGAAAAATCTAATTATCAATTCACAACAGAATTTAGTGGAAAAAGGATTACCTTGTATATACATATGTCCAAATTCTAAAGGCAAAAGATGATACTGCTATTGCGACCTGGACTTGAATACTAATGTTAAATATTTATTCCCTGAAGTTGAAGCATAAAATTATGATGTGCTCCTTTGACTTGCATAAGTCCCTCAAAACATGTCTGCCTATATCTCTATCCATTAAACAACTTATTTCATTAATGTAGTGTTGTAACATTTAATAGTTTCTTTGAATAAACTTTTGAAGAGACAATGTAATAACATGTTACTTTCCTCCCCCCTCCTACGACATTTAACCCACAGCCTGCTTTTACCTTTACATAATTGACTTATGTCTTCAGGAAGTGTTAAATTAGCACACCTTGGAGAAGATGAGAACAGACCAGCAGGTTTGTAGAAGGGAGGATATAGTGAGGATACCTCACTGAACAAACTGTCATGCAGCAATTCTTCCGGAGTTGGCCTTGAATGAAGAAAAGAGAATAAAATACTTACAAGCAAAGTGCTTCCAAAAATGTTGTATTTCAACAGTGTGAGAAATATCTTCAGTAAGAAATAGTAGCAAGTTATTTTAAATTATATTGGATTTCAGAAATCTTAACAGGAGAGCTGTCTATTAATGTTTTACAATTCATGAAGCAAAACAAACCATGCAGTCTGTTTACAGCCAAATTCAGATCCCACCTTCACTTAATATAAATATGAACTATTTTATTAATTCCCCTTTAGTTGCTCAAAGCAGAGATGTGAAAAATACAAATGCAAAGCCTTGATTAAAGAACAAAAGCATACTTCCATTTTCAGAAGGAAGTTGTAGTGGACTGAGATAATAAAAAACTTCTTTGAAAGGAGAGATTTGAAGAAAGCAGCCCTAATTCTGGCTACAACAAAGCTATGGTAACCACCACCAGCTTCCAGACATGGAATCAGTAAGCTGTGAACTTAGAACTACAAATGCCTGAATACTTTTCCCCCAAAATTCTCAGATTCAATCTCAAGGTTTTGCACCTTTGATTTCTGAGTCCCCTCTCTAATTCTTTCCCTTTAAACATTGAAAAGCAACAAAGCCAAGAATTTCTTACATGTAGCCCAAACGTCAATATTTAAAAAAAAAAAAAAAATAAAAAATTCTGCATCAGTTCTTCTAATTTCATAGTAACCCACGTGGTTTACTACGCCCTTGGACTGAATACCTGCCTCTTAGAAGGCTGGAACGTGAGGCATTTCTTCAGCAGAGCTATGACATTTTCAGAAAGGTCCTGAAACGTAAGAAAAATGTGGATGAGATCTGTTTATTACTGTCTTAATTCAGCAAGCCACTTGGCTCATGCTTAACTTTTAACATCCAGGCTATTCCAATGAGAGCAATAAAATCTCACACCTACACATATGAGGTAGCTGTGTAAGAATGAAATGCTGGGGAAGCAATTATTCTCACCTCCCAATGCTACCTTTCATTTGGGGAAAAAAACCTGAGAAATCTGCAGCGTATGCAGCTTTTTACTTATATTTTTAAATTTAGATATTCTGTACCCAGCTTGAAACAATGCAGTATCTGCGAACTTTCTTGTGCTAATAGTCAGAACACTTTCACATAGTGTCTCAAAATATGCAGACACTGAAATTTAGTGCTTATATTTGTATAAACCTACACTATCAACATGCATAAAGCAGACCAGATAGAAAACTAAATTTCTGGAAGAAAAATACTTACTCACCCACACTGTAAAGAAAATTTATAACTTTTTAAACTATCCAGAGAGCATTAACATTTACTGAGATTGACAGTAACTTTAGGAAAGAATATTACCACCACTAGCTATTGAAACCATCTTAGATAATAGTTTAGACTTCAAAATTTTTCATCATATTGCAATACAATAAGTGACCAAATAAGTTAAAAAAACCCAAAATGTGAAATATTATGCAACAACAGTAAACTATTCTAGATAAGCCAGCATGAAAGAGTAGGTTCACAAACCTTAATAATATCAAGACAACCATGTTCTTCAGCCAATACAGTTACAATATCATCTACACAGCCTTTGAAAAACAAACAGAACAATAAAAAGTTAAAGATTATGAAAAAAGTGATACCAATTAAACAGTATATCAGGTAAACCTTCACTCCAATAAAAACCACTTGATATTGGCTTTTCATTAACATTGCCACACCACTTGAAAGTGAACTATCAGAATCAGAAATGAAAATTATCATCATTGATGCAGATAGAAAATTGAACCCTAAGGAAAGTTAAGTAGCACTTCTAAGCTAACAGAGAAAATCTTTTTGCAGGCTTAGTAGCTCCAGATTGTCAGTCTCTGTCAAATAAATTAAAATAGTCTTTTCACTTATAAATGAAAAAAAAAAATCCTTTGAAGGTATCTGAATATAGAATCTTGAAGTAATTTTTCGTTTTGTTGCTACTTGCAGATAACACTAGTAGTATTTTAGAACTTGTTTTCATCACATTATTGAGTACATAATTCCCAAGTCAGGATATGAATGTTTTGCAGTGGATAAAGGTTACCCCCAACTTGTATTCAGCTTGAAGTGGATGGAAATGCTTCAGGAAGCTTTGTTAACAAAGCCCCAAAACAGGCAGAATTTCAGCACCTAAGCACTAACTGCTGAAGGAAAAAGATGTTTCTCCTGACAGTAATTAACTTTAACAATATTACTATTTGCTCTGGATAATAACTTACTGTTAAAGCTTCAAATTGCAAATTCATGCCCTTCCACTTGCCATGGTTTATACATAAATCCCACTAGAAATCAAGTTTTAAACCACACAAAAATAGTCACAATTTTGGATTTTTTCACATTAAGCAAGAATTCCACATCTACAGTAATGTTTTATAGTTTGCAGGTGAAGCCAGAAACAAGCCCAGATCCAGTAAAACTTCTCAGCTCTCCTTTTTTTCCTGTTTTCCTATTTGAGTCCTGCTTCTTTCTACCTGGTAGTTACTACAAAAGCACTTCTAGTGCGGGGACAGTTTTCTTTTGTATCATACAATTCATAACCTAATTCAGAAACCTCCTGCAATATAAACCAACAAATACTAATGAAAATGGCCACCATTCTTGAGCATTTTTTTAAATAGTTTGCCCTTATGTTAACATACAGCTCTTCCAAAGTTATTTTTCCTGGCATTCACCTCTGTACTTTCCCTAGAAAAGCAAGCATGCTTCAAATGCCTATTTACCTCTGAAGATGAAAGATGACAAAGGTAAAGTGCTTTAGGTCTGAGCATCACAAGCCGATTAGACTGTAAAACTCTAATTGTAGAACAGCTTGGAAATTTGAAAAATTCATTTTGTGCTACTTACCTAACATAAGTATAAATTTCAATCTTTCTGCTATCTCCAAACTCTGAAATAATTTTCTCCCCTAAACAAATAAAGTCAAGTCAACAGTTGAATATTACTACATGCAAATACTTGAATAACGTTGTATCCCATCTATATAAAAGACAGTGAAATAAGCTTCTACATGTGAATTTTAGATGTATCAAAAGTATCTGTAAGAACAGAAAATGTTATTTACCCCACTATAGCAGAAATAGTTTCATGCCATCAGAAAGAAAAAAATATAACACTGATAATGTCTCATAATTGGAACAGCCTTGCAGTCACAGTCTTGTGACTCCCCAGGCAGCTGTCCTTCATGGTTAACACATACACTCATACCAAGCATCCTACACACCAATATGCATCCTACTACTAGAACAACCACCAATACTATCCAGGTAAGAATGCTAACATATTCTGATATTTGTGCTTGGGCGATGGGCAAAGTGTCATTAACCCCGCTCAATAGCAGTCAAGTTAATTAAACTATTCCCAAAGAGTTAAAATCAAGAGAATTATCCTCTTACATACCATGCAAAGCTCAAATAATATTATACCAAGAGACCACAGATCTGATTTAGGGCCGGAAGGCAGAGGCTTCTCACACTGGGTATGATCACTTGGCTTGACTATTCCCTGTGCAATTACTTCAGGTGCCAGATATGATGGGTACCTAGAAAGATGCAGCAACATTAAGTAATATCCTGTCTGTCCAAAAAGTGTGACTTTCCATTACACAATCAGAACAAATTTGCATTTTGAGAAACCAGAATAACAAAGCAGACTTCTGTTTTATTCAGTCAAAATCTACACTGTATTCCAGCAAAGTTTTACTCCAATTGCAAAATACACAGTATTTACTACATAAAAGGTCAAATCTCAGTCACCAGCTCAGTCTTTTTGTGAGAGGAAATAGCAGCTTTCAAAATAGTATGTCTACACATCTCAGAGAAAATGCACATTGAGTTTCAGCATTAGTGTATTAAATTAGTCTACCTTAGACTCGTATTTGGGATGGTGGCAATATTCTTCTTCATCAATAGCGTTCCCACCAAATAACATTTGAACTTGCAAATAAAGTAACAAAAGGTGTTGAGGACATATTCCACCTGCTAAATACTTTCTAGATAGAGCTTCTAGCAAGGAACTATCTAGGCAGCAAGGACTGACAGCAAATAGTTACAGCAAGATGCTTTCATGGTACCCATTATCTGTCTTTCACTCATTTTACCTGTTAAATGACATTATCAGAAGCATGGTACCCATTATCGGTCTTTCACTCATTTTACCTGTTAAATGACATTATCAGAAGCTTCTGTGTAAGGGGTGTATGCAACAGATATATATTAAAATAACAAACTATAACCTGTGCATACAGCACATTTTTAAAGATGATTGCTCAAAACATAAATATATTTCCTGAACAATACAACTCTCATATATTTTTATTGTGTAACTACATCCTTACCCAATAGGAAAATCAACATCAACACCTTGAGCTGTCATATGATAGAGTCCAAATTTAGCCAACTTCACATGCCCCTGAAAAAGAAAAAATAAATTATGAAGAGCAGCAGAACCTGACATTGGAAGAATTTGCATTTTAGTTAAAAGCAAGAAAAAACCAAAACTAATTTCAAGTTGCATTAGCTGTCAGAGGATAGATTTCCAGAAAAAGTCACTGTCTTATATTTCTGTATCATCTATTATGCAAAAGTTCACTGCAAGTCAAAGAGGTCCTTATTTCTAATGCTTTTACTTCCCAACAGCATTAAGTAATCACTTTATTTGGAACACACGAGAATATCAGACCTTTCTAAGTTACAGTATATCTTCAGTAAGTCAAAAGGGCTTAAATATTCTACTGAACACTTTTTCTGTTTGTAAACTGTTTAAAATCCTGTTTGATTTCTAAAACTCCCTATACATGACATTTTTCCCTCACCTCTTCTATTTACCCAGCCTTGCTTGTCCAGTCCTTCCATCAACTCATTACTATCTTGCCCTCCCTACCTCTATCAACTCCTATTTAAAAAGAAGTATTTTTCAGGTGCTTGCTTTTATTTGTGGAGGCAGAAAGTTAACACCAAAGCAACAAAAAATAGGCATAGAAGTTAAGCTGAGGACTTGTTTTTTGCTGGATTTTGAATTACACTCAGCCAGCCTCCAGATGGTGCAACACAGAAGGCTATTCAAAGGGCAGGGGAGAGCTTAGAAGTTTATGGTCTCACGACCCTCTTTTGTTATTTTATTGATTTTAGGAATAGCTTAAAATCCTAGAGTACTTTTGCATGTTAGAGCATTATTATGATTTTCATTTGTTTACAAGCACATAAAACAATACATGTTCCTTATTTCCTTTGTCCTCTCTTCTCTTTCTGCCTTCAAGGGGAGGATCTAGTTATTCTATCTAAACTGAGTAAGAAGGGGAAGGAGAGAGGGGTTATGAAGACAGTTTAAGCTCTTTAGCTGTCAGTGCAGATGAAGCAGCTGTTCTGACTGAAACAGTGGCTATTAATTTCTCTCAACTCTTACAAGCAGAACCAGTATTCCACACTGCCAACTCAACATTCTAACAGAATTGAGAGATACTTAAGTTTGAATAATTTAACATGAACAAAGAAATATTTTAACATCTTAAAAGTCAAGTGTCATATCACCATAAAACATTATTAATATCTAAATAGCCATAAGAAGTATTTTTCTACTCAAACAACCAGGAAGGTCTTGTAACTAATTACAATGATGACAAGTAGACTTAAGTTACCGCTTTCAGAAGAAAAGAGAGAAAAAAATGTGGCTTGGGACAAAGGAAAAGGTGAAAACAGAAAAATAAGTTCTGAAATACATCTGAAATTTCAGAAATAGAGGAAAACTGTAGTTTAAAAACAAATAAACAAAACCAACACCTTTTCAGATACACAGATTTTATTCCCCCCATCAGTAGAAATGTGACTGCCCTATCTCTACATACAACATAGAATGCTACTCATTATTGGTAAACAAACCCATCGATTTATTCCTGTAGCTGTACCTTTCGATCCAAAAGAATGTTGCAAGGTGAGAGTGCTCGGTGGACCATTCCATGTTTATTCATATATTGCAAACCTTGCAAAACCTCATATGCTATGCATAAGATCTTTGAAGAACTGAAAAAAAGGCACAAAACCAACAACATGATAAAGTGAACGTTCCCCTTTTTCATCTGTGAAAATGTAGCTTTTCACAACTATTCCAAACACAAGTGAGACATTTACAATTCCAGTTTAAGGTATGAATATGGTAGGATATGTTCAGTGCCATACACAACTCCCCAAAATCTAGGTTTTTGACTCATCCTGAACTGGTCCTTAAGAACAGCAGAAAATGATAATAACTTAGAAAATAGTTTCTGTCATAGAAACTATGATTCAATACATCACCTAATGAGAGAAACAAAAAAATCTCAAGCCTTCTTTATTTTTTTTATTTGTTCATCTTAAATCTGCTACTGATATTCACAGAAAATTTCAGCTGAACAGAAGGTTCTGAAACTCAGATGTTAACTGAAGCTTATTTAGAAAATAGAGGCCTGCCTAGATCATACCTACAGCCTTCAGTCATCTCAAAATTTGAAGTAAGAAACAAAAGAAAGGGAAAAAAACTTCATTTTCAGCATATATTGTTTTACAACATTGGAAGTATCAACATTACCATCTTTGGAATGAAACAATGAGTTTTACCAGCCAGAACATTTTGACATAACTGTGTATTTTAACAAAAGTTATTGTCTGCTGTAAGAACTGACAGCCTTAAAAACAGGAGTTTCTGTGAACAAGCGATCAGAAATTTGTAGACACCATGAGTAACAGGCTTCCCAAGTGTACCCAAAATAAGAACAAAAGCCACAGATCTCATCTCACCCAGAGAGATCCCATTTAATTTTTCACTCTCCTCATTCTGCCCACTCTCCCTCACACCTTTCAGGTCTGTTTGGCAACTTTTTCTCTGAAGCTACCAGTTTATAAAATGTCCAAAAAGCAAAGCATATCTACGTATAAAGACGTAGCTTTACATTCCACTTTTTTTTTTTTTATTTCACTGTTAATGAATGACATATAATAGCACTCTGGAGGATGTCACCACCTTCTCTTGCTTATTAAAAATTTGTGCAACAGCAACGTGAAAAGGAACATTACAGACTACTTAGAGTGACAAGCCAACTAGTTGACTAAACACCCAAATTAATTTATTTATACAACTTCATTAGCTGCTATTCATACCTGATGGAATGACAAAACTTTGTTCCAAGAGAAAATACCTAGATTTTGACAAAAGCCACACTTCCAACAAGTTCTGAGACTAGTGCAACACAGAAAGACTGAAGAGAGGCACAACTAAGTTATCCTAGATGGAGCTATTCTCTAGATGCTAATCTTTTTCCTAGGAGAGTTCTGTACTAATTTACACTACAGTTACTATATTTAACATACTATTGTTTAATAATATAAATATAATACACTATATTTACACTATACTAAGCTATATTTTAAGCACAAAGGGAATCTATTCTAACATCTGTCCACACTACTGTGCCTTAGATCATAGCATTTGAAAGTGATTCTCAAGGTCTTAGCAATTTGACCAAAACCTCATGGCTTATAACCACAAAAACAAAACAGCACACAACTATCTTGCTCCTCCTTCACTAGCACTTCTTCTTCCCTATTTCTCCCACCTCCAAGTTAAATACTACACCACAGCATCAGACACATGAACTGTTTAGTTTTTATTCCCAGTCATTCTTGGCAGAGATATAACTGTTTTCAGTTTCCTTGTATGTTGCTTTTTTTCCTGTAATATTAATGATAATTATTGCAAACAGAGTCCCCTCTCTCATTTTCTGCACAGCTTTGCAAAACAAGACATGAAAAATAAATGACAAGAGTATTCACTTTTCCAGTAAGCAAACAATTGCATATAAAAAATTATTACATAATAATAGTGTTTCTTTGTATTAAAAAGTGTTTCTTTGTATTAAAAAATAAAAGTAAATACAAAGTGCAATTTAGGTTTGCCTGAGGAGTGCAGTGTGCTCTGCTGGCACCAGGGGGCCTCAGCCACCCATTTATTCTTCATATTCGGCAATTCACACAAAAGCAGAACACGGACAAATACGTGAAAATACTGCTTTGGGATTCTTTGCTCTTTATGATAAACCCTTCAATGCTGGTACAACGATCAGGAACACCTAAGTGATTATTATTTTTCACTCCATATAATTCTCAGTGCTCTTAAACTCTTGATGCCACCCTGCTGGGCAGAAGCATTCAGCCAAGTACCTCACCCTTGTCCTTCAGCACACACACCACCTTCCCAGGAGACAAGGAACTCTGTATAACAAGCTCTTCACAGTGCTGCACATTATGGACCTATTTACTGGGGAAAACACACTGTGCGGTTATTACACGAGATTTTCACTTAATTGCAAAGGGCTTGACAACTTGTTGCTGTTAGCAAGCACAAGAGATCTCTCTCCTTTAAACTCCCCAAGGCCAAGTTCAACAAATGTTCCCAGCCTTGCTGCAGGTGAGTACCAAGGCTCTCTCCTTCCTTCAGTGGCTCTCAGGTACAGCCAGTGTCAACACCATGATGTTCTGCAATGGCATTCTGCAAGTGCAGAAGGTGCGCTCATGAAGCTGCTTTCAGGTTTCAGCTTAGGTTGATGTTTAAAAAATCCCAAAACATAAACAGAAAAAGAAAACACAGTCCTAAATGAGGAGGATACATAAAATCCAATGGTGGTGGTGAGTTTTGAGCAGATTCAGAAACTTTTTCCCTGATTATCTGGTAGCCTGTTTTTCAATTGACTAGCTAGTGTTGAATTATGATAGATTTAGGGCAGTGGTTTAGCACTCTGGGCATCTGGAACTGCAGAGGTTTCATTACTCTCCTTTAATAGAAGGTGGGGGGGAAAGCCTGAAGCAAAAGCACTTGAAACAACACAGGAGAACAGGCGGACAAATGCAAGAGTGGCAGATTTGACACCAACCATGCAACACCACTGACCTAACGGGAGCCACAATGACAGTTGTGAGGCATGAAATACCCTCTTCATCTCAGCAGTTGATGATCATGGTTGTGACTACATTATGGTGAAGAAAATCATTCCACTGCTCAAAACAATATAGTAGGAGGCAGTAAGTAAAAGCATGTAACTGTGAGATGCACTGCAATTTCCTAGCTCTCCTAAAAAACTTGGTTGAAGGTTATATTCCTCTCCACCAAGAGGAGCAAGAGAAGAAACGGGAGCTGCTCTGCAAAAGGAACACTTCATAGACAGAATACAAGGCATGATCTTGCTACAACTACCAGCAATGTTCAAGGAGCCAACTTCATTTGAATCCTCAGTCTGGATATCAAAAAGTCTACTCACATACTTGGCTAGGCTTTTGAAAAGGGGTTATGTTCAAATGAAAAGACTGTACACTGATATAAAATTAAACTGTTTGGATTTAATCATTGCCTGCTTTTTTCCTGGTTTGGAGAAGAAGAAACATTGCCATGAAAAGGGGCCATTTTGTGATCCTTCCTACTAGAAATCAAGAAATAAAAGAATATAAGGATTAAAACCAATACCAGGTTTGGGGCTATAACTTGAATGTATAAAACCATAGAAAAGGAAGCACAAAGGATAAAACTGAATTCCTCCCTCAGAAATTCATCTTGTAAGTATGTGTGTGTGTGTGTGGAATCTCTACAAGTCGATATGAGCAAGTTCAGCCAACAGCACAAAACCCAGCATGGTTAGGAGTGGCATATGCATGGCATTCATGGGTGGAGAGAAAAGGGAAGTCAACTTAAAAACCCACAAAAATGAGGATTGTTTTATTACCTCCAGAATTTGTCATACCAAAAGTTATACCAGACAAATGCCTAATTTCCACAGTGTAATAGTACACAGGTGGCTGTACTGTGCCTTCACAAAATTCATCAACTTTTCCACTTAGCAGTCAGCCTGATCTCCAGTCTGTTGAATTCTTACTGTTAAGGACACAGAGTCATTTTCTGAAAGTTTACTTGAGGAATAATAAACTTAACCTGTCAGGAAATAGATGTTTTAGCAGAGTTTCAACCCCTTGTGGTTCTGCAAACCCACTGATGAAACAATGTGGTTGCTTACGACACTGTTGTCACTTCTTGGATTCATACAGGGCAGGATAACAGGGGAAGGAAAGATTCTTCTCGGTGCACCCACTACATTCTTTCATCTGACTGAGAACAGCTTCTGGGCCAGGGTAAAAGGGAGGACTATTAGAAGGGAAAAGTACTGGAAGAAGCTGGCATACCAGGAGTCTTACCTTTCTCAAAAGGATCAGATACCAACAAATAGAGAAATTAGGATAGAGGGATTTATCAGGAATCAAGACAATAAGCCCTGAAATTAAACAGAGGATTGGACAGTGAGCTAACAGTGAGCATATCCACCCAATAGTGACTGAGCAGTACCTTGGAAAAAACATTGAAACATCGGAAAAAAACATTGAAAAAAACCCCATACCATAGATCAACATAAACACCACTTCCTTCTACGCTATGGTATCAGTCAATATGGAGCGCCTAATCCATCTCGTAGAACAAAGAAAGCTGTGCCTGGAAAGTACTGACAGCATAATCAGCACTTAATGAACTATTTTCAATAACAGTGTTTCACCTAGTGAAGTGAACAGAGGCCCCACTGGAATCTGAAAACAACACAGGACTGGAAGCAGAAAGCAAGACTCATTATCTACTTAACTGCACAGTGTCCTGTAATTCATATGTGTGCTAGAGATGTGTATGTGGATTAGTACTAAGTCATGCTTCTTCAATGAAGTGGCAACTCTATAGGAAAGATGAAATTGATAATAAATCTGGAACCACAACTATTTTGACCTCTCTCGGGAAGACAGAGCAAGACTAAATGGGATAAGATTATGCTGATGTTACCATGTTTCTGAGTTCCTCTTTCCTCAGACTCACAATTCATGGGTACATACAGAGAAGTGCGTGCTTAAGTAAGTCCTTTATCAACTCTGTGCATCTTGATCTAACATTATAATATTGCCATAAAAAATTAAACTCTAGAGGAATTGAATCTTAGCAACCAGGAGTCTTAAGAAGCTTATGGCGTTGATACACAGGAGCAAAAACATGAGTTCCTCTTCCAAAGGAGTGTCAGACAGGGTCTGCCCTGAGGAAGCACGCCAGAGAAACACAAACCAGTAACCTCATCAGTCACTACCCCAGAACTCATGAAACAAACACCCATTTGGAATTTCAGGAAAGAGATTCATCACAAAAAATTGTCTGTTCAAAGTGGAAGGGAACCAGGTTGTTAACAGATGTAATATTTCTGAACCAATAAAAGTGACAATATTTCAATACAAGCAAAACTATAAAACAAAGAAAATGACATTTGCAGTTAGTTCCATTACCACCAGCAATGTGCATAGATGGTTAGGAGTGGTGTGGCCAAGTGGTTACAGCAATGGATAAAGTTTGGGTATACTCCCAGCTGAGACAATCACTACCCTGACCTCAAGAAAGCCATCTGACCTCCTTATGCCTCAATCAACCAGCTAGAAAACTGGATAAAAAGCAGAACTGGGTTGAAAACCAGATGTGCAGATAAATTGGGTCTTCCTGGGTAAATAAATTACAAAATACCCCATATAGGACATAAAGAGTTTGATGCAGGTGGGAATGGTTTATTTAGCGCTTTATTATGTGTTTGATTAAAAAATGGCACTAGGGACTGAGATTGTAAACACTGCCAATTTACTTGGAAATGCATTCACATTATCAGAATGAAATGAACTGGAAGGGAATGCAACAAGCAGAGAACAAGTCGAAAAAAAAGAGAATTTTATAGACAGAGTCCTTAGGAAGTCTCTAACTCATGCACAGAGTTATTTCACACAGGATATCTTCAACAAGTTCATATTGCTCATCTGAGGAAACTCAAAGTGCTTTCATTCCTTTTTTAAAATTCTAAGCTGCAAGCATGACTTTAAAAGCAACACAGATGATGTTATGTTTTTATGAAGGTCTCAACTTGTAATGTACGATAAAAAAGTCCATAAAACAATGCATAAAGGCACAGATAAAGAACAACCTCATATATGGAGCAGATTGAACACAAAGGTGATTTTTCAGATTATTATCACTCTGATTTAAATGTATCTGGCTCCTCATAAAACAAAAAAAACCAAACATACATTGCACCTTGAATTCCTCTAGGACATCCAGCATTCATCCGAAAAGATGGGGGAGCAAATGAACAAAGTCCTTTTGAAAAGCAAGCACACCTTATAAAGCACCATTTTAATGAAACCTCTAGTGCCATCTGGTTTACTGCACAGAACAGGAAAGACACATCCACATTCCAAGTTTTCAATCTTGCCCCCAATTAACTTCTACAAAGTCTTTTTTTTTTTTTTTTTTTTTTTTGCATCTTAGGCTCAGCTGGCTCATATATAAAAGATATAATAAGAATACTTTATTGGACCAAAAAGCGCAATGAAATCAACAAAATTTCCATCATTGAAGATTAGGCAAAGTAGCCCTTGTTAAAACCAGATCAGAGACTCCACATTCTTATCACTGACTATACATTCTGATACAAGTAACACAACAGAAACAGAGGCACAGGTGACAACAAGAGAACAAGACCTAATGAGAGGAAAAACAGACAACAACCTCAAAATATACAGTAAAGAACTTCAATAGCATTATATACATGTTCCACACTTCACATTGCCAACATTTCATTGAAGGAAACAACACATCTCACATTCTTCTCTCCTTCTCCAAAAGGAGTGAACTCGTAAAATGTAGGAGTAGAATTAAGATCAGTTGAAGTCAGATCTCCAAAAAATCTTTATTTTGTTCTCTTTTGGTCTGAACAACTGCATACAAAGTCTATCTCAATCTGACAGACCCAGAAAAACAATCAGATAACATAAAAAGGAGATAAGGGAATTAACTGCAGCTAGGACACTCTTCCTTTACCATAAAAGGCACTAAAATAAGATCTTCAGCTGCTTAGGGGTACTTTGTTAAGTCAGTTCCAAACCAGGCATCAAATTCCTTTGTATACCATTCCTTTGTATGTGAATGCACCAGCATCTCAACTTCTAGGCATGGCGTATCTTTAGAGTATAGAGCCCTTGACATTTGCCTATGAAATGTTTACTATGCAGTGAATGGTACGAGTAGCAGCGTTACCAGAGTCTTAAACCACTTTATCATTGAAGGAAAAGTGACTTCTAAAGACGCGATGAATGGTCACACAGAAAGCAGTGCCAATTTCCTTACCTTCCTCCATCTTAAAGTAAAAGATATATCTGAAAAACAATTGCTGTTTGTATCCCAAAATGCCAGCTGTCAACTATAGATGAGCATCTGGCTCAGACTCCATGCTTTTAAAGACACCTGAGTTTATAACAATTCTGCAAGTGACTTTTGTAGCAAGCAAACCTTGCTTGCTTCCCAAATCCTGCCCTGTCACAATCCTTACATATAATCTTTTCAGACTTAAATACCTAAATTACATGTTTAAATAGAAAATATACAACCAAAAAAAGTAATAGATTTAGCAAAGATAACATCCAAATTATCTCAGTTTGGAGAGTTGAGGGTAAAACAAAATCAGAGGTTTGGATTTTTCACCATAATCTTTGTTATGAAAATAAACCCAACAACTTCATGCAGTGGGAACCATTCGAAAAGGTAGATGCCTGATTCAGAATGAAAAATAAATAAATATTAAAAGAGAGAAGCCAGCAGGTCCACACATGAGGCTTATTTCATAAAGGACAGTCCTACTGCTACAAGGAAGACATGTGAAGGATTACAAAAGCTCATGATTACAGCTACTCCGGTAAGATTTTTCTTTCCAAAGCGAAGAAAATATTCTGTAGTAATCATATCTACATGAGCAAACTGTACTAAGCTGCCATTTTAAAAACCAGAAAATGATAGTTACAATACACTGGCAAGAGTTGGCAACACTGACTTTGCAGAAAAATAAAGTTCAGAGAAAGAATACCATACATTTCAAAGTCCATGTGATCCCTGTAATTCACTAGGGATAGCACATCCTTTCAGCATATAGGGCAGTACAGAAGGTGGTTATAGAGACTCATCAAAGTGTGCATCAAGCACCAAAGCAAGGTGCTCCACAAAACATTTTCATTATTTCTCAGCCAGCTACTCTTCACGCAGCTCATTGTAGTCCTGCATAATGCACAACCTGACAGGTTCAGGATTTTCGTAATGTAGGAAAGTTGAAGTTGTGGAAATCTGTTTCACTTTTCTTCAAGAAAACCTCTGAGGAATGTAAATAGCAAAGATGGAGACCAAGAATTATTCTTCTTGTTTTGATATCACTTTTATACCAGAAAAGTAGGCTTGGTCAACACTTTAGCTACTTCCACACAGCCGGAAGGCTGAGGAGATCTGGAATACCTTCCTATCTGAGAGCATAATTATATTACCAGTCTAATCCTTGCAACATTGCTTCAAGAAACTATCAAAAGGGGAAGCTCTGCTCTGTCTGTATGTTTGCACACTCTGAAGACACCGTTTCCAATGGCTGAAGTTGGCATGTTAAGACTGTCAAATCCAGGTATCAGTCAAGTATCAGGTATTAGTAATAAGTCACATTACTAATGAAACCCCTTCCCCCCATTTCATAAATTTGCAACAGAATTTTTTAAGCTATAAACAAATCTTGCAACACTGCACAGATCTTGTCCTAAAGCAAGGAATTTTCTGTAGATCAATAGACTTTGCAACAGTGCTATTTTAACAAACAACTTGGCTATACATTTTAGTGTTTAGCTCAAAAGAATCTGTATCTCTGTATCAGTGGTACAGACACTACTCAAAAGTGAAACAGGATGGAAAGCTCGGAGAGAAGAACAGTCTGCAAATGCAAGTGATCAAAGAGACTTTGCAACCAGGCCAATAAGCAATGGTGCTGTTAGGAATTTCACAGCTAACAACTAACATTCTAAAAGCCACTAGGGAGTGCATCACTTTGATCTATAAACTAGTACACGTCACCACAACAGGCAGGAAACCCCTATCTGGAGAAGTAACCCTAAACCTACGTGTAGCCAAAGCAGATGCCTGACTATGAAGTAGAAATTTATTCATCAGCATACAATTAGTATTAAATGTGATATGAGAAATGTGATCACCAAAGGGGGAAATAGAGATGGCTATAGTTGCACGTAGGAGAAATCCACACAACAAAAGCTTGCCCGGGAAAAGGGCAAGAGAAGCACAACACACTGTAAATGTGCAAGACATATTCCCAAATACATAGGAAGGATGACTGGCAAAACATAAAACAAGCAGTACTGGGAGTACAAGAGACCACACTTTGCAAGGGTTGGTGAGTGGTTACACAGAAGCATCAGGCATTAGGTAATAGTAGAAGTAAGACCAGTTCATGCTTCACTCGAAGAGCTCTCAAGCCCTTCCACCTTGAAGTTTCAAGGGGCTTCTAAGAACCAACATGGCCCATATATGCCACTGTTGACTGTACAGCATCAGATCCATGGTATTGTATACTCACAGCTAATTTGCAGTAAGTGTTATAAACTTTCTGTTTTGTGAACACAGTGATAATTAATAACAGGCATGAGCAAACCTTTAGCAAAATGTGTGCTGCTAATGAATGAAGTCAGCATTTTAAACCATAAAACTAGCCTGAACTTCCAGCCTTCTTAACACTCCTATCACAGCAATCTTCAATTCCCTGGTATATATTTAATTATAAACCCAAGGAGAGAATATCCACATGCAGAAAAGAAAATCTCAAACCACAGTGACAGAGATGTTTGTAAGCATATCAGTGCATCTAAATAAACCAGCTGTCCCTAATTAGTGACAAATCTTCTGAAGACACTGCTCAGTAGTTCTAAAGGCAAGAACTTTCACTTTAAAAATAAAATCCCATTCTAGAACAATGCACTGTATAGTAAGTCTAATGAGTGTTAGCTCTTCCTTTTTTTTCCTTCCTAAAATCAGGATGAAATATATTAAGTTAGAATAACCATATACTAACCATATCTTGTTCTCATAGTCTACAGGAAATTTTTATTCTAAACACAACTATCATAAATCAACATTAGGATAAATAATGTGCCTTAACTCCACTAAGATTTGCTCAACACAAATTTGGGTTTTCAGCCATTAGCTCATTAGTAGTAATTTGCTCATTTATGTAGAATGGAATTTTAACATGTTCCTTACACAATTCCTTGCACAAATATCTCTTCAGGATGAACCCACTCTCCTCTTGAGGATGGTGTTTGGTCTGAGAGAAACTCAACATCCTCTTTGACTAAAAACTGCAGACTCCAAACTTTCAAACTACTTTTGTATTCAATTAACTCAGTGCAACTCATCTGCAGCTCAAGATCTTTAATATTGCTTTTAGTATGGACATCTGTATAAAGTACCTACAAGCAACTACAGATGAAGCAAAGTGGAGCAAAAGGTTGAAATCTAATCACACACCTCTTCCACATCTCCAGACTTTATATTGTATACAACTATTGTATCTACATTTTAATAGCAAGAAGCAAGAGACTATCAATCTCAAAAAGTAGGATTCTTCTCTTTTTGCTTTTTCCTGGACTAGAGAAAGATAAGAAACAAGGATGCACTCAGCACTCACTGTTACATTTCACATGTAAGAAAGACATGGACACAGGTTCTGAAATGTCTTTGTGCTGCTACCAAACATTGCAGCCGACTCTACAAGCAAAGAATACCCAAACAGGTCACTAAAACATCAAGAGTAACAATGTCCACCTTGAATACCTCAAGAAAGCTGCACCCCTTTTCCATGACAAATGTTTTCTTGTTTTGAGAGGAAAGGCAGTCCCAGGAGAAAATCTATGCTACAAGAAAAGCTACAGAAAGATTTGTAGTCAGACTAAAAATTACTTACAGAAATAAAACTATACTTCTATGTGAAGAAAGGCATAATTGGACAACACGTAAACAAGTCTGGACTAATGTATAATCTTTCAGCATAGATTTGGAACTCAAGCATTATCAAGAAACTAAAGGAAACTAAAGGACACTAAATGCCCTAACTATAGAATCTCACACATGCTTAGGAAAAAAATAATTTTAAGTTTGTTTATTAACGCTACTTCATCTTACTATTACATAATTTATCCTTGCCAAATGCAGCCTCATTGTGACATATGGACTTCTCATGTGAAATTCCAACACAGACTTGATTCAAAGCAGGATACACTCAGCCCATGAAACTCTACTCATATGCAGCTCTTCAAGGCAAATAATGTAAAACCTTCAGCCTTTTGATGACTTGCACCTGTTTTACAATATTTTTGAAGAATGCCTGGCTACTCAGAAATTGCTTTGCCCTCCCTCGTAATTTCTTCAGTTTCACTTCAAGCTTGCCAAATGCACACTAACAGCAACGATGGCATGAAGAAATCTAGTCCAATCAATGAACAGACAACTGTTTAATACAGCCAATAAAATGTACTCATCCGAATCAGTCAGATCATGTTTTCTCCAAACTAGTAAACAGCTGCAGACACAGTCTGCTTCCCATCAAATGTTCCATGTATAACAAACTATACCTTGTATCTCTGATGGTTCACTAGTAATTTTTCAATACCATGACTTTCAAAACATATGACAACTATATTTTATTAAAGAAGGGAATAGATTTAGACTGTCCAAGCCACAAATTAAAGACCAATCCAGAAACTCTATTGTAGGTGCCAAAAGTCTGCTGAATGTCAGTATTTGCTGGCATTTTTATTATTATGAATACAAGTGCAGACCAACTTCTTCAAAGAAGAAATACACTTCAAGCATGACAGAAAAGGAAATGCTCACAACTCCTATTATAACAGCACAGGAGCAGAGAAAATAACTCCTTTAACACTGTCTGGAAAAAGTATCTCAAAGGAGTAGTTAGAAACGTGTTTAAAAGATGGAGGACCTTAAAGATAAATGTACATCCTACATTCTGGTCTTTGGTATCAACACTGCTACAATAACTAGCAACTTCGAAGAGCCAGTAAAATTTTGACTGCCACTACTCTTTGTGAGACTGTTAAAGTACAAAATGTCTACCCACCGTACTTTTTTGTGACTTATTTTAAATTCATTCACAAGAAAAAAATCCTTGCTTGTGCAAGACGACACGGAGGAAGCCAGCCAGACTGAGACACATTTTCAAATCTCTGAACAGCAATGAAATATTATGATCTTAAATCAGGTATTTACTGTTTTTGTGTGACTCCTTACATAAATTCGTGTCTCTTTAAATATCTAATTCACTCCTGAACATACTTCAGAGAGCTATTTTGCACTAACATGACTGTTATAAACAAAAATTAAGTGCATACTTTCTCTGATTGAGGGCAACAACAAACAGGACACTAAATTCAGATTGAACAAACAGGAAACAACTGTTTCCCAGACTACAACCTCTTACACAGAGAACAATGGACAATAGTCTGATGAAAAATGGGTTATCAACGCCTAAAATTTTTATCCTACCCTAAAACTCTTATTCATATTTGCACCCTGAGTTACCTGTGGCACACAACACCAAAAGAGCTCCCCTGCTGTTACTGTGATGCTTTATGGAAGCACAGTAAAGAAAATTGGGATTAATGTCACTTTTAGAAGCATTAACTGTAATTACAATGTGCACAAGGGTATCCCCTGAAACATAGAAAGAAGAGCTGTAATAAAGTCCCTTCCTGTATCTGGTTATGTATGGTATGAATTGCAAGAGCTGACACTCATTTCATCCCTTTGAGAGCTCTCAAAATCCACCTGATAGGAGTTCTAACAGCAGCAGGTGCTTAATCCAGGATCCCAAATATGCAAAACTCAAACCAGAAAATAATCTGGCCATAAATTACCAAACACTTACATGCATTAATCTTTGAAAATGAAGTTAAGCATGTTAACTTTGAGGACAATGGCAAACCCTCTCTGCAATGCCCGGGGACTGCTGCCACATTATTGTTAAGTAGTGAATGAATGAATTCCTGAATAACAAAAGTCCAGTTTCTAAAAAATTTTTGGTGATATGCTCAGTAAAATAACTTCCTGCACTGTGACAGAGCAGGTAAAGTAGACAGATAGAGGTCTGATTTCCAGTATTTGGCTCCTATGTGCAACTGATTCATCAGAATTAGAAAACCTGGGGAAAGTCTGTGTTTAACTGAAGAAAAAAAGAAAAAAAATGCAGGGAAGTTCTAAGTATAATTCATATATTAAGGAATGTACGCCATACTTGATGCATGACTTCAGCAAAGATTAACTGTAAATAACTACCAAACAACTGTATGGCCTGTTTCCCAATATGTATAGAAAGACAGACAGTCCATAATGTAACGTCTTGAATTTCAGCACTAACGTAATAGATTTCCTGCTGATTTTACATCAGCTTGTGGTACAGGTGCAAAGGACTTAGGTTACTGGCAAGTGTAAGGAAAATTAATCTAGAAACCAGAAGAGCAGTTTCTCACATTCCATAAACAGTTTATAAAATTAATTGCAATAGCATACACACATCAACTCCGGATGCGTAACCAGCTATGCTACCAACGACCAATACAATCAGAACACATAAAAAAGGCCAAAAACTTCTCTCCAAAGGTAACTGATACAGACAGATCACATAACCAATTACTGGGAAATGGTCCATCCAAGTTATTTCTGGAAATTTCTGGGTCTCACATATGAACCAAAAAATTCTGTTTCCATAAAAAAAAAAAAAAAAAAAACAAACAAAAAAAAAAACACACAAAAAAACAGAAGTAGAAGGAAAACATCTGTCTTGCAAGAAACTTCATTTGAAGTGAACATAATTTATCTTTCTAGCTACTACAGCAAAAGCTGCAATTTTCAGTAGATGAGTCAATGTCTCTTAAAGCCACAGATACACACACAGGCTATATTTTAGCTCTATACCTCAGGTGTTACAACTTCCAGAAGAAATCCCAATTGGCTCAGTAGAAGAAAGATCAGATAATACAATAACTTATTTCAGTACAATCTTTCTCATGACAAGAGGGAAGGAAGCAAGCCAGGCTTTGTGCTACTCTCAACAGAGCCACAGCCCAAAGAGCTGAGGTAACTGTCACAAACTAACTTCGTTCAGCATGCCAAAACCCAAAGTTGCATACCTTACCAAACTATCTAAAAAAGATCTCAAAAGCCTTTCTGGATGCCACAAAACACATGGAAGTATAGAGGGGTATAATGGAGGTACATATAGACAGACCACTGTTATTTGAGAAAGTTCTATCAGAGAACCTATTTAATTATACCGTATCAAGGAATTTGAACCAAATTAAAAGAGCTACATGCGTGCTTTTTCAAAAAGAGTCAGTCTGGGCTGCTCCTCATCTAACACCAAAGAACACTGTTCAAAGAACAGTGTGAGAACTGAATGAAAAAGGAACGAAAAAAGCTTCTGATGCTTTAATTATTTCTGGAACTTTGCACAATAGGAACCTGATGAAAAACTGGGTGCAGAATTATTTTATATATATCTATATCTATATCTATATATCTACATATACCTCACACATGGAAAACCCTTTACACCTAACTACCTGTCTATCTCAAGAAAAAATGGAAACCATAGTTCCTTAACATTCCTCAAGCTATAGTCCTCTGCAACAGGCACTGCCATACAAGCTTAAGCTTAAGCTTAAGCTTATAAAATGCTAACACAAACACAGGGCATTTTCATTTAAATGTGTCTTGCCAGACATTGTTAGCATCCTCTTTAGGGGCTGCAAGACTCAAAAAGCTACAGATCCAGTCTTGTTCCCTTTATACAAACCTAATTTGGGATGAGTCACAGGAAGTCACAGAAGTATAGTACCTCATCAAACACAGCCCACCTGAAATGCCTCACGTTAACCGGGAAAAAATTGTCAATTATTTTACTGATTAATCATCATCTCTACATTTGCATAAATATGAAGAGATGAAATCTAATCTAAGATATAAACTTCAAAAGGTAGAATAAGGAGACTCTGGATTTTTCTAAATGTGTTTTATATTTATATATTTTCTGTGTTCTGAAATAGCCAGTTAGCACACAATGTCTAGCTTTCCCAAAAGGAAATAATGTTATTCTCCTTCCACTCTTCACATTTTCTGTGTTACATACATACCACTTCATTACTTCAAAGGTAATAGTGATAGCTTTTAGACAGTTAACACTTTTTGCAACAAGCCTGATAGGGATTTGGGGATTCTTGTTTGTTTCATTAAAGGTACAGCTCAACTATTCCATATATCCCAGTATTTAAGCAAATAGTCCTGACATCCATGCTTTGGACTTGGTTTTGACCAAAGTGTTGCTGAAGCGACAACATAAAGTCAAATTCAAATCACCTTTTAAGCACCCTGGCATACATATCTGACATGTCGTCCATTTTCTAGCTGATAAATTAATAGATTTCTCCATATAAAAAACACACACCAAATTCTATCCATTCTAGTCAAAGTTGTATTTCATGATCTGGCAGACTCAATCTTCAAATTAATTCTTAGAAAGTTCCTTATCCTGTCATAAGCCTGGGTTTATTTTTAAAAAGAAAACCCAAAGCTACTATCACAAGACAAGACAGTTACAAAATATTTCATTTGTAAGCAAGTTCCCTGTAACTCTTCTGGCTTTTAGAATTGCATGGGAATGAGTACTCCCTCTTCAGGCACATATTTTATCTGATAAACAATGTGTTTAGGTTAAACTTTTACTGGTTTATATAAATTTTACTTTGTTAAAGTTAAAAAAATTGTCCAGGACTTTCCCACAGACATGTGAATGACAATGAGTGGATTTAAATTAGCCTGACACCTTACCTGACAGGCTTTCTTTCACGTAGCAAATCTTCCAAACTCTTTTCACAGTGTTCAGCTGCCACGACCAGTCTCTCTAATAGGAATAAAAAAAACCAAAAAAGACATATTTCAGGACTGGAATACAAATGAGATCCTGGGAGCACAGACTTCACACTGTACCTATTTGGCAGATGTTAAAGTATTTTGACATACACTGTATGGAGAATTACACATAATTAAATGTTAGAGATGTACAATTTACGGATAACACCACTATTTTTGTTTATGAGATACAGCGGATTATCTTTCCTGTTTCCTCATGTGAAGCACTGTCAATCCATCCATCCAGTAAGCTCCTAACAAATGTTGAAGTCCTCAGCCAGTGTCAGTCAGATTTGACTGAAGAACAGAGGTCTCAAAGATAAGCACCTATAAATTTGCAGAAATATGTGGCTGGGTTGATGAAAGAGGTTGATCAAAGTAACACCAGCTTTGAGAAAAGGGACTCGGGCTGAGCAAAGGAGTTTCAGTCCTGATGAGACAACAAGCTCTAGCACCTCTGCCCAACAAATATCTATAGCCCTTGCAGGGGTCCCACATGTTCTGAAGACTGATGGGCTGGCTCTGAATACAGAGGAAAAACCAAAACTATTGTTGCACTGAAGACAATAATCATACAGCAGGAAAAGACAACGGTATAAGATGTTACATTGGGGGTGAGAAGACTCCTGCAGTAGCCAGGCTTTGCTGCTTCCACTACTCATAGACAAGCTAGTAGTGAATGTACAGATTCAAAACTAAACCAAACTAAACTATTTCAAACACATTTTTGCAAGATGACTGTTACAGTTAGATGAAGATAGAAAACTGAGGAACACCTGTCATCACATTAAAGTGGCAACGCTTGTAACTCTGTTTCTTCCTTTTTAAAATCAAAGGATCATTTATGCTTTCTTTGGAGGAAAAAATTCTGAGACTGCCTCCTACAACCCTAGGAAAGATTTAAAAGGCGTTCAATTTTACAAAAAAATAAATCCATTTGAATGGTTTTCTTTTATTTTTATAATTCCCCTTCAAGGGTAAAGGGTATTGTGTGTGGGAGGTGGATACATCTAATTTTTTTTTTTTTTTGCACTGTTTTCCTAGTCTGCTCTCATATTTCTCTGTAAGACCAGAAACTGACATTTGCAAAAAAAAAAAAAAAAAAAAACCAAAAAAACCCAAAACCCACAAACATTAAATCATTATGCAGAGAACTGATGAGAATTCTGTCAGTATAAGAATGATAAAATTTGCCACCAAATTTGCTATGTTATTTGAAAACTATTAGCTGCTATTCGAACCATTAGCAACAGTCTCCTGACTTCATTATTAGACATTTATTTGCTATTCATCAAACTACTTAAATTATCAGAGAGTATTTTTCTTTCATATTTATACACACAAAACCTTCCTGTCATTTACTCTTCATTGTCAAAAAGGTTATGTTTTTCTATTTATTTTCTATTTATTAACTGTTATATTAGTTAATGCTTCCTAACCTTTCATCTTAAACATCCTACTGTAAGGAAATCCCAGTTTCTCTTTCAGGAGGTACTAGCAAAAGCAAATCAAAGTGATTAAATTTTATAGATCTCCTGACTGCACAAATGAAAACCTGACATGTTTGAGGGCAAAGAAAAATCCATAAAGAACTCCCTGCCCCACAGAACACATCAGTGTTTGGAGCTGGCAATATCCTCATCTTCTAAAAATCTGAAACATTCTATCATACTGTATTCTAAAGGGGGCAAAAATTACTTATTCTACTTTATCAGACCCTGTAGCCAATCAAATACATACAATGTGCTTTTATATGGGAACAGTGTTGATTTAAAAGTCAAAGGTGGCAATCACTTAAATTGTGACAGCTGTTGCAGCCTTTTTGTGGAAATTAAATGCTGTAGTCCTGCTGAGTTTGCAATAGAGTAAGATCATCTAGAGCAGAAAGAAACAACTAAAGATTTATTTGAGCTAACGATAAGTATGATAACAGTTACTGACAAAATATAACTGTACTAAAATGAAGTAACTATTAGTGGGAGAAATCTTAAAGAGATAGAAAAAAAAGAACACTGGAAAGCTTGCAGACAAAACACAAGATGACCGAAACAACAAGAACAGATGAAAATCAAGTACAAAAAAACCCAAGCATCCTATGAAAATGTTCATAAGATTACAGCACGGGTGTAGGAGTGCAGCATCAAAAACACACGTATTTTGTGTCCCGCACAAAGAACGTGGAACAGCAATTGAGTACAAGAATTTTAGACAGGTATAAAAAGAAGAAAGTACTTAGCTTTTATCAGTTAGTGTAACACACAACAAAACAGGACAAACGACAATCCTCCGCCTTGACTTCACAGAGAAGAAACAGAAGCACCAATACTGCCAGTCGCAGCAAAGGTATACAGCAATTTTAACCCAGCCACTTTCTGGCGCTATGAAGGTAGCATTCTGCTCAGTCACCTTAAAATGTACTGTCACAAAAATATAACTCTCTAACTGCATATAAAATTTGCTTATTAAACAGATACTCACCATGTTTACCTCTGGTAATGTCAACGTACTGGCAAAGCCTGGGATGAGTGATTGTTTTAAGGATTTGAAATCTCCCCAAAATTTTTATGGAGTTAGGTGTTAGAGGAAGACCATTACTTCCACAAACATCATGTGGCAGAGCTGAGGCAAAGAAGGTGGAGGCACCCATCACAGAGTCTTTTAAAGGAAACATCTTTTCCACACAATCTTAAACTCTTCAGAGCAATTTGTGTTCCTTAAACAGAGAATACAAAGTTAAAATTTATGTGTAAAGTATACAGGTTCCTAGTTGTTTATTAACTAATGCAATTTAAATGTTTGTTTGTTATGGGAGAAAGGGACATTTTTGCATAATAAACACAATAGTAATAATACAGTACTGCTGCATCATAAACACCACATTTAAAGATGAAAATATAGCCATAGTTTTAAACACAGATTTAAGAATCAAATAAAACTATTTTTAGGAGCAGATAAATGCTTTAATACAAGCAATCTTCAGATGACTACTTCAATATAGTAGGTTATTTATTCAAAAAACAGTAAAGGCACCAAACAGAAAACACTCTTCCAGAATACCACCTCAATCAGCAGGCCACAAGTCTAGATTACCACAGCTTTAGTGATGGTCCAGCTTCTTTATACTGTAGCAATCCTAATATTTAAAGCTATGAAATAAGTCTTCTTTCCTACCACCATTTCTTTCCCTATCCATGGGTAAACTGCTAGCTCACATACTGGGTCAGTAACGAATTAAGGAAGTAATCTATGTTAAATATTTCTGTGAGACAGTCAAGCAAAATAAATTCTCCCGAAATTTAGTTCCAGGAGCACTTAATTTCATGATCACTTTTCTCTCTAGCAGGAACAAGCTCTCTCCTCTGAACTTGGCATTTCTATTCAGTGTGAGCTGAACATTTTCTCTGCATTTTTCCACAACCAGCCATTACACCATTCAAGAACATCAAAATCTAAACCATGCACAAGTAACAGACACTTCCACAGTCAGACAGGCCTCAGGTAAAACTGCCTGACCTCTTTTTTACTGGCAACCTACAAACTGAATCTGAGGCAACAAGTTCCAAAAACCACATCAAGCCTCTGCTCAGCTCGTTTGTGGACTGCCCAGCAGGTGACTTGACACAGTACAACCTGACATTAGGGACTACTATCCAAACACATGAACTCCCACAGCGTATCTGTACTTGTGTACAAGGATACATATACAAACGAAGACAAAAAGGCCAATCTTACACCCTCTGAAGTGAGCCTTGGTGTGGAAGCTGTGATGGAGAAGCAGATGGCACTTCAACGTACTGTGGTACAGGAGGCCATAGAACAAAAAAAACTCCCACTTCATTAACAGACCCGTGCAGCAGAGCACCATCCAGCTCACTTCAACTCACAGCAGAGTCTGGAGGCATCTGTGTATACCATCAACAAAAATAGTCCACTCACATGGAAAGCAACTCTCTTGTCAGCCACAGAACAGTAATTATAAGCTTTGAAGAGCAGAGGCAGATATGCAAGTTCTCTGGGAAATGAAGAAGAATACTCAGGATTTGAATCCTATAAAAGAAATAACACAACAAGCTTAAAGTATAAATGCAACATAGTTCTTTCAAACCAGATGTGATAACTTTTTAACATCTTAGGTGCTTCATGAAACAAAACTCAAGAAAAAGAAGATTATGCAGAGCACTAATGAAGCTATTCACTACTTTTTTATTCTTCTTTCAGCCAACATTAACCTGCTGCTTTCAGGAAAAGGGATTCTCTCCTGAGGAAGTCACACAGGAGAAACAGAACCCTTAACAATTTAGTATCTCAAAATTATTCTTTCTCTATGGGAACAATCTTTTCTCAAGCATAACATTCCCAGTTAAAAACTACTCAGTTTATTTTGTGAATCCCAACTGAGAGTGACTCCATACAGGCTGCACAAAGATCCTTATATATAAAACATAATTACTAAGTTTAGACAAATGGAAATTATGGAATTTACCTTCTGTTTGAACTAATACAGTCCAATCTAAGATACTAAGCAAATTTAAAAGACTGCTCTCATTTGTGAGGGGTTTTTTTTGCCTCTGAAGAAACAGGGACATGAGATATGCACTTTTACATTCTAATAAACATATTAAACATATAATATAATATATTAAACATATAATCATATTAAATGTGAATGCACAGAATTATGGAATCAAACTTGAAAAAGGAAGAAAATAAATCTGGAACAGCACAGTGCATTGCAGTTTTTATAATAGTAGTTGCACTAAAAGTCTTATTTGTAAATACACAAATGCTTTCATATCTCATGAATATTCAATTTTTTTGGTAAATCATTTATTTTGGGATGTGAACAATGCAAATTACAGTTAGAATTTTCCATTGGAAAGACATCAATTGGACAGGGTGCAAGCACAAAGATTTACTGGCATTCAGCAAGTTCCAACTGGAAAACTTTAGCTGTGTACTTCTAACAAGACACACATTCCCACAAAAACATCATATCTGCCAAATGAACTACTCAGCTTCAGAAAGAAAATATACATTAAACATCTAGAGAAAATAGCCTGACTTAGAAATTGAATTATAATCTTGCTTGGCACAATGGTCCTCTAATATTAGCTCTAAAATAAAAGAAAACCAAATTATTAGGATCAGAGTTGAGGGGAGGGACAGTAAAATCACATCTAAGCAGCAAGGTGCATTATGTCTCTAAAAACATATGTATATAGTGTACAATATATTTACTGAGATAAAATGTTTTCATTTTTACTGCAGAAACACAGTGTTAGATAATAATTCCCTAATACACTGTACCTGCATTTAGCTGACATTTGGAAAGGAATTTTCATAAAAACAACTGTTAAATTTAATCAATTCAATAACCCATTTTAAGAGATTAAACTTTCCTTGCACTCTACATCACTTGGCATACAGGGATGATTTATACCACCTGCAATGTGTTCAACTTATCACTTGCTTCCTTTGGTTAGAAAGTAGATAGGAAAAAGGGAGACGTGAGATAAGCAAACAATCTTTCCTGACACCCACCTAAAAGAATTAATAAGGAATTTTAAAAGGTATGCATTAAAACAGGTTCTCTTATTATAGAATTAATTCTGGGAAAACCATGAAAGTGTTTTTAAATTGTTGGGGGTTGGTTTGTTTTGGGTTTTGTTGTTTGTTTCTCTATAACTAACTCCACATGGAAGTCTGGCAGAACTATAAACCCAGGAGTGTGCTACACATCGTCCTTATGTTCAAGAAACACAGTTTTACACCTCAAACTCACTTTTACTGTGTAGAAGAGACACATATTGCATTAATTTTATGGCTCGAAGGAATGAATTATATCCTGCAGAACATCCCTATTACTTTGAAATAAAAATAGGAAGAGAAAAAGAAAGGCTTGTTATTTTAAACTGACACCAGAAACAGTTAAGGCAAATTCAGTTTTGGGATTGAATTCTGGAAATTCAATTCTGATAATCCAGAACAGCAAAGATGGAAGAGGAAATGAAGACTTGTCTTATTAGTGTCATCTAAAATTACTGAGTCACTGTTTCCAAAGTTCTACTTATTCCATATATGAGAGACAGTCTACCACATCTGTGAAATAGGTCTAGCATAAAGATTAGAAGTCCAGAAGTGGATTTGTTGCATTCCACCTCTGAATGACCTTCCCGAGCTCCCTTGCCTCCATCCAAATCTCCCTTAGAAACCTTTACAGTACACAAAAACACTAACCAACATTCTCAGCAAAATCAGCCACCAAAAAAAGAGACCTCTACAAATTCCTATTTAATATTCAGATTAGCACCATTTTGAAAATCTTGCACTAGATAGCTTGTCCATGACCAAGACTCAGAAATAAAATACAGAAGGGAGCTCCCTCATTTACTGAGCAACTTTTTTGCTTCTTTGAATTCCTACTGCTCTCAGAGAACAAATACTTTTTTCTTCAAAATTTATTCTTTTCTATCTATCATTTAAAACTTCTTCACTGCAGCAGTGCTAAGGTGATTGAGTTAATGGACACTTAGAACTTTGCCTTTAAGAAAATGTATAAATTTCTCAGAAGCAAATATTGCCCACAAAACCAGACCAATCTGGATAAAAGCACTGCCTTGAAACACAGCTGTGGCTCTCCTAAACTGTCCATGGTCAGAAAAAAAGACAAGGAGCCATGTGCTAATACCTGTTAGTAATTTGAAATGGCTAGTTATTTAAACACCTCTTCAGTATCCAGGTGCAAACATTCCTCACCTAATTAAGGCAGCTTTTCTGAATTAAAACATAATTATAATCAGAACTGCTACTGAATTACTTTTAAAGCAATTGAGAACAATTCCAGGAGAGCAGGTAGCCTGAACATCCTGTACTTACACAGTTTTTTTTATTAAATCACACTATTTTAAACAAAGTAGGCCCTGTCATAAGAAGACATTCTTTCACAGAATTTCTTTGTTCTTAAGTCCTGCTGCAACCACAGCAATTACTAATTTGATAAAGTAACTGAAATAGAAGATGCAATTTTACCCAGTGCTTCTACTTCACAAACCACACCCCCCCGCAAAGTGTGATTTGTCTCCCACTGTCCACCGCTGTCAGTCAGCTATTCACAAAGTTTATTAAAATGCATAATCAAAGAAAAGTTGAATTCAGATTCCTGTGGAAGGGACCACAGAAAATAAGTAAGAGTTTGTTAGGACAATCACAATAATGAGATGGGATACATTCATTTCACAATAACAATAATAACAATAATAACAATAATAAAAATAATAACACCACCTATTGAGTTATCAACTTAATTTTTTGCAGGGCATGGGGGAACTGTGGATTAAATTTAGTTCACCTTGCCCTTTTTTTTTTTAATTTGCAGTATAAACTAAACATCTACCACAAATGCTATAAGATTGCTGAAAAAATCTAAATGCAAGCAGTATTGTGTTTAATCAAACGTTCTCCCCTGTGAAATAGCATTAAAACGTTCTTTTACAAGATTTTCCAACTTCTCTAACATTCACTGAAGTCAGAAGTATTCTGACTATAAATAAAGAATAACTGTGGAGTCAGGGGCAGATGATAACAGACAATAAGGCACATTTAAAAGAAAAAAGTCAACATTGTCATTACTCTGTCCAAACTAGTAAATTCAGTGATGAAAAGAACCACTTTGCTTTGGATTCCAGCTACACCAGTTCAGCAATAGATAAATATAAAAGTATACCAGAATTTTAATTATAATACTGCTATTCAAGATAAACACAACATGCAAACCAGATTTTGACAAGGCTCCGGTGCCATTATTTTGCCTTCAATGAATACTGAATTTTGGGGCGGGGAAAACCCAGACAGGTACCACGGTGCTTTTGGCACAGGAAACTAACACGTATTTAAAAGGTTATTCCATGAAAATCCTAAACGGTAATTCCTCTGCAAGGGTACTTTAAAGCGTCACTTCACTCAAGTGAAATAGAGCATTTTTGTAACCTTTGCTGATGGCTTGTATCTCAGCAATATTTGGAATTTTGCCATATATACACGAATATTCTATATTCTATACCTGCATTACCTTTGCACGGGAGTTACTGGTGCTGTTTGGAGCACTTATAAGGTCACTACACAGATTAAAACGTCGCTGCTTTGAGAGCCAGGCATAAGAACTCATGAAACTTACGAGGACATCTCGAGTTTCACACCTGCAGCTGGAACATTCAGCCAGCGGGAGAAATTGACAACGCTTGGGCGGCACGAAGAAGAAAGACAGGGGGTTTTTTGTATATATTTTGATAGATCAGAATAGACTTTCAGCCCCGTTTCTCTCCTTTATAAACCTGTTATTCCTTTCGCCTGCTATTCCTTTTACCTGCTTATTCAGTGCCTTTTGCCTTACAGCCTGCCTGCCCGCTCTGCCACGCCAGTGTCCCTGCAAAGACACAACGACGGGGTTTGTCACCATCTGACGTCTCCGACAGAAGCGGCTGTTCAGGGACTGAACCTTGCAGCGGAGAGAAACCAGCTTCACCCGGCCGGGCTGAACGGCCGCTACAGAAACGCTAGCGGCCCCGATCAGCCCCGTGCCAGTGGGAGCTCGCCAGCCCGGGCATCCCCAGGGGAAGGGCTCTGGGGCAGGGATGGGGATCGGGAAGAATCCCGGCGGTACCTGCGCGAGCGCCGCCTCCCCGCCCCCGCGGTTGGCGTCACTCCGCTGCGCCGGCCGCCCGCTGTAGGGCGCCGGGGGTGGCCGGCACGATGCCTGAGCTCTGTTTCGGTCGGGTTTTTTTTCTTTAAAAAAAAAAAAAAACCAACAACAACTAAAAGGAAAGATTTTAACACGTTTTCTGACCCCCCGTGTACGCGCGTACTCCGGGCGCTCTTTAACCCGGTGTTTGCTGAGCGCAGCCAAGCCTTTGCCGGCCGCCCGCCCGCTGATGAACCTCAGGCGCTCGTTGGAGCAGCCTCGGGTGGCAGGTCCTTCTTCTCCGGGCGGGCGGCGGTGGCGGCTCCCGGTTCATGTGAGTGTCCCGCGGGGGCCGCGGCGGCTTCTGCGTCTGCCCCTGGTCTGCCCCTGCCCCGGGCTCTGCCCCGGGCTCTGCCCCGGGCTCTGCCCCTGCCCTGCCTCTGCCCCGGGCTCTTCCCCTCGCCCGCTCCCAGCGCCCCCGCGGGTGCCTCACCCCGGCCGTGTCTCGCCAGCCGCGGTGCCAGTGCGCCGTGGCGGCATCGTACCCTTGAGCTCCCCCGCGGGCCGGGCCGAGCTCCCTGGGGGGACCGGAGCAGAGCCCCGCTAATTTGCTGCTGCCAATCGGCTCCGAGCCGCCAGCGCTAACGCGGGTGGGCCGTGGCGGGGATTTCCCTGCGGAGGGGCAGGACGGGAGCGGCGAGGTGCGGGAAGCGGCGCTGAACTCGCGGTTCCGTTTGCCCGTGGGATTTACTCGCAGGGCGGCTTTGCAAACGCGGGCACCGCGCCTTGAGCGGAGGACGCGCCCGCGCGTGAAGGGGTCCATCCAAAATCAGCTGTGTCCCTGGAATGAGGGCTGGGAAGCGGCGTGGTGGTGGGCTATTGGAGAAAACGCTGTAATAGCCCGGGGAAGTGCAGGCACGGAGAATCTACTGAGCTTGGCACAGGAACGGCTGTTACTCGTGGGAAAGTAAACTTTGCCTCAGTTCTGATTATAGATCGTTCGAGCGGAAAGCTCGGTATTCGGTCCATCCTCAGTAGAGATACTTTCAAGGTTTAACATTCAGCACGTGCTCTGTTTGAGGATGGATGCAGTGGATAACAGGGATGAGCTTATGCGTTATTGCTCGTTAGGTGACGTTACAAGTGCACAGCCAACCAGCACATGGCAATGCTGGTGAAGTGCTGTATAACCTTAGGCTGACCTGTAAGTTTCTTTGAGCTGGGTTTAGCAGCAGGCAAAATCAACAAAATACTACTGCAAACTAAGCAATATTTGTGTTTGTTGCTCTTTATGTTTCTTTAACTCAGAAGTTTGGTTTTTTTTTAATGACCTCGTTGCTTTTCACAAATAGTTTTGTAATTCAGGATACTTCCATGAAATCTGTAGTGAGGTGAGGCAGCAGGGATTCAATGCAGCATCCCTGTTTTGTATGTCCTCATGATTCACTTGCTGTATTATTTTCCAGTAATGTTTAAATTTTATTATGCTGTTTGGCAAACCTGTTGGAAGGTAAGCCCAAAAATCTATAAAATCAAGGAAAACCAAAGTCCCAAATGTGAATTTTTAATACTGGATATTGTTAAAAGTTTTAAGGCCTTGGAAATGAGTTGGTGGAGTTTTTGTTTGTTTGTTGGGGTTTTTGTTTGGGTTTTGGTTTTGATTGCTGTTTGTTTTGTGTTTTGTATTTTTAGCTAGCCTCAAGGGTCATTGCTTATCAGTGTTGTAATAGAGTCACAAGTTAACAAGATATTCTTGTTACAGCAATTTTGACTTAAAAGCATTTTAAGCAGTATATCTGTGAGTTGCTTTCATGTTTTAGCTCCACCGGAGCTAAATTTGACTTAAATCACTCTGCCCCCAATATCTTGCACCTCAACATCTTGCATCAACAGGTGGATGCACTCTGGAGGGCAGAGTGATTTAAGTCAAAATGATTGTTAAAATCATCTTCAGGAAGTTTCTGCTCAGGAATGTCTTTTTCAGTTGTTAATATGAAGCTTTTATATATTTTCTGTATATTGCTATTCATTTCTTTTACACCTTTAAATGTAAAGAGGGAAGGAAACAACTTCTTATTCTCCAGACTGAAAGCAGTTGACCATGTGAAGAAAATGGTATCAAATGAGAAAGGATATTTGCTTGAAACAGTCCATCAGATTGGAAGTAATTTGGCTCTTGAGTTGCCTAGGGCCTTGAGGACTTGATGCTTCTGAATGAAGCATATTTGAGTGGGAAGACAGTCTGAAAAATAAATTTAATGCAGGATGTCTATAAACATAAATGTTAAAATAAATTTAATGCAGGATATTTAATTTCATGCTATATTCCTTATTTAAGTGACACGTCATCACAACAATTTGATTGGCATTTCCAAATCTTAATCTTCTATTTGTTTTTGTTCCATGAACTCCATAGAGACCTAGTTGTTTGTGACTGGGGGTTGGGGCATGTGTGTTTGTTTCTTAAATTAGGACTAAAGTAGAAAGTTGAAAACTTTCATTTTATATTAGTTTGTAATATATTGAGGTACAGTACACTCATTTCAGTTGGCATGAAACTTTAAAAGCAGTTTCTGGAAATATTGTATGAATGCCTCAAAGTACTGCTGTACTTTTATTACACGGCATGTTTTATACTGTAGAACCATGCTAGTTTAAATTATGAGATAGTAAGAGATAATATAAGGTAATAATCAGCTGTAGTAATATATGTTTTCTTTCTGAATCAATAAACCACTTCTAAAATTGCTGCTTTATATAAACTCACTAATTGGCAATAGAATCAAATTAGAAAACTCTCAGTTTCTCATCTTCCCTTCCTCCTCGAAGTAGAAAAAATAATCTTATGGGTGCCATGTTACTCTGTTCATTTCTTGAAAAGATTTCTTAATTTTTTAAATTTCTTCGTTTCTTAAGAAGCGGCAGAGCGAGCTTGACATCAGACTGAAGGGTGGATCCTGAACTGGCAAGAAAAAACACATATCAAGATCCAAAATAGGACAGAAGTATGAACCAGGACCTGCCCAGACCAAGAGTGAAAAGAAAAACTGAGTTCTTGGATGCCTACAAACCCCACCTACTTTACAAGTCGCTGTAAACATACTTAGGAAATACCTATATAATAAAAATATCATAAGCAGTTGTCATTAGAAGGATTGATCAAGTGTGCAGGAAGACAAATCTGTCATCAACCATAATATTTTTTAACTTTTCTGATTATGGTTTGATTACTGTGTGTCACTGCTGTTGTGTGAAAAATGTATTCATTCATGTTTGTCTCTTCTAAGGGAGACTTCCCTAAAACCTAAAGAAAGTCAAATGCTAGGCAATGTAGATAAAACTGAGGAGTCAGCATAGAGAGCAGCTACTAGGAACATGAGATATGGGCAAAGCAAACAGCACCTCTTATTTCTTGTATGAGTTATGTGATGTCAGTCCAGCAAGACCCTCAGAAATCCATTTATTCTTCTAAACGGTTACCTGTATGGTTCTTACCTTTACCAAGAAAAATTTCCCCTGTTAGATTTCCTGTCGTACTGGGCGTGAGGGGGAAATCAATGTTTATTTTTCATTTCCATGGTTACCTTAGTATTAAACAGTAAGATGCTGGGAAAAAGGTCTCTGGCTTTTTCCCCCCCCGGTGTGATGGAAGCCATCCTTACTCATAATTTAAAAAAGGCTTGGATATTTCTCAAAGCAGCCTCCTGCTTTCTATTTTTTATAATTATTTTTAATATATAATTTTTTTTTTGGGTCCTTGGGAAAAAGTGCTTTCTTTTAAAAAAATTCCTTTAAGAAAAATCTTAGTGACTGCAGCTTAGTAAGTTATCAGTTGAAGTTTTCACAATTTTTTTTCTTGGAGAATGAGAAAATAGACTGCTGTCTGCATTATGATGTTAGAGGTCAATTTATTCAGAGTAAGTGTAAATTTAATACATTATTTTACTTCACAGGTGGTTTCTTTCTCCTGCTTTCAGAGTTAGCAAATCTTTTATGTGTATTTTGTTGTCCCAAATAAACACACTTGAATATGTGGAAATATCACAGAAGGGTAGGTTTTATTAAATGTTTTTTAATGTTAAATAAAGCACAGGGATATAAAAGAGGGAAATATTATTTGGTTTGTAACACCAGGTGTAACAAAAAGACCTTGACAGGAGAGGAGCAGAAGATCTCATTCGTTCTCATCTATTATATCTTAATCACTTCTGACAGATGTTTGCCTAACCTGTTTTTAAAACCTTCCAGTGATGGATATTCCACAACCTGCAAAGGCAGCCTGTTCAGTCTATTGCTGTTACTTGAAAGTTTTCCAAAACTTAAATCTTGCATTCTTTTTGATGTCTGCATCAGACCTGGTGAACAGTTTAGTCCCATTCTCGTACCAGCTTGCTTTGTGTTTGAGGAATGAGACCTTGTCTCCCATTTATCTTCTCTTCTATAGACTAAACAACTATACTTCTTTCAAGCTTTTTGATCTTCTTTGAAGTGTCTTTAAGAAGTTGAGAGACAGGAAAGGGGAATCTGAACAAAGGCAGATCTCTGTAGCAGTTGTAGGGGGTCTTGAGTATGTATGAGTGCAACGTTTGTATTGCTTGAGCAGCTGAGACAGTGTGCCTGTAATAAAATGTATCTAGTCAGGTTTTTCCTGACTTGCTTCTCCTTTATTTATGCCTGTTTCCCTCACACTTGTTTTCTAGAGAAATTACAAGTTTGAACTGACTTTTGTTTTTTTAAACTGGACTGGGGAGACATTGCAGTGTAATAAGTACCCAGGTCAGAAGTTGTTTTCTATAGTTTTTGTGGTGTGGTGCTAATTGATTAAGTCATTAGTTGTCCTTGGGTAAATTTTCTAATGGTGAAGTCCATAACGAACATGAAACATTTTGCAAGCGGTATTTTCCTCCTGAAAATGTAGCCCCTGTCGCTCCAGTCAGTTGAATAGATCTGATAGATGGAACAAGGGAGAGTGGGTTTTGAGCATAATAAAAATGTGCTAGTTTGCTTGGGTAGCATGACTGCTCCAAATGTTTCGAGATTGTAATTCCTTTGAAATCTTGGAGCAGAGCACCTTTCAGTTGTTCACTTGTGTGTTTGTGATTTGTTTTGTCAGAATATTGTCGGTTGGTTGGTGGCCTTATGGTAAGGGTAGGTCACCTGTTCTGAGGAGGGAACGTTTGTCCAAAACCGTTCTATTGTCCATACAGAGTGTGAACATTAATACAGATATGAATTACTTTCCAAGGCATAAGTGAGGAAATCATCTCTGCCAACCAAGATGAAAGATAAGGTTTCTCTAAGGTTACAGTAACTTCGAGTTATGGTAGTCTGAAATTGATCCACGTTGATGATTAAATACATCAAGGAGCATGTATAAGAGCAATTGTAATCACTTGTTGACACTTGCTGTTTCTAAAGAAAATGACTTTGATACCTTACTGAAATGAGAATTGGATAAATTCTTCTTTGCTGTATACATTTTCAGAGAGAAATTCCAGAAAAGAGAAAACCCTGTGCTTACCTAACTTTTGCAATTTTTGTTACATTACATGATTTTGTGTACAATTATGGAATTGCAGAATGGGTTGGAAGGGACCTTAAAGATCATCTGGTTCCAACCACCCTGCAGGTGGGACACCTTCAACTTGACCAGGTTGCTCAAAGCCCCATCTGATTTGGCCTTGAACACTTCCAGGGATGGGGCATCCACAGCTTCCCTGGGCAACCTGTTCCAGTATCTCACCACCCTTAATCCTTAAATTCTTATTCCACTTTGTATAAATTAACAGCCTAGAAACTTCCTTGTCTTCCAAAACTGTAGATAGGAAAGATTAAACTACCATTCATATTAGAAAGCAATATATACTATATACAACCATGATCTGTTAAACACAATTCATGTAGAATTCATTCTTTCCTCAGAATTCTGAAAAACTGACAGATTCTGTGCTGGATTAGAAGAAAATCTAATTCCTGGCAGCTGGCAATGCATCAAACATCATCAAAAATTGCCTCAAGTTAGCAAATCTCTTCTTCGGGTCATTTGGTTCAATCTTTTGGCATAAAACTACCTATTATGGAACACTTTTATTTCCATTTTCTTCTCATCAGGAGCTTTCCTAACATAACTTCAACTGAGTAGGAATTAATAGTTTAAAGATTAGTCTCTGACTTCAGGACTCTTTCTCAGAAACGATCCACGGCCATTGGATCTGGTTTCTATCCCAAAGTGTTTCTCGATTACAGTTTATTTAATATACAGCTTTGTAGTGGCATCTTGTTTCAGACTCTGAAGATAAGTGAACAGATCATTTCAGCAGCCCGTTTGTCTGGGGCAGTGGGGACTGCTCTTCCCACAGGAGCACATGGCATGCGGGAGACACTGTGTTTGGCTTGGTAGCCTGAGTTCACATCTGTGCTCATCCTACTGTACGGTCTGAAACCTTCTGTGTCAAGGGCTCTAGTAATTGGTAACAGTCACACACTAAGGAAGTCACTGTTGCCAGCTAGGATGTGACGCTGGATTGTACACCAGGGAAATTAATCTTTTCTTAGGGGTTCAATTACCCTGCTGCATCGCAGTGGGTAAGTGACTTCACATCCAAATGACCATCTATAAAATAATGCTCATGATAAGAACTGGACACATCTTTTTTTTCCCCCCCCCCTTTGCATTTTACTGAAAACTTACCTGCAAGTTAGCACTTTCTGAAGATGCTAAACCAAGATATTCTAATTGAAAATAATTGTTTGAAAATGATTGGATTTTTAATAAAATAATTTGGAACACAGAAAAATTAGAGTTTAGTTCAACTTGTCTTAAAGCTTCTTTTGTTTCCATAGTTTGAATCCATAGATGAAAAATGACTATTCCCCAAAAGCTGCCTGGAGGATTCTTCTGTCAGAGACTATCAGTCTTAATAGCTGACATCAGCCCTCTCAACATCCAAGATGAGTGCACAGGGAGTTTGTTTTTGTAATTTTTTTTCCCCCTCTGCACAGATCTGTTAAAAGTGGGGAAATCACTTTAAGCTTTAAAAGCTGTGAACCTGAAAAGCTTCTCACTACATACAGCTACAAAGAAGGCTCTGAAATGCAATAACAGAACTGCTTGCTTTTTTTTGGTACCGTTAAAAGATACAATATTGTCATGCTTTCTCTCAAACAGTGCCTAAGTATTTATAAAAGACATGGTCCAGAAGTTTACCCAGACTAACATACTATTAACTCTAACAGTGCTGCTGTGCTGGACTGCCGAATGGGCTACAGAGTATATTTACTTTGAAATTGGGTTATCAAGTGCTCGTAAAGGCAGATATTTAGTTACTGTGGTGTTCTTAACTTAGGTCTTTTCAGTACCAATGCGTGAACATTTTTGTGAGAAGTTATTGATGACTATGTAATGTTAAATTAACAGAGGGAAAAAGAAAGTGAGGGCACTGTCCTGTAACAGCTAGAGTTTTGCAAGAGATGCTATAAAGTAATCAAAAAAATCCTCTTGATGTTCCCTTTTAGTTTAGAATATAGAAAACAACTTGAAAAAAAGATCTTTTAAAGATCACTCCTTTTAGTTTGGGAAGGTCATTTCCATGTGTCAGCTAAAATAACTAAAATAGTCAAAAGCCTTTTTTTGTGCGTGGGGTAAAATAGGCATATAAAATCTGATCAGTTGTTTTCTGTTAATAAGAATTAGGTGATTCTCATTTCTAAAAGAAAAGTATGGGTTAAATATAAGCAGTATTTTCTGTACAGGAAAAAGGAATGAATTTTTTCATGGGAAAGATCTTTCTTTCAAAATTCATTTTGTTTCAAATCAGTAGAAGATCTGAAATAACTCAGTTGTAGTATAACCCTTTGGACTGAGGGGAAGAAAAGGGGGCATTTTGTTCTCAAGTATCCTTCAAATTGTTACTTTGTACTCTTTATGTAGAAATGATTGACAGATAGTTGCTGTAGATTCTTTGCTTCAGAAGTTGCTTGTTTTCTTGCTGGGAATAACGAAGTCTTCTTCTGCACAAATGTAAATCTACTGAAAACTTTTCTTCAGAGTTCCTTTGTTTTGTCTACAAAAGGGAAAAATATTATGTGTATTTCTGCAACAGAAGTTAAAACATTAGTCCAAAAGGTAGATAGTTGACAGTAGCTATATCTGATGATTTTTTGTAAGTTGATGAGATGCCTGCTAGGAATTTTAAGTCTCTTCACTCTGTATGTGATGAAAGGAAAGACCTGTGTTTTGAGGCTGACTGTCAGGACTATGCAGTGGAGGATGCTGCTGGCATGTGGCTGAATAAATAATTTTCCCTGCACAGGGTTGGTTAGTATCTTTATAGAAGATTGCAACTGCAGGCTCAAAGTTGGGCTAGGACTGCTTTTCCCCTTAAGGCTTTGACAGCTTTGTTGCTCCCCATTAAGAGGTGTTTGCCTTTGTTCTTGCATTGATTACTCACAGACACACGTGCACACAAACATGCACCTTTTCAGTTTTTTTCTTCAGAAAAGGTAGACAGATTTCAGACGTTAAGAGTGTTTTGAATTGAAATTGAACAGAGGGGATCAATGTTCCTGTGAACTACCTAACTAACACCATTTTTTTGCAGACTATTGCTGTCATAAAATACATTGCTTAATGGTATTCTTATTTCCAAACTCTTCAAATTTCTAAGGAGAAGATATTTTAAAAGTGTCTTTTTAGCAACTAGGGTTTTTGAGAAGGGTTATTGTCCTTACTGTCCTGACAGACCCAAAAGAAAAATACCAGATTTTGAGACACACTTTTAAAAGATATTTTTGTTCCTGAGACCTGTCTTAAGGGGGAGGATGTAAACATTGCATACTTTCTTTACCTATTTGTAACTGCTGTACTTGTTCTAAATTAAGGAAGTAGTGTTAATGTTCACTTTACTTAGGATGAAGTTGCAAAAATCAATGAAGAGCCTAAGAAACTGTTCTACTTGGCAGCAGCAGGTAGATTTCAGTGCAGTTCTGATTCTTCTGTCTGATTTATGAGTAGTTTACTCTCTAGTTACAACAGTAATCTAAAGCTTTCACTCCCCAGTAAAACCCTAGAGGACGAACCACAGCACAGATTCTTTGAGTTCCTGTGGCATATGCTGACCTTGCAGGCTTGTCCAGATGCAGCTGAGTCCTCTTAAATTTCTGAATTTATAGGCATATGTGTGTGTCTGTAATTATAAAGTCCATCACCTTTCAAGGAAGTTTTATGAGGATACTTTGAGACATGAGAAGTAGATACTTTCTAATATATATTTATATGTTTATATTTATACATACACACATGTATATATGTACAGTGATAACAATTGGATACACTGTGGTTTGGAAATTTAAGCTTTTAAATTTATAAAAAACCCCAACAAAACAAAACAAACAAACAAACAAAACAAACAAAAAAAACCCCAAACCACAAAAAAAACCTGTCAGTTTTTGATGTAAGCTTTCTGTTGCAAAGAATTGTGATGTATTCTGGGTTTGGAAATCAGTAATTAAGGTCAAAGAAATGAGGCAGCACATTGTCAGTGTTGCATCTTTTTCATCATGGGATTTATGTGAGAATTCCTTGGGCATGTGGTGATCATTTACCACAAGATTTTGATAGTATTATTAAAATATTAATGCAATGGCATTCAAATATACATACTACTGAAAAAATATATCAGGCTGTCCAACTGTTTTGGCATATGAGCTGCTACTTAAATTGCAGACCGTACTACAAAGCACAAGCAGATGAATCTCTATGGAACTTCCAGGGGACCTGGCAGATGTCCTGGGTGTGTGACCTGTTGAGACTTGAGTGGAGCAGCACATAGAAGTTGCTTTTCTTGAGTCATGTTGTGAGCCATCTATGTCGATTGAGTTACTGGGCAGACTTCTCAGATTAATAAATTAAGGCATGAATTTTGTTACAGACCACGTCCAAATGCTTGACAGCTGCCTTAACCTGGACAGAACTCCTTAAGGGTAGTCATGTCTCTGCTTTGTTTAGTCCTTGGAGTGATGGGAAAGAGTACAAAGTTGATTCGGAATTGGACTGAGGAAAGCATTAGTAGAAATTTCTCCCTGAATAGACATTTAGCACAAGTTTACATCAGGGATGTGAATAAAGCTGCAAGTACTCTTAACCTTTTGAATTTTGTAGGTGTAGTGCAGTATTGCAGTGGGTTAAGATACAATGCAGTTAATTAATATGCCGTGGCATCTGCTAACGTCTTGAAATGCAAATAGAACAAAATACTAAAATAATTTTTACTTCTGACTTGTGTTTTTAATGATCTGTACCATACAGATCGAAGACATTCCTTTTAATGCAAGTCACTTTTAAAGTAGAAGTTTCATGCTTCTACCTTATTTACTCAAATGTATGCTTGGCTTACTTCCTCATGTATTGCTACTCACAGATTTGATTTTTGTCTGTCTCATTAATGCTGTGCCTTGCTTGTAACTTGGGTACATCGTTCACTTTCAAGGCAGACTTGTCTTCATGTTTAAAAATAGTCATTACTGAGTAACTTCTGCTGCCTCAAAATTGGTACCAGTAGAGGGGCCTTTTGTTGTAAGATGTTCCATCACATGTTTAAAAAATCTCTTTCATGCTGCAGTGTTTTTCAATATGAAAAAAGTTCAGTTTTGCATGTTTTTACTATTTACAGCCCTTTAAAATAGGGAGGGGTAGGCTCTTAGGACTACTAAAAGACCTGTCTGCAGCTGGGATTGAGCCTGATTTATCTGGCAGCCAGAAGGGTTGGACTGTAGTCTCCAGAGCTAGCAAATCATTCCACAGAGCTGACAGTGCTACTTGGACGAACTGTGTTAGACACTTTGGTTGTTTGAAAGTCTGCAAAGCGATTATTCTGACTCTCTCATTGCCAAAGATGTGAGTTGAAATAACATATGGCAGAAATGTACAAGTTCGCCTACTAGTTTGTTGCTTTGTTGCAAATTACTTTCAATACCTTCTACACAGAAGCTTATAGTATGAATACTTGATAAATTATTTTTAAGAGCTAAAAGAAAAAAAGACTCAAACTGTTCAACTGTTTAAAGTCCCAGTTACTGCAATCACATTTGGGGAGAAAGGAAGATAAGAGTCCTGATGTCTTTTAGCAGTTGTGAGTGTCTAAAGCAGTATTGCCGTACTTTACAACATCCTCTTACATTTTAGGCTGTAATTGCATTTTACAGATATGAAAAAGGATATTATTTCTTTAGAAAAATACAAGAGTAGTAGTTTATAGTGCCCAGATTTCTAGTACCTTGTAGGGGATCACTGGTCTACTACTGAGAGTTCAAAATCAGATTCCATGATGATTTGTTTGAAAACGATTTCTAGGTTTTGACTTTTTGTACTGTACTCCATCAATATTGCTCAGATTTTGAAAACAATAATGCAGTTGTATTTTTTGTTTTATTTGTGGGGGTGGGGGGGTTAACCTTTTGTTTGTTTGGATTTTTTTGAGGGATTGTTTTTGTTTTGGTGGAGGGGGGATTTTTTTGCTTGTTTGTTTGTTTGTATGGTTTTGGCGCTTTTTTTGGTGCCATTGCTTTTCAAGCGTTTGCCCTGGTTCTGCCAAAAACATTTTGCTAGCATTTTGATGTAATCCTTTCTGTACTTGGAGAAGGACCTAGGTGAGCATTTACATTTTGAACACTTACAGATATTTGCTTAAGGCCTTAAACTGTATTTTGAAATGTGTAAACTTTGACAGTAATTCAGGAAACCTACATTCTTCCCTCACAGAGCTAACAATATGCTTAATTCTGGAAGATAGATGAACTGGTATTTAAATCTTAACTGATATGTGTGTGTCTCTTCAATGTGCTTGAAATGATATTTAAGTGTAATGGGGTGCAGTATAGCTTTTTTTTTTGCTCTATTATAACAGGGAAAGTATGATTTTGATCATGATTGAGTAATCTCAAGTAATGCAAAAGTATCAAATGCCTAAGATACCTCTGTTTTCTTTCTCATTGTTGTATTGCTTGTAATTGATACCTTAGCCTTATATAGAGAGATTTAAAAGGCACATTTTTTTAAACCTGTTTGTGAACAACTTCATGTTTTACTTTATTTACTTTTGTGACTTACGTTTTTCCACAGATAAAACTGAGGTAAATCTGCATTTCTGATAAGTAAATCTGATTCTGATGAGTAAATCTGATTCTTCTCTGTCTACTGAAGCCTAGAAACACTTAATCTTTTAGAATCACATTTCCTGAGAAGGGAGCTTTACCTGTAAAAGCCATGATTGCATTTTACAATGTATATCAGGTATAAACCCAGTGAAATACCCAACCTTTTGTAGTAGTGACAGGTATAAGTGCGTGAAACTTACTGAATATACCTGATTTACAGAATGTCCTAACAATAGAGCTGTATTATTGCAAATTTGTAACTGGTTTAGGCCATTGCCTCCCTAATGATGAATTGAGAACTGCTGCTGATCTTCTTTGCATTAGTTAGAGTGAAGTAGGGAGATGATCAAGTCGAAACTAAGACTTGATCTCAAAACTAATCAGTTGTAGCTCTCCTATGTTTTGGGATTTTTTTTTCTTTTTTTTGTAATATAGTTTAAATTTTCATAGTTTTGAAAACTAGACCGTAATTTTTTCTAGCAAAAATGTGAAATCATCAAAGTGGATATTCTAAATCTTTCCAAAGATATTGACAGCATCAGGTCTAGAATACTTTATCAGAAGTTGGGAGAAACCTTTAAGAGACAAGTAATTTTTAAAGCATGAATCTCAGTTCTCTGAGGCAGCAGAAGATGGAACAAGTTACAACAATAGCTTAGTTGCACTAATACTTTTACTTAGCCAAAGAAAACATAGTTACAATATGTTTTCTTCTGTTTTGGTCTGCTAACTACTGTTCCTTACTCTGCAGAATAAAAAGGTGTGATGTGAGATTCTCAAATCTCATTCACTGTATCCTGAGAGTTCACAGAAGCGCAAAGCAGAGAAAGCAGAATCTGGCAAACAGCTGGCACATTCTGTTATATTTATGGGTTTTTGTAAGATTGTCTGCCAGAAATGACCATACTCGAAAAAGATGCTCAGATAGAAGTGTTTGAACACAGTTCTTGAAGAAATAAAGTAATTGTTGATACTTTGTGTCTTTTACAGAAAGTGGAATACTTTGCTATACAAGTTCCCCATGTGGAGGAAGAAAAAGAGTTTAATTTCAGATCCACTTAAGACCAAAAGCTTAGGAAGAGGAATTGCCATTAAATGCTTTTCTCTAGTTTAAATTACTGAACTTTAGTTAGCATTGGAGAAATTACCTTTGTGTTGTCAATAACTTTTAGAATAAACCACTGGTTTTGCTTCATAATGACAAACTTTAATTTGAACAGATCATCTCAATTGAAAAGCAAAAGTGTCTTTTTGCAGACTTTTATTTTCTCCTGTACTGAGAAAATAAATCTTAGGTCTTGGTTGGCAGCCATTCATGAATGTGGCAGAAACATACACCTCACAGGAGAATGCCTCCTGGGCCATTCTGTGACTCTTATCTACTCTGTGTTAAAGATGAGAAGGATTGGCTTTGCCATAGGAATACTTGATTCCTCCATAGCTGGCACAGAGGGAAGAACCATGATGGGTCAGATCAAAGCACTGTGCAGTGGAGAATGCTGCCTATGGGTGGCGAGCTGTCAAAGGTTACCCCCTCACTGAGGAGGATTTTATGTGTATGTGGGAGCGGAAGTCAGGAGACGGAGGCATTTGTGGTGATTTTCTTCCATTTTACATCATTTGAGACAAAACTTGGCAACTTTTTGTCTCCACACATGCTCAGGGTGACCTGCTGAAACACGGGTGGTATTTGGTTATGTTGCATTGAGGCCTGTGAGAAAGAACGAAAATGTAAGATCACCGTCACCTAAGACATAAACCCTTACCAAACTGACAGTGCTGAAATGTAGCTGCATCACTGTCATAGGAGCACTTGATGCACACATGTTGAGAACATGTTGATCTGTAAGTTCTGCAAGTAGGTCGTACTAACCAGCCTGCAGCTTAGATCGTGTGCAGTTAATGATCTTACTTTTTTTGTTGGCATTAGCAAAGCACCGCAAGAAAAAGCTGAGAACTTGGAAGTACTAAGGTTTTTAAAACTTCCAGCTGGAAAAAGGAATGCTCAGAGCTAATTATTTTAGGTTTTGAGAATCGATCGATTTCCAATTTCTGGGTTTGGGGGTTTTTGTTTTTGTTTTTTTTCTATTTAATGATTGCTTTTCCAATAGTGAACAGTAACTGGTTCCATATTCAGATTATGGATAGATTCCAAAACTAATTTTTAGAGTTTGAAGTTTTAAATTTTGCTGTTAATTTTATGGGAGGTTTGGCTTCTTCTTGCTTTTTAAAACAGAATATTAATATTGATGAGTAAGGTACAACAAGATTTATGTTTTTAGCATCTTTTGTGTGTTCACTTTTTGATGTGGATATATTCTAAGCCAATGCTGATAAACCAATATTTGTAAAACATGTTAAAATTTTGGAGGAATTTATACTGTATGAGAAGTCTTGTTTTGTTATAAGGAGTTTGCCGCTTTGGGAACACATTCACACCACTTGTTTTAGAGCAGCAAAGTAGAATAATGCCTGTTTTCTTCTCCTGTGAGGGTACTGCAGCAACTTAGAAGACCATGGAAGGCAGTGCTTTCTGTTTAAAAAAGATGGGCAACTCTCTTAATCAGCAAGTAGAATGATGAGAAAATAAACAGCCTTTATGTGTTGAAATGTAACCTAATGAATAACTACAGGACTTGAGTCTCTCATTTGAAGATTGAGTTCCACTGAGTGGAGCAAGTGGGTTTTGGAGCAGTTCTGAGTGTCTTGCAGGTACCACAATCCTCAGAGGTCTAAGATAAAAGTTTCCTTTAGCTAAGCAACCAGGTAACTCCAGGAGGTTATCCTTTGAAGAAGGTCTGAATGTAGCTGTACTTGTTTTTCAAGTACGCTGTACTTGTTTTTCAAAGCTATTTTTTGTTTGAAGGGAAAGCAGCTAGTTAGACACAATTGCATGAGGTGACTTTACTTTCAGTCAGCCTTTGGGACATTTTCTCCAAAACAGGTCAGAATGATCTGTAATGAGATATGAGACTGGTTTTTGAACTGTATTTCTGATTTTCTTTCCAATTTTCAGTTTGTGTATCACCCAGTAAGAGTTTGTTGGTTGAGGATATTTTTTGTGTGTGAAGTGGGAGGATTTCAGGGTAATACAGGGCAAAAGTAATAGGGGAAAGATTAAAAAAAAAAATATTAAAAATTGATTGCAACCTTTGATTGTTGCAGTTCTAATATTTTTAATGTGTTTTGTATTCTATAATAAAGGGTGGGTCTTTTTTTTGTTTTGTTTTTTTTTTAAATGTGTTCTTTTTAGGTACAGTTTTATGACTTTGCTGTATGGGTTCCTGTGCTTGTAGAGCAGTTCACTTCAGCCTGTTGCCTTTTTATATTATCATCGGAAATACCTATTCCTTTGTGTTACTGTTACAATACTGGCTTTACAAAAATTTATTTGACAAGTGGGAAAATGTCTACCCATTGTAATCATGTAACTTAATTTCCAGATCTTCAGTTCATTAGCCAACTTGGCTAGAATCTATAAAATGTACCAATTCTATTCACTTTGAAGTTTTAGTAGCATTTTTGTTGTTGTTGGCAAAGTTTCCACTGTTAGTATTGTGTTCCCGAGAGAGAATTTGTAGCTTGCAAGAAATCTTACTGGTATGCAGACAGTAATATCCCAGGCTTTGTACTATGCTGTGTTGTGCCATAATGGTTTTATGTCTGTTTCCATTTGACATCTAAATTAGTAACTTATTGGAATCGCTGTTTTCCTTTTTAAAACTCTATTTCAGTCTGCCCATGAAAACAAAATTATTTTCTTGTTAGCAGACTTTAATTTGAATATAAAAATTAATTTATTTGTCCTGGAGAGATGATTTCCCTCCTCTTTACTCCATGAGACTTTCTTTCTTTTAAAAGAAAAATCTATTGTGGATGACTGAAAGGTGTGATGGCAGTAATACTCTTACGTCTTTAAGTGAAACAGTCTGTGTAAAACAGGCTTTGATTGTATTACATTGAAAAGAAGGCAGGATGTTGGTTCATGCATCACATTTGCAAGAGTAAGATGGCCCATTTACAGGAATGAGATGCCCCATGCATCATCTGACTATTGTGCCTCTCTTTGGCTTTGTCAGTTTTACTTTGGGAAATTTTAATTACACTCTTCCTGAATAACTGTAGTTTTGTTTTCTGTTGGATTGGTTTTTGGTTTCTTGGGGTTTCTTTTAGATATGTAGTTGTGGAGCTTTGAGTTATTTATAAGATCAGATATCAACATACATTTTATACTTAGAAGGCAATATGTTGACACTGGCATGAGCGTGATTGTATCTGTTCACCTTTGTTATTTCTGAATCTGTTTTGTCTTCAGCGTCAGGTTTGTTGCAATTCCCAACAGGGCATATTTGTACGTTAAAACTGGATTTCGATCATAGTGTTTAGAACACTCTTGGAATAAAATGGAAAGTTTTCTGCCAGTTTGATATGAGAAAAGGCATTTTTGGACTTTGGTAAAGTTGAGGAGCCAATGCATGCATCTGGATTGCCGTTTTCTTACCAACTCTTCCCTTTGTTGCAGTTGGTGGGCAAATTCACAGGAATTAAATCACCTCACAAGAATTAAATCACTGTTGCTTGTGCAGATCTTTTCTTCCCACCTGTAATCAGTTTTCTTGATTTACAGATGAGGCAGCTGTTAGTACAAATTCTTTCTTCATGTAGGTACTGAGTGGAAGGGTAGAAGCACTGTGTCTGTAACTGTATTTCATCATTCTGTTTGCTACTATTTGAGTTTTTATGTTTAGACACAAATGTTGCTGAGAAGGAAAGTAGGCCAGTTTTGGTAGCTTTCAAGAAATAAAGGCGTACACATGGCATAGCTAGTTTCTGAAACATTAGAGAAACCCAGCAAAAGGTGAGTTTCTTAAACCCATGCTAAAAGAAGGTTAAACAGCATTTATTTGTGCTCTTGCCCTTGCTGGGCTTTTGTGTTCACTGCTTCTTTTTTCACTTGTGTGCTGGCCCTTCCATTTCAATGGATACAAAATCAGACAATCAAAATTGCTGTTAAAATAACTCTGAAGGTGTAAACCTGCAATACAAGTTGTCTTAATCTGAGATATGTAAAAACACTCATGAATTCTGCTTAAAAGTAAATCAACAATAAATTGTTAATATATGCACAACCACCAAGTATGAAGTATTCAGTATATTCTGAATAAATATGTGATTAATGTATTTTTTTCAGCTAAAACCAGGATACAGTGTTCTCCTGTCCAATCTTTACTCTTTTATTTTTCCCTAAATATACTCGGACCCTTTTTTCTGAGATGATAGATTTTTTTTTTTTTCTGTTTCATGAAGGAAGAACATGTTTTCTGCACCTGGGAAGAAAAATAGTCTTTCTTCCAAAATACTTGAAAGCAACTGTCAAACATCAGATTCTATTAATGTTGTTTTTCTTTGGGCTTTGCATTAGAAGTGAGAGCCCAGCTTGTTCACTTAGCAAATTCTCTTATTCAGCAACTGATTGGAGAACCGCTTCCCATGGTAAGAGATGGCAGTGTTATTGCATTAAGAAGTCATTAATTTTAGACTGTCTCTTGTTTGTCTAGGTTTTTAGCCCGTTTTTTGGTAAAGATGGCAGCCAACAATGCAGTGCTGAACAGACTGGAGCAGAAGGGTGCAGAGGCTGATCAAGTCATTGAGTACCTCAAGCAACAAGTTGCTCTGCTCAAGGAAAAAGCTAGTAAGGAATTACCTTTCCTATGTTTAACCTATTAACCAGGTGGTTAACAGTAAGTGCTTGTAGGAGAAAATGAGAACATTGGTGCTGTCAGCCTTTTAAGTGTGTTTCAAGTTCTCAGAGCTGAATGTCGTAATAGAAGCACCACTTCACTGTCTTGTGATTTGTGGGGGCTTTTTTAAAGCTGCTTATTCTGAAATATAAAAGATACGGATAAGGAAGAATTAATGACATAAACAGATGATGGAAATTCGATGGGGCATGACTCCACTTGAAGGGAGAAAGGGAATTAGAAGACTATGAGTCTGTGCCCTGTCCTGAATGTGTTACTGCTTTTTGACAACTGTGGGATTCTCTCAAGAGTATCACACCTTCAACTGTGATATTTTGTACTTAACTGTGTCAGTGAATTAAGGTGTGCTGTATTACAAACATCTTCAAGGTTTTTCTGATAGGTTTCTTGGAGTTTTTTCTTGTGATTCTATTTAGGGTACTGAGAAAATAGTCAATAGAGAGGCAATTTGATTACGTAAGTATTGTAAAAATGGCTATTTCAACAAAAAGAAGAGCATTCCAAAGTGTTTCTGATGACAAACCCCCTGAAAGTTTTCATGTTTTTTTCTATTTGGCTCACCATGTTTCACTTTTCTTTAAACCTGTCATTTTTAATGTGTCAACTCTAGTCTTGCAGGCATCCCTCCGCGAAGAGAAAAAGCTCCGTGTAGAAAATGCTAAACTGAAGAAAGAAATTGAAGGACTGAAACAGGAGCTGATTCAGGCAGAAATTCGAAATGGAGGTGGGGAAAAAAGTCCTACTCTCATATAACAGAGGTGTAGTTAGCAGAAAATATGATCAAAATTATCTTAATTTTACTTGATTTTTATCTTTCTCTGTGACTCTGCGGCATTAGTCACAAATTCTGGATTTTCCTAGGTTCCATGCCTATGACAAGTTACTTAATTCCAACATTTTAATAAGCTGCAAGTCTAACAGGTACATACACCAAATTAAATCAGACATGGAACTAGTTCTTTGTATTTTTTTGTTTAGTCCCTTTCATAATAAGCCCTGAATCTGGCTGATGACAATGACTCCTTTTGATACCTTAGAAATTGCTGAATGTCTAACACTTCTTGATACTATGAGTATTTAATCTAGCATGACTGAAAAATCACTATGGAAAATCAAGCCACAATGCAAAGTACAGCTAGCCAGGGACTTAGTAGAAAAACTGTGGTAATGTAAAATTAGAGACAATATGTTTTGAATTTATGATTCCATGCTTTAGTAAGACCAGCCTTCCACTGGGCCTTTTCTTTCTTTACAGTCCTCTGTGTAGTTCTGTTCAGCTTGCACCATCTTATATACTTCATATTAAAAAAGAAAAGAGAAAAAAACCCAAAACTGAAGTGTTTCAGATCCACTGTGTTGTCTTCAAAAAAATTATTTCCAAAAAGTCTCTTTTGCCCTCAACAGCTATTGTATTTTTATCCAGGCTGTCAGTACTATAAATTGTTTGAGGTAGTATCCAATGTAGCTGGATGCTAGCATTCAACTGTACTGTATGTTTTACTGGTAAAACAATACATTCACTCTTCAAAAAGATTAATACATTGTAAATACAGAGAATTCTTTTTCTCCTTTGGGGACCAATAAAACCCTTTCATATATTAAATCAAACCATTAGTTTATCTTTCTCTGTTGTCTGTTACTCTGCAGCAATTCTTGACAGGTATAGGATATTTCACAGAATCCGTTCTGCTTGAGAGAGGTCTCAAGGTATATTTGTCCAAGACGGGAAAGGAAATTAATACTTAGTTTGATATTCATCTTCTTCTATTTAGCCAATTTATTTAAGCGATAGTAGACTTAAATTCAAATATTTTCTTCTGAGGTAAATAGATGTATGTTACCTTGGAAGTACTAGGTAGTTGAGCACAGAAATTAAACAGTCAACAATACGTCAAAAATACGAGGTATTTTTCCCAAAAAGCTGAGAAACAGAGACTTTCTATAACTCATATGCAAGTGGTTGTTCGCACAACAAATCTCATACTCAAATGATTTTAGGAAGTTGTTTATAAGAATATAATTTGTGCAAATGTGGAAGAGAGAAAGCATCAACAAAGTACAGTTCTTCATGAAAGTTAATAAATCTCTGAAATGCAAAAAGAAACATGTATGTGGAATGGAGAACTGTAAAATATTGGCACTAAAAGGATTTGTCAAACAATCATTAATCATAGAACAGCCTGAGTTGAAAGGAACTTCAAAAGATGATCTAATCTATCCTTTCTTGGGAAAGGGAGCCTTGATGATACCATCTAGTGCATGAGTGATGCTTACCCAGCACAATCATTAGGTGAAAAGCCTTAGTGAGATTCTTGAAAAGCAGACTGTAGAAGAGGGGTGATTCTTACACTTCCATCTGGTAAGACTGATAGTGAGGTGATGTCCAGAATTCTGTATCAACAGTTTAAAAAGAGCTAGGAAGGTAACGTGGAGAATTTAGGGAAGGGAAGTAAGAAATTGACAGATCATATTAGGGCTGGAGGTAATTTCTTAGAATGTGATTATTCAGGCTCAGTTTCTTAAGTTAATCAGAAAAAAGAGTTGAGGAATGATCTGAATACAAAATAAAAGTGATTTTATGCATAACTTATTTATGCATAAATGAGTTATGCATAAATAGAATAGTCTCTAGTATGACAAGAGCTAGTAGCTGTAAACTGAAACTAGACAGACACAAATGGGAAATAGGGAATTGGTAGCAAAGATATCTGGATGTTGAAATAAACTACAAAAAGAGGTGGTCTTTGCTTACACCTTTTCTTACGTTTAGCACTTTTTCCCATTTAAAAATTTGTAGTCAAACACTTTGTTCTTAACTGATCATAATAACCATATATAGATTGAGTTCTGAAACATGTTTTGTAATGTGCTTCACTACTCAGCAGTTGTGGTTTAGGTATTTTAAGCAAAATTTTTAGTTCTCTGTGCTTTTTCATTTATGTTGGAAACTTAAAAATGTTGGTGTTCAAAATTCTGGTACTCCTCCTAACTTTTGTGGTTTTTTTTAATTTTAGTGAAGCAGATTGCAGTTCCTCCTGGTACAACCATTTCAACAGCTTCATTTTCAAATGATGTTCCACAACCTACAGCAGTTGTATCGTCTCCTGGTTCCAAAGATCAAATTAAAGGTGAAGATGAAGAAAAGAAAAAGAAAGAAAAAGTAGAAAAAAAAGGTACTTTGCTTTTCTTATGTGTGATAGACAGTTAAGGTATTTAATTTATACAAGTGCTTTTACATCATTCTGGGCACAGAAAAAAACCCCTTTCATACAGCTACAATAGGCAAAGTCATGTGCTAGCTTTTAAATCTTGAAAGTACTTGAAGCTAATGAAGGCTACCACGTAAGATACAGATTCTTCCTTAAATGGGATACATGCCAAATGTTGTTTAATCTGACTGAACTTTCATATTTAAAAAAAACTCAGCAACAAACAAGGCATGTCTGTTGGACAGTACTTTTGAGCGAGTGTATCTTGTATCTTAAACTCATGTTTCACAATCATTCTCTATGTGAATCATTATTGATTTGCTATGAATAGATTTGTACAGCTTTTCAGAATTTGGATATTATGCTGATTGAACCTCTCGTTATTCTGGTAAGCTGTTCATAGGCTTATAAGCTATTTTATGGTTTTTGATGTACTGCAGCCTTTGGCACATAATATTCAAGAGACACAATATTTCACAGAGCTATAAATATAAAAGCAGAGGCCACATGTAATATCAGACAATTAACTGTTTTCCTCAAGTATTCCATGGCTACAAGTATTCAGTTGGTAATGAAAAATAAAACTTCCGTATATATGATGAGGACAAATACAGTGACTTAAATATGGAAAGCAATCTATTTGACGTTTTCCTTCCAGTGACTGTATTTGGAAAAAGTTGAAATACAGCGTGAACATTAAATAGTAGCCCTGAACAGGCTATTTCTGTGGAGTTCAGCATCTGTTTTAGGTATAGTATTTAACAATTGAAGTAACCAATATGTAAAATTTGTTTTTTAATCTTGAAATTGATGAAGTGATGTAATATCTCAAATCCCTTTGCTTTCTGTCACCTATCTCATCTGTTCCTTCTCTGGTTATTCTCATATTCTTTCTTCCACTTCTTGCAAACCTCATCTGTATGACTTCTCTGGGTATTGATTCTGGACTGACTCCAACACTGGCCAGAGGAGTGCATTTTTCTCCTTAGCCTGTGACTTTGAAATGGATGTTTTCTATGTATCTGTATATATATATGCCATTGTAGTGGGTTGACCATGGCTGGATTCCAGGTACCCACTAAAGCCTCTCTTTCCCTCCCCTCTGAAACTGGACAGAGGAGAGAAAAAAAAAAAAAGCCAAGGATTCATGAGTTGAGATAAGAGCTGGGAGAGGTCCCTTATGGATCACCATCATGGGCAAAACAGACTCAAAGTAGGGATATCAATTGAATTTATTACTAACAGTATCAGAGCAAAAGAGTGAGAAGTAAAATAATCTTAAAAACACCTTCCCCCCCACTTCCTTCTATGTTCTCTCTCTTCTCACCAGAGAAGGTGGTGGAGGGGGATGGGGAATGGGGGTTTCAGTCAGTTTTTGTTTCTGCTGCTGCTCAGGAGAGGAGTCTTTCTACTCCCGTGGGGTCCCTCCCACAGGAAGCAGTCCTTGTTGGACCTCTCCAGCATGAGTCCATCCCTCGGTTCTTCATGAAACTGTTGTCCCGTGGGTCACTCCTCCGTGGGTGCAGTCCTTCACCAGTGAGCTGTACCAGCGTGGGTCTCCCACAGGGGCCACAAGTCCTACCCAGGAAAAACCTGCTCCAGAGTGGGCTCCTCTCTCCATGGGCTGCAGGTCTCCGGCAGGACCCTGCTTCCTCCAGAAGGGGTCACAGCCTCCTTCAGATATCTGCCTGCTCCAGCATGGACTCCTCCATGGGCTGCAGGTGGGTCTGTGCACCCTGATGGTCCCGCGTGGGCTGCAGGGGCACAGCTGCCCCACCATGGTCTGCACCACAGGCTGCATCTCCAGAGCCTGGAGCACCTCCTCCCCTCCTTCTGCACTGACATTGGTGTCTACATTGTTGTTCCCATGTTCTCACTCTGGCGTTCCCTGGCTGGAGTTCTTTCTGCGCAATAACTTTCGGTTCTTAAATAAAATATCACAGAGGCGTTACTATCATTCCTGATTGGCTCGGCCTTGGCCAGCAGCAGGAATCCTGTCCTGGAGCCAGCTGGTATTGGCTCAACCAGACAGGGGAAGCTTCTGGCAGCTTCTAACAGAAGCCACCCCTGTAGCTCCCCACCACTACCAAAACCCAGCCACAGAAACCCATACAGCCATGTACACATTTACTGTGTTCTTTTTTCCTTATTTGACAACAGACTTCATTTTTCTTGTAGAGAAACATCATGGAAAACAGTGAGTTAATAATGTTAAAGTTAGCAGGTTTTCGAATTATCTTAGATAGTATATATTAGCTATTTTGACCCCCCCCGAGTTTCTCTTGAATTATTGTATATATGATTGACATCTATATCAATAAAATCAATTACATTAAAAATACCGATTTATAAACACTAGAGCTTTTCATTCATCATATATGAACTGAAATATTTTTGAAGAGCTATTGCTTATATTAAAAAAATACTGCCTTTTTAATATTGAATGCATTATTTAATTTCAAGCCTGTACTAGAACAATGGTGAATGAATCAAATTGTGTGCTGTTTGCGCTTTCCCTTTTTTGCTCCCTAAAGTAGGGAGTTTACATGTTAACATATGTAAGCTATCTTGGGTGGAAGAATAGCAGAATATACTTTTTAAAGAACATCTTAGACATTTCTTAATCTCCCAGAGATTATAGTTAAACAAATCTTGAATGTCTTGGCAGCATTGCGGCTGTCACACTGCAGTTGCAGTGACTTCACAGCTCCTGACTGTGAACAAATGCTGTTAAGCACTAGTTGCCTGATGAATTGTGATTGTCTCATTTCCTTTTGCTGGTGAAACACCAGGGAAGTGCTTACTGGTAATTGCTGATTATTAAAAGATATGGCCTTTAGCAAAGTGTATATGTCACTTACATACATGTTAACTACACTTAAGTTCAGGATGACTTCACTTTACAAACAGGAAAATACCTCTGTCCTAAGGTGGTAATTAGTTGGGGTAAAAATCTAAATTGAAGTGTGTATGACAATTCACCACTTGAAACTGGTAATAGAGGTGCTATCTCTTTACTCTTCTTCTGTGTTTTACACTGAATTTTTCCTTATTTCTGAGACTGTAGCTCACTTTTCCCTTGCAATAATCATGTACATTAGTTGTACTTTTTTAATGCTTATATCACGAAAAAATTTTTTTTAATAGGTGAAAAGAAGGAGAAGAAACAGCAGCCAGCTGCTGGAAGTAGTGATGCGAAACCTGTAGATGTTTCTCGTCTGGATCTTCGTGTTGGCTGCATTGTCACTGCTGAAAAGCATCCGGATGCAGACACTCTGTATGTTGAACAAGTGGATGTTGGTGAAGGAAGCCCAAGGACTGTTGTCAGTGGTTTAGTGAAGCATGTTCCTCTGGAAAAGGTATTGATCAAATTATTCACTGATAGCTTTTCCTTTCCTAAGGTATCTTAAGAACTTCATCTGTTTCGAGGATAGATTTTCATTCTGCTAAAAGATTAATACAGTCATGAAAACAAAAATAAAATGCAGATGCAAGTAATGCTTAACAACATTTGCTAGAAAACAGAGAAGTACCCTTACCCCAAATCAGTTCCTTTCTGCTTGCAGTGTTTCTATCCTGGGATCATAGATTCTGTTTCCTCCACCATTGGTACACAGGGGCTCCTAAACCAAACAGATGTGACTTTCCCTTTAGGTTTCCTACTAAGTAGTAGAGAAATCATAATAACTTCTTTTGCTATGATCCAAACTTTTGAAACGTTTGCCTTCCAATTCTCTTTTATAGCCTGTTGAAATATTTGGCATGAAGTAAAGCAAAGAGCATGTAAATTTAACTTAGCTGGCAATGAGTAGCTTAAACAACAGTGGAATACAAAATGCATATTTTTACTTCCTTGTGCAGAATAGAATCTGCCTCTATGCTCTTTTTAGTTGATACACTTTTGTGTTTGACAGGCATGGCTTATAGATGCCTTGTGAACAACCTAAGGCTTCAAGATTAAATCTTCCTTTCACACCTCTTCTAGAGGGTGGGAGGAATTGACTGAAGGCTGCTTCTAAATTCAAATACAAGCTTGACATTTAAAATGGTATTGTGTAGAGCAACTGCAAAATGGATCATCAAGGAATTGATCTTAGTGTGGAAAAGCTACACTCTCTCAAATGTGTTTTCAATCCCTATTCACTCCCTGTCCCCATGGTAAAATTGCAAATGTAGGAGGCAGTTAAAATTGTGATGGTTGTTTTTATGCTACAGAAAATTATTGAACCTAAAAAAATATAACAGTAAAATAATACTGTAACTACTCTGTACTGATCACCTGATAGTGTCCAGTTACTAATACACAGTGGGCAAAATTTGAAATTGCTTTTTTTTAGCAGTCCACTTTCAAGAAAGTGTGTAGAAAAAAAATATCTTAAGCCTTTCTAAATAGACTTATGAACATGAAGTGTCCACAATGAAATGGCAGTAAGTGTCTTTTTTCTCTAATCCTCTTTCTATTTGGAAAAATAATCTGAGGTACTCATTAACAGAGAATTAGGGATCACCCTTGCATGTTCTTTGAGAACATTTCATTTGCGTGTCTGCTTTTAGTTTTGGCAAGTCTCTATTAAGACAGTAAATTCTTAGGGGCAAGATTCCATCTTTTTGTGTTCTTTAAAGTGTTCAAAAATGTGAAGGCCTGGCATGTGTCTACTGCCATATATTTAAATAAAAATGCATCCATCAGATCAAGCACTGTAGCTATAATTTACAAAAAATTCATCTGTTCATGATTTTGTTGTTTGATGTGGTAATTTAGCAGTGTTTGAGGCTGTAGTATTTGTATCGTCTGATGTTACTTTTGGTTAGGAAGCACAGTATGTATCTTCACTAACATTTCAGTATGCAGTGCAAGTTATTTATGGGTGTTAAAACTTCTTGCATGCCCACTGTATATGTGATATGCTGTGGTTTTGTTCACGTGGTGCTGAAGCCACGTCAGCAGTTGCACCTTTAAGTGTCGTGTACAGACGTGTCATCAGTAACGGGTATGGAAGGATGTGGGCATCCCCTTTAATCTAAGAGAACCTCATCTCAGTGATCAGAATTGAAGGACAAGAATGCAGGACATGTATCTTAAACTTAGCAAGAAGAGAAAAGGCCACTATTGACCTCCAGAAACACTATTCTATGGCCATTCATTGCAATAGGATACATTACAATTATATCTGTTATGAACTATATTGCCTGATTTTTATACCAGTCTTATATCCTTTTTTCCACTTAGATGGCTTGAATTTTTTTCTTTCTGGATCATTGTTTGTGTTGTCCATATAGGAATTAGGAACTACTGGAATTTGTTTCTTTTTCTTAGACAGAAGGGTGATAATATTCTTTATACATCCTGTTCTTCTACTTTTCTGGGCCTAGTCTGCAGAGAAAATCCTAAAGAACAATGCCTAAATCGTGACTGTAAACTTATTGACACATTCTGTGCGATGTAACACACCTTTCTTAAAGAAAACCACTTTTTTTCTTCTGCTTTTGTAGTATTATGCTTCAAGGCTATATTAAATTCTACTGTTCCTTTTCAGATATGAAGCAAATAGAAATATCTGTTACCAAACTCATGACTTGTGTTTGCTGGTGAACTTAAGATCCAGAGAAACATGCAATAAATTGAGGATGGCTTTTTTGTTGCTGCTGGCATGGCAACTTGCTCTGGTTTTAAAACAATCAGCATGTTGGTTTTAACATGTATTCGCTACCCATTGCAGTCTGTCGTGGGATCTTATATTGAAATACATTTAGCTGATAGTCAGTTTTACAGGTAGCTTCAAGGATTACCGAAGAAAAAGAACAAGTTTAACACTTGTGCTTCAACTATAAGGCCTTGGCTTTTCTGTGTGGTAAAACTTCAGGGTTAACTTTTCCTCATTTTAGTTTCTTTGCTTTATTTCTTCTCCTTCATCCCTCTTGATTCTACCAGCATGTTGGGAAAATACATTGTTTCATTCTGAATATGAAGTACCTATGTGTCCAACAACTGTACCACCTCACATTTTTGCTGAAACTAAATCAGTTTCTCACTAGTTGAATTGTCAGTTCTGAAGTTCCTGGAATTCTGAAACAAAATGATTGACTCTTTGAAGGGCCAGTAGAGCTTGTAACTGTTTCAAGGATATTACATTTGCATTTCTTTTTCATATTCTCAGCTCATTTATGTATCAAAGATCTCTGGAGATGCCAGGGTCTTATCAGTTCCTTGTGGACATGATTTGCCTCTGTTTGTGTCCTTCTGAGTGTAGAGATTTGTCCTGATGTTCTTAACCAGAATTTGCTTCACTCAACATATGCAGAACAAAACATACACGTACTGTTTATCAGCTGCTTTTCAGTAGCACCCTGTATTTCTGATAGAGCTTATCACGTGTTGCGAAAAGGAGTCAGGTTTCTTCCTTTTTTTTTTTTCTTTTTCTTTCTTTCTGCTCAGTCTTATCTGTCAGGAAACTACATAATTTATTTTTGCAGTTACTTTTGAAAAACTAGATTTTGTTTTGTTCCTCTGCAGGGTTACAGAGAATTCAGTAGAATAACTGGATCTAACTCTTAGTAGCTGACACATTTGAGGGTTTTATTTACCATTTACTTTAAAAAAACTTCTCATAAGAGCAATGCAGGTAGAATGATACCTGAACATTAGTTTCCTTGGTGGTTCATAAACAAAATTTTTTTAGGTTATTATGCACAAATACAAAAAGTCTGCTAACTGATGCCCTATTTTCTGGAAACATTACAAGTAAGTTCCTTCTATAAAACTAGCACAACCAGTTAAAAAAAACCCAAAAATCGAAACCAGAAACTTCTGCATTGTTAGGAAGCATTTATTTAGGGCTAGTTATTTTTTTGTTTCTCTACTTAGGGTATTGTCATGTATCTGAAGAAATTTTTAAAACTGAGCCATTTATAATAAAAAGGGGAAAAAACAAGCTCAAAATTAGTGTTCTAGTTTTGGATGAACATCTTGGGATGGATTTTTCTTTTTGTTTTATAAAAATAGTTATTTTACCTTGTGGGTTTTCTTCCCATTTATTTGTGAAATCAGTGCATATATCGTAGTATTAGAGCAGTTTTTCAAAAGCATTTGAAGATACTTCCAAGTAAAAGAGATGGAATAATAAGTGATTGAAATGTTCATAAATACTTGTTTATTTTAGAATAGGAATCTTTTCATATAAAAATTTCATGCAGTATATATAAACCTTTAGACCATTATGATAGGAGGGAATGATGGGATGCTAGTTTTGTTTTCTGTTAATTTGATAAAGATGATGATGTCTATTTCTGCATTAATGCAGTCTGATTTTGTCAATTGTATAATCTGTAATAAAAAAGCAATGCTCTGAAGTCCAGAATATTTTCCAGTGAATCAAAACAAAAGTTGAATACCAAATGTAGAAATCTTCCTTCTATTATATATATCCATTCACTAATTGTTATTCAGTGCTAAATAATGCTACAATTTGCATTTAAGCCACTGACATGTTACAGCTGTTTCTTGTTTTGGGCTGTTTATATCCATAGCAATAACTCTAAAATATTTTCAGTCAATGGGCTTCCTTGGAACTTATGCAAGATCAACTTTTCCTTTTAACTGCTTCATTTTGGTTACCTATAGTTCTGTTTTCAAGTGTTCTACTTGGAAAATATATGGTCAAATATTTTAAATGCTGCATGAGTTTTAGTAATTATTAATCCTGCAGCTTTTGTTCAGAGTTTGTGTTGTAATGCACAAAGGCCAACATGTAGAAATATGAATAGTAAAAATAATATGCACTGGTAGCATGGGAGATACTTTATCTCTTAAGAATGTTCAGGGTTTAATTTTTAAGAAGTTTGAAAGAGTGGTTTGTTTTGTAGTATAAAGTGTGGCAAAGTATATTTTCTCTCATTTAGTATTATAATTTTTATTAAAATGAAATAACAAAGGGAGAAACTTATTTTTATAGGCTTGCTCCAACCAATTGTACAGTATATACAGCCATTTTCAGTGGTTAAAAAAAATTTCAAAGGTTTTGGGTTAACTAAGATAAAATTTAAGATGTGAGCTCATAACATAAAACACCTATACACTTCCAATAGACAATTTGAAATTTTTACCTGTGAGCTAGCCTAATTTGTAGAGTGATTTTGTTCTTATTAAATAGAAATCGTTTAATATTGCTATATTGGAAGTGGACTGAAATGGAGGTCTAGAATGAATAAAGATGGAATGCAGGTGAAACGCTTCACATGGGCTTTGGATTTCTGAATTGCATATTTTATATTGACATGATAAGTATGTCACATTTCAGCATTTACTCCATAATTCACTGGCCAGCTTTTGGTGGTTTAAATGTTATTTGTTGCTTGTGTCCAGACATTAAAATTATGAAACTGTTGCTACATGCTTTTCTCACGCTTCTCGTGTCACATTAAAATCTCTTCATTGTAATTCTTATGTTATAATGAAATAATGGGAGTCTCCAAAAGCCTGTGGCGTCTTAGGCATTCACATCCTTCTGTTTTCCTCCCCCAAGATGCAGAATCGGATGGCAATACTACTCTGTAACTTGAAGCCTGCAAAAATGAGAGGAGTAGTATCTCAAGCAATGGTGATGTGTGCCAGCTCCCCGGAAAAGGTGGAAATTCTAGCACCCCCACCTGGAGCAGTACCTGGGGACAGAATCACTTTTGAAGGTTTTCCTGGTAAGTAGGTGTTCGGGGAAAATGGTGCAACCAGGCATGCCAAGGTGACTTCATCGTTGAAGCATGTAAAACAGCTTTTTAAAGGTGGTTGTGTTTGTTGTTGAAATTTTCTGAATTAGTTATATTAATATCTTTTTATTCTTAGTGTGCTAATATTGTGTAAATAAAGGATTGAAAATACTTAACCACCTGTCAAAAAATTGTAAGTTGAAAAAGTTGTATAGAACTTTAATGTAAAATACCCAGTTCCCGTAAGTCTCAGTAAGTATTTCAGCTTTTGAAATGTGCAGTTAAATGTATTTGCACTTTACAAGTTACAATAAGCAAATGTAAAGTGTCTTTCCCTGTGTCCCAGGGCAAGTGTTAAAGTCATAAGTTCTTCATTCCAGCTTCTCTCTGTAAGGAAAGTGTCAGAACTTTAGGTAGCTTTTTTTTTTTTTTTTTTGAGGAAGAAGGGATAAGAGAGGATAGGTGTAGGGGGGGTGGAAATCTGTTTGTGGGAGGAGCCTATAATATTAAAAAAACCAGGATTTCTTAGTTTGTCTGGGAGGAAGTTGTCTTTTTAGGTCCCAAAAGATAGACATTGGGCTTCTTCCCACTTAATTAAATCAGTAAGTCCGTTTTATTTTCAGACTATACATAAGACTTAATCAAATTTAAACTTTCTCAAAAGATGATTTTCATCCTTTTTCCCACTTCTTCTACCTCCATCTCGACTAGGAAATGATTACTTTCTGACTGCATTTTGGGAACTCAAGCATCATAGGTGTAGCATATTGGTGAATGCTTCCTCCTAACCAATGAATGCCAGTTCATATTATCACAGTCTAAAAGGGATGCAGGCAGATCAACCTCTCATTGCTGTATTGTTAGCACTGTTATTATTTTTATAATGGTTATAGGTGTTTTCATCAGGAGGTGCTGGTCCATTAGGATTCCAGTAAGAAGGGCACTCAGACTCTGCAAAGTGTCATTTAAAGTGCTGTTTATTAGAGCCGAGTCTGAAAAGAGGGAGTCGTGTAAATAATCTTACATTGCACAGATACAACCTCCTTTCTACCTGACAGGAGGTTGTAGCCAAGTGGTGTTGGTCTCTTCTCCCAGGCAGCCAGCAGTAGGACAAGAGGGTACGATCTTAAGCTCTGCCAGAGGAAGTGTAGATTGAATATTAGGAAGAAAATTCTTTGCAGAGAGAGTAATCAGGCATTGGAATGGGCTGCCCAGGGAGGTGGTGGATTCACCATCCCTGGTGGTTTTTAAAATGAGACTGGATGTGGCACTTAGTGCCATGGTCTGGTAAGCACTGCAGTGTTGGATCAAGGTCTGGACTTGATGATCTCAGTGTTCTTGTACGACCTGGTTGATTCTATGGTTCTGTGAATGCACATACAGCAAGCTGTGCACTCTCAGTCCATGAGGAGAGTTTCCCCCCTTTTGGTCATTGGAGCTATTGTTGAATTTTCTTACATTGCAACTGTCAAACAGAAAGGAAGTTCATGTGAGAACTTGATGCTTCTCAGTTCCCTAAAGGTGAGGATATACAAGTGGCTCAGTTGCTGATACCATGTGGGAGCTGCCTGCAGGCTCCTCTTACAATCAGCTGCTTAGGTTTGTCCTGCACCCTAGGAATTTGTGCAGCACAGTCCAAGCCCAGACCTGCTCAGGTCAACTGTTACGTGGATCACAGAAGTCTTGATGAATAGTGCTCTTCTGGTCAGGATAACTGCATCACTTTAACTTAAAAAAGTGGTCTAATTCCCAGTATTTCCCATACTGGGTGGAGTTGTCTGTGTGTGCATTTATCAACCAAGGATTTATTTTCAAGATGAATTTGTTGCTCAAAAGTTGGCTTTCACATGTGAGAGATGGTGTAGCTTTCTGTTTTCTACCTAGAAACATATTAACCTTTTAAAGCTATTGCACCTCTGACAATTTCTAGCTGTACAAGTGTGTTTTTATTTATGAATCTCTTGGCAAGCTCTATGGTTAAACATTGTCCCTGAGAATAGCTCAGTTGTTCAGAACATGGCGCTAGTAACGCCAAGGTTGTGGGTTTGATCCCCATATGGACCATTCACTTGAGTTGGACTCGACCTTATGGGTCTCTTCCAAGTCAGAATGTTCTGTGAAATCTGTGAAATATCTGCATGAAATACCTTTCATAAATATATATGTATATAGATATTTTTAAGCGTCTTGTGAGTGAAACTGTGATACTCTAAAAAATGTGTTTTGGTTGGAATATGATAAAGGTAGCAATGCTCTATCTAAGGTGTCTATGAAACAGAAGAATACCCAGCTTGGTGTGATGTAATGCTACAATTGAAAATACTTTAAATAATACTGTACTTAAGAAGGAAAGCAGCCTGGCAGCATTTTTTTTGTTTTTCAGTTTTAGTTTCCTGTATTAAAAATATACTAAGTTTGCTAGCTGAGATGCAGAATGGCTAAGCTATACTGAGATCTTAAAGCCTTCAGCAGTTGCATAGACTAAATTGTAGGAATACTCATAACTTCTAGTAGTTATCATATATCTTTAGTGAAGGTAGATTAAATGTTGAATGTGTGACCTTTTTTACATGCAGGGATAACACTCACGGTGCTTTCTGCTGCTGTGGAAATAGATGTGCAAGAGAGAGCATCAAATTGTAGAGTAAATATCCACTGAGCATAAGCTGCAAAATGATATACAAGTTAACCTGGGCATGTGGCATTTTTGAGGGGTGGACGGTCTTTTGTTTGCTTTTGTCTAAGATAAAGCCTTACTCCAAACTTATATCTCAAGTAGCTTTGTATACCTGGCATTTGAAAGTAATGTGAGAGCAGGTGGTAGTGCTATTTTGCACTATGTGCTAGTATGCGAGTTCACCAGCATATCTGTTCTTGCACATGGGTAATGAGGTAAGTTTTATCAAAGTAATTTACCTGTTTGGCTCCAGTTGTTTTCGGTGTTGTTTTTTTTTTCTAGTGGCAAAAAGCTTTTCCTAGAGCAAATCAGTTATAGAAACATTTCTCCTAAATTATTCCCATATGTTAAGTTATACAAACATTGTGTTGACATTTTGATCCTTAAAAGGCATAGAATAAGCTAAAGGTTGTGTATAAGTTGTACTAGTTCTGAAGTTATGACCTGCAGTCAGTGACACCGAGGTTTTGAATGCTTTATATCAGTTCCCTTCTGACAGGAAGCCATAGATATGGAGCTGTGACAAGTGGCAAATGTAGCCTTTTACAACACCTTTGCAAAATGTATATATTCAGGGCTATAGATTGTAGTCTGAAGTATGGCAGCTGTTTCCTAATGTTTTATAGAGAGCTGCTCAGAAAAAGTTATAGATGTGAGATTAAAGCTAATAACTGACTTTGAAAATACACCTAATGCTTAGTAGTACAAAGTGGAGTGATCTGTCTCCTACTTACATAAAACTTACTTCAAAGAATTTTAAGACTTGTAATTTTATTATCTTGAAGTGAGTAGGAAAATGAAAGGGAAAAAGCACTGGTGGATGGAGACTTAGAAAATCACACTGACATCTTCTTCTGTCAAACTTTATTTGCTGTTTACTTGTGTATTGCATGTTACTGTTGTTAACACTGTTCTTTGATAGGGTTTTTGTTTGCTTTAGAATTTTTAATTTCTTGTTTGGGTTGGGTTTTTTTTTGTTTTGTTTATTGCTGAGTTGAAGAAACTTATTGAGAGACTGTTTCTAAATTTTTAATGGAGTTCTATGTCTGTATCTTCTACTCACCTTTTCTGTGCTAAAATCTCCCTCTTCTCATCTGCTTTCAACTTAAAGACCATCTGACACTTCACTGATAATATTATGAGGAGGATAGACTCCTTGCTATGTCAGATGTCATTTAACTTCACTGCTTAATTCTAACCATTTTTCTAACCATAACAACCAAACTACTTTAGAAGAGTAATTTTAAAGCATAAAGATTCAGTTTGAGCACTTGAACTTAAAATAGAAAAAACAGCTGGGTCTTATTTTACTTTGAAGTATGAAAGCCTATGAAGCAACAGAAGCACCAGCAGCAACAATTACAGCAAGTCTAAAACACATACAGCTGTCTATCAAGCAGCTTGGAATCCAGTTATTTTTAAACCTTTTCTCTCTACCGTATAAAATATTCATGAGATACAAACTAATTTGGCCATTTTAGTCAAAGTAAACAAATGGTATCTTGTTTCAAACTGATTAAACTTTTCTGCAGCAACTGGAGGGTTTTCCTAGAACCACCTTGAGTGTTATAGAGGAGTGATTTGATAAGGGGTGCTGTTGCCTGGAAGAATGTTCTTTTTTGTTTGTTTACTTGATGTCTTTGCCCTCACAAGATCTGTTGTGGTTTTTGTTTGTTTGGTTTTTGTTTGGGTTTTTTTTGGGGTTTTTTTGTATTAAGAACTTTCTCAAATTTTTATTCACCTTTAGCAGAAAAGGTCTGATTTTTAAACCATAGAAAAATTATTCCATTGCATGTCCATAGGTACTATAACCTCCTATTCAGTAATTGCCATAAGATAACAATAATACTTGTTTCAAAGCTAACTGTGAAATCTTTTTTCTGATAGCAGTATAATTGATGCTTTGTCACAGGAACCAAAAATATGTTATTTAAGTTATATAATAAAATTGTCATTTTTATCTAAGAATCACTGGGAATTTAGTTAATTACTATGTCTTTAAAAAAGAAAAAAAGAGGTAAAACTGGAGTGCAATGATTAGCCTGTAGTTAGCAGGTTTCTTTAATCAAAGCTTGGATGGATGCTTTCTGTGACTTTCATAGTTATAATCCACAGTGGGGTAAGTGGCATTAACTTTTCATAAAGTCACACATCACTGCATCCTTTTGCCCCTTCTTGTGCTGAGATATATTCCTTCAGTAGTTTTTGAGCTGTTACAAAGTGGAGAGGTTTCTTGCTTATTATGAGAATTTAGTTTGTAATATTGAAACTGCTAGACTGAATGACATGTTTAATAAAATTTGGGACCTCTTATTTGGCCTTTTTTATGTAAACGGCGTGGGAAGCTAATAAAGCTATTAAAAGCTTCAATTTATTTTATTTATAAAAACCCTTCTAAAGAGTATTTTCTGGGAAGAAGGAATGCAGTGAGGAGAAGGCATAGGAAAATGCACAGCCTAAAACTCTGGTAGTATTTAAAATTGGTGCCTTTGCTAATCTAATATGAGCTCACCACAGATCCCAAGAGAGCTTGATGCAGGATTCCAAAGAAATTTATTAACATCCAAAGCGTGTTTTTTATAATAAAAGTCAGGGCTGTTTCTTAATGAAAAAAACACCATGTGCTTTTTTTATGTTTGAAGAGGGGAAAGAAAATGCACAATGGATCACTTAGCATTCTGTTTAATGATTTTATTAGTTTGTATGCGTTCACTTTGGTCTAAACCCACGTTTGCTTTGTTCATGAACTTGAGCACTGAGCAGGATTTTTATTTTTGTGAAAAATGCACAATTAGCTTTAAGCATTTCATAATTTTTATTTAATAATTTTTATTTAATAGTATAATTATTTAATTAAGTAATTTATTTCAGTTTTAATATTCATTATAAATGTTATGTAGAGATAATTGTTAATGTTATTACTGATTTTTCTTTGAAATACTGAGTGCCCTCTGGTAGTGGGATAACTGCATTATTGAATGCTGCTCTGGTAATGCTGGCTTACTTCACAGAAAAATGTGGCCTGGTCTGCTTTTCTTACAAAGTTACAGATATAGAAAATACAGAAGTTAGACTGATCTACAGGAAGAAATAACACAGTTTTGCAAGCATTTTGCAAGCGTGTGAGGAGACTGAGCCATAGAAACGTTTAAAGGAGAATGCCAATAAGGCATAAGGCAGGCTGGAGTGAGAGTAGTTCACTTAACCACTTGTTAGTCAGGAATACACCAAGCAATAATGAATTTCAACCAACTACTAGAAACAGGTATGTTAAAATCCCTGTAGCCTTGTAGCTTTTCTTCCTCAACCTGTAGGAGCCCTGCATAGTGGAGTGTGAGAGTACTTGATGTTCTGCTCACTTAGAGAGCTCTTCCGCTGAGAGGATCTCAGAGAGAATATGATGACTAGGATTTGGTTTTTGATTCTTGCTTGTTCCAGAACTTTAGATTTTTTTATAGTTTAGGCAGAATGGTGCCAATATGCCACTCCAAGCAAGTAAAAATATATAGTGTAACAACAATATATAGTGTAGCAATAACAATAGCATGGGATCCCTTTCAGCATTTGAGTGTTCTGTAATTATATTTAAAGAATTCTTGTGGTGTTTGTTATTTGTCTTGCCTATGTGACACGCAAAAAGTCAAAAGCACCCAGCAGCATTATGACTAAATAACCTTTTTCATGAAATACTTTTCTTAATAGAATCTATATTGTATTAGAATTAAGATATTAAGTTTACTTAACCTTTGAACAGAAAATAATAGCACAGTGATTGGCTGTCTTGCTTTATCTAAATTATGTCAGCAGATGGCAATTTATTCAGTACCTTTGCAGCAGCAGAGCTTATGTTGTTTCATTTCTGCACTTAGCATTTCATGCATATTTAAAAATAGGAAAAATACTTAATACTTCACTATGCTATCTAATTTGTTGACAGTATTTCCAAACATTAGTAGAAGAAACCTGCATTTTGTGGTCGTTTTAGATCCTTAAATAGTCAGATTTGCTAACGTAGTTAGACTGTCAATACCTCTAGGGCATAGGTCGCTTATCATGGTGTATGTATGAAAGCAGGAAAATGAGGCTTATAGAGACTGAGGGCATAATTCCTGAAACCCTAGCTAACTTCTACTGCTTTGGTTATCTTAGGAACCAGAATGTGTCATCAAACAATGTCAAAAATAGCAGAACAGTGTTGAAACTTGGGGCTAAAATTATAAGTCACTATTCTACCCCAGGACTATTGTTGTCTAAGTTCAAGACTTTTCCACTGTAAGGGCATCTACTAAATTCACCTAATTGCTTATAAAAAAAGTAATTGTTTCCTAAACTTAAGATGCTGACAAACCTGTTTCTTGGTGAGTAGTGTATTTCTGTGGTTCTCGTCTACTTAATTCTTAGGAATTATTTTGGTCTGTAGTAAATATGGTAAACTAACAACTAACAGCACCTTAATTTCTTCCTTTTGACAGTGTTTGTGGTGTGTTACAACCGTTTTTTCCCTGAAAGATCAACATTTTGAGGAAGTTCTGGAAACATTTCCTAGACGGTTCCTACTTCCAATTAAAGTTTTCATATTGAGAACCAAAAGTAGGATTTTTCCCTCCCCTTAAAAGTGTGTGCATTGATGTTATGTGGGCTGTCACAGATGTGTACGTATGTAGAGCTCTTACTCTGAGTTGTGTGCTATTAGGTTATTCTTTGTTTTTAAACAGGAGATCCTGAGAAGGAGCTTAATCCCAAGAAGAAGATTTGGGAGCAAATCCAACCTGATCTTCATACCAATGACCAGTGTGTTGCTACATACAAAGGAGTTCCGTTTGAAGTGAAAGGGAAAGGAGTCTGCAGGGCAGAGACCATGGCAAACAGCGGAATTAAATAAATAAATGGTTTTTAGAAACTTTTTCAGATGTTGAAATGGAAAGTGATGCAAGCACAATAAAAAACATGAAGTGCATGGCTAAGACTCTTTTTGTTTGACTACTTTTCCGGAGATATAGAATGTGTTATTCCTCCAACATTTTGACCATTGACTTATTTACCATGCCTACTGTCCTTGAGGTTATATGTTGTCAACAGTTATTAACCACTTAGTGCTCATAACTTAATTGCCAAGGCTTGTTCGTGGTAGGGCAACAGACAGACAAGTATATTTTCTGGACACCTTAAGGGTGCAGAGGATCTGTGGAGCAAGAGCATCTCATTAAGGAAAAATTTCTGCCACATTCCTTGTGGGCTAATTGCAGAACTAGCAGTAAGTTAGAGAAGACCACAATTGTCCTTATTCTTCCAGTCACCTTATAACAGGTTTTCTCCTTTTCTGCCAAGCAGTTTTCATATACATTATAAGCCTTTGCACCTTCGTTCTTGCCTGTGTTATCTCTGTAGTCTGCAGACAGTTGTAACAAGAAGATTAAACCATACTGCTTCATGCCCTAAGATGTACAAGTGGATATACTTTCATATCCCACAACTAAGGCATTACAATTTCATTAAGATCAAAGCTACCGCTTTGCTAAAAATGTTCTTTATCTAGTCCACCTAGGTATTTCATCCCAAATGATAGGTAGAACTAAGAAATAATGAATAACAGATAGATTGCTGGAACTAGTCCAATACTAAAAAAAAAAATAAAAAAAAATAAAAAAAAATCCTTTTCCACTGCTCAAACAGGTATGAAATCAATTGATTTTTTTGTTTTGTTTTAATGTGGTTTTTATGCAGTGATACTTTATACAAAAGATGCTTTGGTTTTAACAGAAAGAGCTTCTTCAGTTTTTACAATTAGAATTATTCCATAGTAATGTTGTACAAATAGTCATGTTGCTAGGGTAATAGCCTCAAATTACTTCTTTTGATTTCTGACTTTTAAAAATATGAAAATAAACATTTTGGATCAATTTACAATAACCCTTTTAAGTAGCTATTTAGAGATACTTCAGATATTTTGGTGTATATATATTTAATAAAATGGTTACTGTCTAACCATTGAAACAGTAAGTGCTGTTTTAACTACTGAAACAAAAAAATATTAACCTCTCTAAATTTTTCAGGCTTTGAACTTCATCCAATAAACGGAGAGAAAACAAAATGACAATGATATAAAATTAGAAGAAACGTGTAAAAGAGGAGATGAACAGATTTCCTTTTCAAATGAGTTTTGTATGTGCCTGTAAACTTAATTTTTCATGCATCTGGGAATAAGCAATAATAATTAGTTCTTTAAAATGTGCTGAATAGCATTAAGCACATGGAAGCCATTTTATCTGCCTTGTAAACTACATATCCAATAATGTCTTATTAACAAAATCCTTGAAGTTCAAAAACCTCAGTTATAACTAATCTTGAATCACGGTAAGGAAATACTTTTACAGTAGATAAATCTTAGCTTTCATACCAGAGAGCTCATGGTAGAGATGGAAGTTCAGAGGAAATTCTGGAATTCAAAGGAACTCTTGAAAGCTTGAAGAATTGAGCAAAAGAGGCTCCCTTACAGTCTGAACTCGTGTTCACTCTTTAGTTTGTTTTGGTTTTTTTTTTCTTCTTCCAGATGTATATTCTATGTGAACTGGAATATGCAGTCTGATGTAGTGCAAAATCTCATTTGTGACTACATACATATTAAGGGTGTGATTTTAGAGCACTAACTTTTTCTAATGTTGTGGTTGAAGGTAGGACTCTGGATGCAGTAGTGTGAGGTAGTGGATGAAAGGCAAGTGGTTTGGTAATCTGAAGAGATATTTCTAATTGTGTGTTCAAAGGTATTTGGTGTGGATGTGGAGTTTTCCAACTGATGGCTTCTACTTTTTTATTTCTATTAAATGTTACCTGCCATAGAAAATAGACAAATGAGCACCTGAAAGCTTATTTTATTCCTTGCTGTGTTTAACAAAAAGCACTTGATAATTATTTAGTCTTATAAAATTCAAGAGCTTTCTTAAGACAGTGTTTCTTTCTTCTTTAATTATGCTCCTCTGGTTGTCTAGGAAAATGTATTTATGCTGTACTGAGCTCAAAAGTGACACCAGGGTACTTGAGGCACTGTGCAAGTATGTTTCTTCACTGCATCCAGCTTCTTCTGCCTTGTCTGCATGAGTAAGTAAAACTGCAGTGAAATCCTTCCATGTGGGACCCAGAAGTTCCTGTAATGAAAAACAAATCTTAAATAGTTATCTCTTCTTGTTCCTTTTCCCCACTCCCATTTCATATACTTAGTACGTTAACAGACTAGTTACATGATTTTGGTTTTTGGGTTTTTTTTCCTGGCAATAATTCAGTTCGTGCTATCTGAGCTGCTGAAATATCTGGGGTTTTTTTAACTATTCCTTTGACATTCACTTTCTGCGGAAATATGTGGCCATGCAGTACTAGCAGTTCTCTCTTCTCTAACTACAGATATTAATAGAATTTCTCCAGTTAAAAAATGTTCATGTAAATAAGGAAAAATGGTTGTTTAGCTATGTCACACATTAGTTTTAAACCAGTAGTTGCCACATAGCCACATTTTCTACAAGTTTTACAGCTCTTTGAAAAATTGTTTAAAAAAATCACCAAATCACCTTTTGTTGAAAAAATAAATGATGAATTTCTGTGTAACACCAACTGCAGTTTCAGCTGTGACCCAGCAATTCAGGAAAAAACACAAATCAAATGCGTCAACCTAAATAACGGGCAAGAGAGTTTGTCTTAAACTTCTGTGGTTTATCTGATGGAGGCGAATGGAGAGAACAAGCTGCTTTTCTTTCAATGAGTACAGAAAATTTTAATATGAGTAAGAGGTTGGGCTTTAAATTCCAGGTTCCTGGAATGCATGAATGGTAACTTCCTTCTCCAAGTGATAGAGGAGCCAATGAGATGAGAACATTGTTATACTGGTCGTTGTTTTCACCAACAAAGAAAGCTCATAAAGTTCAACAAGGCCAAGTGCAGGGTCCTGCATGTGGGACAGGGCAATCCCAACCAAGCACAAATACAGGCTGGGTGGAGAATGAATTGAGAAAGAAAAAAGAATAAACATATGTTGAAATTAGAACCAACTGTCAAACTACCAAAAAAGTGAGTAGCCTACCATTAGAGAGGAGAGCAAATCAAACACATTTTGAAAGCTGTGTTTTCATCTATATATTGACTTACCAGTGTATTTTTATCTACCTACGTATTGTATATTTAGATAATATCAGTTACAGCAGGTGAAAAAGACTTGATGGACTGAGAAGTCCCTTCCGGTCACAGATTTTTAGAAAATTCATTAGTGTAAGACAGATGCAAGGTGCAACGTGCAGACTTTGGCAATAACTGAAACCCTTTGTTTCTTAGTAAGTCATATTAACCTGGTTCATCTGATCAGATAGGCAAATTGATATCTGCTGGCCTTTTTTTTTTTTCCCCCTCTTCAAAGATGTGTATGCAGGGTAATGAGAAATCTCCAAGTGAAAACAAAGACTTTCCTTTTCATTGTGCCTTCCTACTTACCAAAAAAAGAAATAACAATTCCCCCAGGAGCTTCAAAATATTTGTTTCGAGTCAGTTATGCTATTAATGTTCTTTAGCCTGAGTAAATTTGTGGTAGCTCCACAGTTATTTTCTCTTTAATGGATGCATCAGTAGTAATAGTGCAGGATTGAGCTGATCGATCATCCTTGTCCCAGGTCAGATTTTCTGTGTGATTTTGGACCCATTGCTCTCTGCTCTGGTGCTTTGGAGAGTGCAGTAACTGATTTTTGCTTGCTTTAAACAGCATTTCTCTTGAGCAAGGTAGACCAGCCATGATAAAGCATGAACTGTAATTCTGAGAGAACAGCTTACTTTGATAGGTAAATTTGGTTCCTAAATTCCTTTGTGCCAAGCCCACTTAAAATAGAGAGCAGTTCTTGTCTCTCTTTTCTCAGGTTTGTTGCCTTAAGTGTAGCTATGGTGTTGGGAATGGTGTGTTTCCACTGTTCCACTGTGAAGTGTTCCAATTTTCTTCTGCACTACTTTATTTTACTTTTGCAGTCAACTCTTCCATAGTTATTGTCACCTGAAAATAAGAGTTGCCGTTAGGGCAGAGGCTTCTATTTATTTTCTCGTTACCTGGATGAACTGGACTGCATCATCACTTTCATCCGCACACAGAGGCAAGTCAGCCCGCAGGACCAAGAGAGCCAGGTGCAGGCCTTCCTCCCCGAAGTGGTGAGCCAGGGCTGATCCCACTGTGTCTCTCACCTGCTCCTTGCTCAGAGCACTGTGAGGGTAGCCTGGAGTGTCAAGTACTCGAACTCGGAGAGGCAGCTCACGGCCATTTCTTAGCATTATCCCCAAAATGCGGCAGCTGCGTCCAAGGCTACAGCGTGTAGTCACAGAGCTTGGGGAGAGACGGCTCTCAAAGTCTGAGCTGCCCAGCAGGCTGTTCCCAGCAGCACTCTTGCCAGTCTGAGTTTTTCCAAGGACAACAAGGTTGATTGTTATCTCACTGGTGTCTGCCATTGTCTATGCTTTTATCCCCAAACCTGTCACCAAGTGAAGTACAAATAAGGTGTTTCAGATAACTTCAACCCAAAACAAATAAACGAACAAAAAAAAACCACAAAATTTTCAAAATTCAGTGTCTTTTAAGTGTTCTTCTCTGCCTGAAATGTTTTCAGGATTGCGATGTAGAATAACATTTAGTACAGGACATACATCTCTGTCTGATCCAAGGATAGATCTTCACTGTCCTTCCCAGTCTTCTGATGAGAAATAACAAGACCCTGTGAAAGGTGTCACAGGTAGAAAAGCAACCTAACAGGCTTCACTCCTACACTGGCAGAAACTGAAGAGCTAGGAAAGAATCTGATGTGAGAAGAGATTTAGGAACAAGCAAAGTAGACAGAGCCAAAGAGAGGCAACAGAAAAGGGAGGAATTGGGAAGCAACTGTGGAAAACAGGTGTTGCCATGCAGGGAGAGTAATAAACTGGGAAAAGGAGGAAAACTAGGGGAGGAAGAAAAGAAGGGTAACAAATAGGTGCCGCTGTTATTAAGTGACCGCATTTCAGGAAGTCAGTATTTACTTGTTGTGGGTAAAAAAATGGATAATGAGGGAGAAGTAGATTTTAAAGGAGCACTTTAGAATATGCTTAGACAAAACAGCTTATAATATGTCTTTCATCAGCTACCACTGAAGTTGAAATAGACTAATCTGAAAGGGGTTTCTGATGCAGATAAATATAATAAGTATGTCAATAAAAAAAAAAAAGAGAAGAGCTGAAATAGTCAATGCTGCAGCTTCTAATCCCATATGAAAATGGGATTTTGAAAATGTATCTTATGCAGACTTAATAACATAGTGGCAAATAAAAGCATAGACTAGTGAATGAAGAGTTGGCTAGGTATGATTTCCAGTTACTCTAACTGTTCATAAATAAGACCTCTCATTCTCTTTTTACTTTTCTATAATCCAGTATGTGAAGGAGTTTTGGTGTTTATTGCCCAACAGGAATATTGGCTATTTAAATAAATTCAGACATGTTTCAGAAGGTAAAATCATAGTGGCACTTGGTAGTTCATTTTAAGTTTTCGGTGATGTTCAAACTTCAGAAAGAATTTTTTAATTAAGATTCTATGTTTAGGTATTTATAGAGAAATCATGGATAATTTTGGACTGGGATTTCCTGTGATTAATTTATTTAGATTCTTGCTATGCAATTTAAGCTTTCTCCCTCAAATTAAAGTCATGCCTGAATCAAACTTTTGAAATAACTTCAGTACAATGCTAAACGTGCAAGAGCTGGTAATATGCTAATTTTGTTACAGGCAACATTGAATACTGTACGTGATAAACTTCTTTACTGAATTCACAGTGCGATTTTTGTGGATTTTTCAGTGATCAATTTCCTTTTAAAAAACACACCTTATGAAATGGTTGTCTTCAGGTATTCATCAGTTTAGATGTTCATTGTTTACATGACATGGTGGACATTTGTGCAATCCTTTTTAAAATCGCAATCAAAGATTTGTTCTTTTGTCCTGTAAGAGGCCTACCCTTAAATACTTAAATTAATTTCGTATCGTGTCACTTACCTTATTTTCACTTAAATTTTTGTTGCGATCAGACTTCATTCATAAACCTCCTGTGCAGCATAAAAAGAAGTTCATATGTGAACTTTGAAACTAACAGCAGCAACGTACCACGCCGAGACTGTTACGTACACATGAATCTGGTTAATCTATTACTGATAAATACTCATTCAATTGGATATATTTGGTCAGTAATTGGCACTGTTGAATTTTTGCAACTGAGCTGCAGATACAATTTTTGCAGTTACTTTTGTGATTGTATGACGATATTTTTGAAAGTTACTTGAATTCCACCAGCATTTAAATGTGCAAGTGATAATGGAGGTGGTGGAAGTACTTTGTATTGCATGTTCTGAATGTGAAGAGCATATGCACTCTCTCTTACTATTGCAATGAATTAATAATTGCAGTATTTTCATAGGACAATGGAAATATTTTGCAGACATAAAGATTTTTGCCTAACAAAGATGGATTAAAATAATAATAAGTGTATTAAGAGACAGAAATTATTTTTGAATCAGGAAGAAAACTGAAGGCTTGCACAACTGCCAGTCATGTGCATTAGCTGTTGGCATACTTCTCTCTTCCAAGTATTCTTATTTGCCATGCTATAATAGCATTAAAACCAGATATAAACAGGTTGTCCATAAGTGACTTATCACTTACTTGCTTTTTAGACAATATCCCACAAGCGGGTAAGTAACTGATTAGAAAATAAATACAAGTTTGTGCTATAATGACCAGGCTCTAGTTACAGAACGGAAGAGTGGAAGAGCCCTTCCTGTCTGTTCACAGGGATTAGCCATCTCTCTGACTGTAAATCCCAGGGGGGTGGAGGCACATGTTTACTCTGAGGGTATTAAGATATGTGTTTGTTACAGTGAGAACACAAATCAGGTATGTAGGTCATCTGTGGTGGGAGGAAAAGAGGAACATGCTTTCCAGAGCCCAGTGCTGCTGGGGACATTGTCATCCAAAGCGTAGCTCTGTGTAGGAGCTTTTAAGTATTGGTTTACCACAGTACCAGGGCTGTTCCTGCCGGCCACACCAGTGAAGTGAGACTTCAGTTCCTCTAGAAGCCTGTTGTGTCCTGCTATGGAGCCATAGGCACAAGCAGTGCTTTTGCAGAAGGTAAATTCACATCATCATGGATGAGTTAATAATTTGTTCTACTTGGCTATAGATGACTGTGTACAAATTTTGTTGCTGTATGTTTTTGAGAGCACGTAGATAAGTTGCTTTCAGGCACCTCTCTGCTCTTGCGCCTGCCTATTCTGGTGATAGGTGAGACGTTAAATCTTCCCTTGTATTGTATATATGTACCTGAGGCAACTACTGATAGCTTCCACTGTGAAAAACCTTACAGCTCAATACTGTGCACAGCCTTTGTGTCTCAAGGCACACTTACATATGAAGTCTATGGCAAGGTTCCTTCATTTGCTGGTGAATACAAACTCAAAGAAGACTGGATGAAGGGAGACTCAACAGCAAAGTGAAAGGGTAGGTCAGTCTCATAAAACTGGTTATTGTGAGAGAAAATCCACATGCTTCCTTGAATTTGCCTCTAAGTCTTGACTTTGGTTAAATTGTTAGTCTAGCTCTGTACTTTTGACTGGACTGTTCCTATCCTAGGGATAGGTACAATTTCAGAAGAATTTGTGACAGAAAGCTAAGGATTTCACTTAGGAAGACTGTAAAATGCCTTCTCAAATGGGTTAGATAGAGTTTTTCTCCTTTCAGAGAAAGTTCCAGGGAGAAGCTGTGAGCAAGCTATCTCCCTGGTATGCAGAGAGATAACATGTTTGCAGACATGTACAAGGGCTCCTTGGGCCAGAGAGAATGGGGGAGGAGAGAGAGAAGATACAAAAAGCCTGGGAGAAGGCAGAGCATTGCCTTTTTCCGCTGGGGGCACGGTGCGTGCAGCATTGTTAAAAAGTGGTCCTTGCATCTGAAATAAAACCTTTTTAAAATCCTTCCACTGCCTTGGCATTCTTGGGAAGAATACCTGCGTATGTTTTACCTTACAACAGTAGTGTCTCTTATGACATCTGAGGTGGTATATGTCCTAGCAGTCACATTCAACTGAGCTAGCAGCCTGACAAGGAGGCAATTTAAGTTGGCTTGGACAAGGACTTAGGCTACCAAGAAAGCTAGAATCCCAGAAACAGAGGAGTGTTGTATGCAAAATACAGCTTGCCCAGCTGGATGCAGAACTGGGGTTTTATGATGGTTAGATGGCTGTAAAATTAGGAGTAGTGTAAATGAGGCACTACTTAAATGAGACCTAAAACTTGGCTAAACAAACTTCACCACAAAAAAAAAAAAAAAAAAAAAAAAAAAAAAAAAAAAAAAAAAAAAAAAAAAAGGCATTTCTTTCCAGTGTTATTATGTGTGTAATACAGTCCGAGTTGGAATGCATCTGGAAGGTCTTACAAGAGCACAGGCAGAGGATTTTAAAAAGTTGTCATCCTGGGAGGATATGACAGGGAAAAAAAAGTCAAACTGATTTATATGGCACTTGCATAGGCTCCTCAAATGTGGAAAAAGTCCTCCCCAAGGTGGCAGTATCAGCCTGCTCCTCAGGTACTGTAAAACTCAGCAGCGGTCCCCTTGCTCTGCAGTCCTATGCTGAAATAAAACACCAGTTCAGAAATGAGCTACGATATTAGAAAATACAGGATAATTACAGGACTCTTCAAACATCTCCTGAAATAAGAAATGTTAAAAACATTTGTCTCATTTTTGTCAAAAGAAATATTTTTATCTACAAAATGCAGCCATCTTAATTAATTAATTTGAACAGCACTAATGGAAAGGTAGCAGTTGAGAAACTGGAAGTGTTATTTACTGTTCCTTACATGATTCTTGTAAAACAACACCTTTTGTTTTCTCTAGCTTTTAAGTTGAGCCAGTGACAATTATTATGGGGCTTAGACATGAGATCTTAAAATCTTACTGTTGGAATATGCATTTGCAAAGAAAAAGTACAAGCACAATAAAATTCCCTTGGATGCTTTTTAGCACTGGTTGCTGCTAGTGGCTAAGCTTTTTTTTTCTTTGCTTTGTTTTTGTATTACTTTATTTTTGAAATGACAATGAGAAAACCAAGACTGAGCCTATTATAGATTGGCAGACAGGAAGGATTCTTGTAATTGATAAAGGAAGCCTTGTACTGGTTCCTTGTAAATACCAAGCAAGTCTAGAGAGGAACTGTCAAGAATCTGAGGAAGTAAGGTCCCTAATCTAATTTTGAAAGTAAGCATCATTTGTGTATCCAGCATCTCTATTTGTCTTCATAAAAAAATAAGGCTAAATCATTTGCAAGTAACCATTAGTTTTGTATCTGTCTACAGAATTAACTAGAGTTGCAATGCACTTTAGTCACAGTACTATGTCAGCTGCTGTTCTATTGTAGTCCCTGTGATCACCAGTTGGTTTGCACACACCCTAAATAAGCTCTCCATGATGCTTGTTAGGGTACACGAAGCAGGCTAGATCTTGTAAAATTTAAATTGCAGAATTTCTCTTTAGTTGCACATGGTATCTCTTACCATGTGTCATCTTTCAGTTCCCACGCCTTCCCATCCCTTACAGCTTCTTTCCTGATGTGGGCTCTCATTTTAGCCCAAGATGATGCCATAATAAGTAATTTAAGATGTGCTTTGATGAATTTTTCTTACTTAGAGAAAACCCAGTGAGGCCATTTTATGGATTGCCACACACAAAGGCAGGCTGTTAGCCTGCCCAAACAACATGAGAAATCCAGGAAGGTATGCAGTCCATGTAGTCAGTGTGGCTTCGGTTCTGTTAGATGTGTAATTTCTAAGAAACAGCAGGCATGTCACTGCTGAGAGAGAAATAAGGCAGATCTAGTGATGTTCTACTCCTTTTGGACTGCATTCACACCAAAGCCTTCTGTGCTGATTCTAAAGGATGACATACGTAAAGTACACTAAACTCTCCTTCAAACTTTTCTTAATGCAGTCCTCAGTATCTGTAGTAATTTTGAACATAAGTAGTCAATTATCAGCAGTCTGCAAGATTATGTTTCTTTTTGCAGTATAGGTGGCTGTGTAGGTTATGTGCTACTACATTGGCATTGCTAAGGGGAAAGGAGGTGGGGTGTAGCTGCAGGCTAAAGTTGCAATTGCACCAGCTTTTGGCTGATGTCTGTTTGTACAACTGTGGAATCAGCCCCTCAGGTTCCTACTGTACTTCTTGCAGCATATCATGGGTTCAGGGCAAATACTGCTACAGAAAGACAGATCAAGGACCCACTTTGTGTTTGAAAGGAAATTGAACAGAACTATCTGAACAGTGAGAATATCAGTCAGATTTTTTTCCTCTCTATTCTCCAAAGGAATCACCAAGAGCCACAAGATATCCTTGTCCTTCATCCTCTGCAATCAATAGGCAACTTCAGGTTAGAAATCAGTACCTGTGACATGCTGATCTAGTAGGTCTCCGCTGTGGAAGTAGTGTGTCATTTCAGTTGGCAGGAGTGATACTCTTCTAAGCACTCTGCTTCTCTGTGCACTTAGAACAGCACTGTAGCAAGCCACAGGAACACAGTCTCTTCTTGTTTCTTGTTAGTATGGTTTGGTGTGACATGGCTTTTCAAAATGCTGGGGAATGCATTGTAAAGTAGGGCATATCACCTTCTGTTGCAGGCTGCCAGTTTCTTAAATCTCCTACTAGTCGCCTTCTCCAGTTTAACTGATGATTTTCCCCATGGCACCGTATCAATTTTTTTTTTTAATATGCAAGGAGTGTTTTTAACATACCATATTGTTCTATGTTGTCTCTTGAGCAGATTACTGAGAGATATTTAAACTGCCTTGTTTTCACCCATGTTGTCATGATATGTTTTCTTTAGGGTAAAGGTCGGGTGTAAGTCAGAAGTGTACAGGTCTGGCTATAGGGCTGTGCCACGAGGCTGACCTGTTGGTGTCTGTTCACTGCTTCATGTGAAATAGGCAAAACCTCCAAAGAAATAAAGGTGACATCGCAAGTAAGACTACAAGTATGTAAATTATATTTTTAAAACAACAACAAAATATCAGAAACTGTTGATTTCAAGGGCATATATTTGGGGAAGAGGCAATAATCAGAAAGGATGCAAATACAGACTTAAGGAAGAATCCTCTTTCCCTTACAGAGAATTAGATGAACTCTGTGACTGGCCTCATACATCTCCTGTTGAGACAACCTGAGTCATATTCATTCACTTTCTTGTGCTTAGCCTCAAAATTTGTCCATGTATGTAAAAATATTTTGCCCCTGGGACAAAAGTCCTGTGAATGGTGAACATATTTGGAAGGTCAGGAAGCCCAGATTTGGCTGCTATTTCTATAACACTCATTCCCTAATTCTGAGAAGCTGCACAGTTTCTCAGTTTCCTCATCTAAATAATACAGGGAGTATTCAACTCTTTTGAAGATGTGTAGTGGGAGCTATTTAGCTGAAGGGAACGGATTTCTGTACAGCAATAACAGCATTGCTTGCATTTAAAAGGGAAAAAAATATTTTTATCATATTGTACAATGCTCTGTAGGGACCCAAATAACTTAAGACATGCTTTCCAAAAATATTCCCATGCTGCCTGGAAAGGGTATAACCGTTGTAACACTAGTAAGCACAGAAGTTGCGCTGATGCACAGAGTTGAACTGGTCACACTGCTACTCTTATGCATTCTAATCCTTCAGCGATATGTCATAGAATGTCAGGAATACAGAGCTTATAAAGTTTCAACTCAAGGATGTGTGAAAATGATATATTTCTACTCAATAACATGGATATCTGTGTGTATTCAGGAGAGATTTATTACTCAGTTCCTTCATTTTCTTATTTTCTAGGTTTTCCAGATTGTATGTATTTCTATGGATATGCTGAGGACTTCTCTTAAAATACCCAACAACTAACAACTTGATGTTTTTTGTATTTAATTCCAATTATGAATCTCTCCTTTCTTCTCTTTGTATACTTACACTTTAGAGACAATATGCTCAATTTCAAAGAGCATTTCATCGAAAAATACAGGTTTAAGAAACTGGACTACTGATTAGAAATACTACACTTCTTGGTTTTATTAATCATGATAGCTTGTGGTCGCCTGCACAGGTGCTTTTTATATTTTAAAACATTCCAAACAAGCTGAATCTAAGGTCAACTTCCAATATATTTCATAATGTCAAGACACTGAACATGTCATGCCAAGAATTTATCCTGTAAAAGTTGTCTTACAAGCCAGTGTGACTTGCTTTGGCAACACACTTGTTTGTAAAAGTGGAATTGCTGCAGATTGTTTATTAAAATTTTGATAAGTAAAGGGGAAAAGTATATGGTTACAGAGCAGGTATGTGGTTTGGGACTGGGAGCCCCAGATTCAGGAATTAACTCCAATGCTTGTAACATTCTAACATTAACTGTCACAAAATACTGTGAAGTTGAAGCTTTTTAAATTCATGTCTTTCCTGTACGAGGGGACAAAAGGAACAAAAAATCTCCACCTGCCTTTCACGGTGGAAAGGATTTAAGAAATCAGAATGCTTCCTCTCTTCAATGCTGTGTGTTGTAGCATCTGCAACGCGCTGTGTTCAGGAATGTGTTACCTCTATAAATTGTGGAATGTGCCTAGGATCTTTCAGGCCTTGAGGCGTGATAGACGATTTCCTTATTCAGAGCCTGGAAGTCTGTTGTTGATGCAAAATACAGAGCTCGCTCTGCTGAAATTAAAGGTTTGTAGGTATAGAAAAGAAAAGTCTGTGCAAATGGTGCAGACCTGAAGCCTAGTTACATACGTAACTAGGAGCAATAGAAGACACACTTGAGCTTCAGATACAGCAGAGGGCTGAGAAGTTGCAGGTTGTTTGGACTTTTCCCTGTATTCCTCCATGGTTTTACATCACTGCTTGGCAGACTTCATCACCTGCACACAGTGGAAGCCGCCTGCTGAGTATCTTCAGATAAAAAAGCCACAGGTCTAGCTCTCTGCATGGCACACACAAATATAAAGCCAGATCCTTCTGATGTCATATACCTTCGATTAAGTCACCAAAATTTAAAAGCTGGAAGTGTTAAGGGTATTAATGATACATAAGGAAACAAATAGGGACTAGAAGAAAGTTTTCAGAAGTCAATTTACATGGTTTATTTTGTTTTGATTCTTTGTTACTTTTTTTCCTTGAGGTCTACAAACCAGTTTGCCACTATAAATTCAATGAATGCACTCTTCAGGTCCTCAAAGTCTTGATGTAGACACCTCTTCCTTCATGTGACTGTCTTTCCAACCGGAAGGAGTTGGGTGCAACTTCTGTCCATTCAATTCCTTAGTTGAGAGCAGCCTCTGCACCTCAGAAGAAAGTTTTCATGTGTTTTTTTTTGTTTCTTTTTTCACTCACTATCAGACATCTGGCATCCTGGAGAAAGTTTTCCTGATGCAAATCTGGGTTCCCTGTACAGAGTGGGATAATGTGTCAGAAGGGAAGACTGATGATTACGTGGCCTCACAAACCAACTATCAAATTCATAAACTCTGATAAAGTAAGTGAAAGTATTGTCTCCCTTCCTGTAGTCAGCTGTGGTTTTTATCCAAATAGTTAAGCCTCTGATGTATTTTACAATACAGCACACTGAACCGTGAGATGAGTTTAAAATGTGGCATCATGCTGTGAAGAACTTCTGTGGCAGAAATGAGAATATTCCATCTGTAGCACAATGCAAATGCAGCACTGCTCGTGGAAATTCAGCTATAAATTACTGTCATGCAATGTTCAATAGGCCTTTTCTCAGAACAAAGGTGTACAGGGGACAGCTGTATAGCAGAGACCAAACTGTGAGTCCCAGAAAGTTCTGTTTCCCCGTTCAGTAAACCAACAAAAATAATTCAGGGATTCAAGTGAAGTTTAGTTTTGAATTGAGGAAAAAAACCACACAACACTTATGTAGTGAGTTTATATTTCTACATTATCTTCCCTGTAGCTCAAACAGTGCTCACCCATTGTCAGCAGCTAAGATTTTACAAAACCTTTCTTTAGAGTCAGCATAAAATCATCAACAGGCCATGAAGAGCAAACAAGAGTGGTAATTTTTTTCAGTCTACACCCACATTTCTTTCTTTAGAAATAGCATTTGTCTCAGATGAGAGAAAGGGTTTGTTTAAAAAAAAAAGATGGAAACTGTAATGCGGGAACAAAAACTTTTGGCTGTCAGCATTTCCGTAACCTCACAAGACCCAATTTTCATGTCTTAATTTATAATCTTGGTGTAAAGAGAAAACATGGTTTTGTTTTGCTTGTTTCAGATTTGAATAAGTGGATGATTATATATAAATTTATGGCATTTGTGCAGAAGATGTGTTGGTCTTAACATCTGTCAGAGAGCTGCATTTTAAACTGCTTTCCGTGATCATCTTTTGGCTGTTATTTTCTGGAGAGTTTGTGACTTCAGACTGCTTTAGAGAATTCTTATTGTAGCAAAAGGATAAATCCAGCCTGATTCAAGAAAGTGTTCTCTCTTTAGCACGCATACAGCTAGAATTCAGTGGCTAAATTATCCGTTTTCTTAGAAAAGATTAACTAGTGACAAAATTCAACCCTTAGTTGAGTTTTGCTGCTTCCTGAGGAGGCTTTGATGACCTGTAGTGAAGACCTATGAAATGTGTCTTAGATAGGTTGCAACAGAGGGACAGCCTCAAACAAATGATAAAGGAAAAATCTTTCTTTTAATGAGAAGTCTGTGTGTAGTGATTTGGTACATCTTTGATACCCTCACTTAAGCTGTTTGGGTATAAAATAGGTTGTCTTTTGGCAAGATGTGAGGGAGTTCACTGGAGCCTGGAAAAATGTCTTCAGTCATTCTGTAAGATCCCCGAGGACAGATTTTTTTGCCATATTTATTCATTGAACACACAACTTCATTGTAGAAATAAATAAAGTAGACACTTTCTCAAAAGTTTTATGAAGAGCTTCTTAGAGCTGAAATTCTTTATGTGCCATTAGGACCAGAATTCCACAGGCAACCCATGTAGCTGTCAGGCTTTGCAAATGAATATGTCAGGAAAGGCAGACATGTGCTGGAACATGCAGAGAAAGCATGAGAAATCATAAAATGGAAGGAGCTCGCAAAAGAGGAGTCTGCTTTAGTAGATGGGAGATTCAGTGTATGAAATATGCACTACATCATACTGACTAGTGCTGGAGTTTTGAGTACGGGTCCACAAAATTTGCCATGCTGTCTCCATCCCAAAGATATTCACTGTTATGGAAGACTCGGCTTGTGGACCCTGGCAGCTGAAAAGAGGAGTTACACAGATGACTTCACACTGTTCAGAATTTCTGTATTTGGGGAATATTATGGAATTGCTAACAAATTAGTCTTTTTTTAGTTGTAGTGGCATGTATGCATTTCCTGTCCCAACATGTACATGACTATTCATAGCACACCAAACCAGTTGCAGACTATTTTTTTGCCTTTGAATACAAACAGCATGAAGAAAAAATATTTCCTAGACATCAAAGAAAATTAAGTCAAAATGACCAAGCACAGAAAATTGAGCAGAAATCTAAATATTTGCCTGCTTTGTGTCATTTAATGGTATCAAGACCAGCTATTAAGGCAAAGCAAAGAGAGGAAAAAGAAAGGGGAGATGGCCCACAGTTTGTATTTAATCATGGACAAAAAGTAAATTGTAATTTGGACTGTAATGTGGTGAAAATAGCCTATTTGGACCTTAATACAAGGATGATGTGGTAATTCAGACTGTCATTTCAATAAGATGTATTGGGTACTTAAGTCTGCCCTTGCACGTAAGTGGCTTTTATTTATAGTGTTTCACCTTTCAGATTTCTTGGATCTGAACATATCTAACCTTATTGAAATACAAATCTAGACATTGGAGTCGCTTAACTGCAGCTATGTCAACAGTGTAACAGCAAACCAACGGTTTAGAGTGAGAAGTTAAATATATCAGAGGAAACTGGGGAATTGTGCAGGCAGAGGGTAATTTCTTACATGGAATATTGCCAAGGAGTAGCAGATACCCAATGGCAAAAATGTCATGTGAGCATGCCTCTGTTACTCCTTCTTCACCAACACTGGGTTTACACAGCATAAAACAAAGGAAAAAAAAAAAAAAGGTGGGTCCTCAGACTGAAAGGGAAGAGCTCAGGCATATCATCTATGCAAAGTGCAGGACAAAGTGTTGCACTGGTGAGGAAAAGGTACCACAAAGTACGGTATGAACTGAAAGTCGTGAACATTGATTGGTTTATTGGTTGCAGGAGTCTAACCTGAGTCTAAATGAAGAAATGGACTTGGTGAAACAAATAGTAAGATTGTACAGCTTTGCTTAGTGTAAGTTAAAATAACCAGACTGTTTTTTGGAAGCCTTAGAGAACCTGTGTGTCTGTTTGCATCTGATATCAGGAATGTAAATTCAGACTGTTTGCAAGACCAGGAAAAGTCATTGTGCAGCTGCTGGTGGGTCTCTCTGAAAATTAATATTGGTCCTGGGGCAAAAATCAGGTGGAACTCCTGAGGCTTGGGAAAAGAGCGTCACAGAGGGACGCTCTAAGTCGTCTGCATCTTCATTGTCTTGCCCCTAAATAGCGTCTCTAATTTCCAGAAGTGTTCAGCCTCCAAGAATACTCATTTGAGTCAGTAGGAAGAGAGAAAAGTTGTAGTTTTCAATTAGAATTGAAAAATAATAATAATAATAAATTAAAAAAAAAAAACTAAAAAATAATAATAAAATAATAATAATAAAATAATAATAATAAAATAATAATAAAATAATAATAAATTTTAAAATAATAATAATTAAATAATAATAATAATAAATTAAAAGGAAAAAGACAACAAAATTCCACCCATGCCTCACTTCTAAACTGGTCCCAGATAACTGTGCAGGGGCGGTCTCTTGGAACCTGGATGCAGCTCCAGCAAATCCTGCAGCATTCCTGTTGTAAGACTTTACAGAAGTATATTTCAAAGGCAAGACTTGCTTTGAGTGAAAGGCTGTATGTTTACAGGAACTTGGATCTGACTTCCGTTGGCATAGATGGGAATTTTAGCACCGAATTTGTCAGCTTCTCCTCCAAATCATAGAGTTTCCCTCCTTTTCTTGTGCATACAGGTTTTTCTTTTCTTTGGCAAGGTCAATAAGATAAGGAGCATAAAGAATATAAAGAGCATCCACTGGCTGCCAAACAGTGCCTTTGTCCTGCTCTTTCCTGTGTTTGTCAGATTCTCTTGAGTTCACCTTGAACCTTTTAGATACCAGTCTGCAGGTTTTCAGATTCACCAACTGAAAAGAGTGTAGGAAAGGTTTAAAGCATAAAATTGTAACTGTAACAGTAGCTGAAGAACACTGAAGGGACTTTAGTGCGTGAAGGTATTGAACAAAAGAAGGATGGAGGACTTGTGGGTTGGCACTGTTAAGTTTACTGAGGAAAAAAAGTGAGTACATTGCTCATGTCCAGTAGAACATGATAATGGTAAAATGTCATTAAGGTTAGTTTGATTTCCATGCATAACAGTAACTTATGACTCTTTCAGATATGGCAGGTCAAGTTCCTTTCTGCTGTACCTCAGAATAACTTTGTTGGGTTCATTTGCTTTATCTACTATAGTGCTCTCTTGGTTGGGTGTGCTTATAAATCATTTGAGTAGTGCCGGTTAAAACTGAAATAACATTGATGTAAGCGAGACCTTTCACTTCAAATTGAGATGGCAAAATATTTTCATCCTCTTGAGAGGAAATGACAATGAGCTATGGAGTACTAAAGGAAAGCTGAGCATTGTAACTCTTGGGATCACACTGAGAAACTCTTTGTAAGGCCATGGCCTCTCTCACTTCATATTTTCAAGTGTCCAAGCTGACTTTATTTCTGTTCAAAAGGAGGACAGTCAGACTTTTATTTTTCCTGCAAGTTTGCATTCTCATTTCTCTCACTTTCACAAAGAATGTTACCTCAGAAACATTAAATGGGAAACATGTGCTTCAGGGCTAATGGTATTGCTTCTTTGTAAGGTCAATTCCAAAGTCTCAACATAAAGGCTTTGTTAATCTAAAGTGAAATAAAAGCAGCTGTCATAAAGCATGTGATATATAAACTCTCATTTAAAGTTGTATTATATTCCTCTTATTATTTTTAACAGTCTGAATTGAGAAAGAGAAAAATATTTATTGAAGGGATAAAAAGCAGCACGCTTCTAAACTTCTCAAGAAAGGGAAGACAAATATTTTGCCCCTGATAAAAAGACACTATCTTTAAGCACTTCCCCCCCGTCCCCAGTACTCACTTTTCTTAGGTCATATGTTCTGTCTACAAAAGACCAAAGAGTGTTGGTATTCTGTAACTGAGAATAGCAGACAAGATAGATAAATTTTGCAGCTTTTTCAAGCCAAAGAAAGAATTTTTGCTTTTACTTATTGTAAAATCCATGGATTGTTACCTGCCAGGACAGGCGACCACCAGTTGCTAGATATGAACAGTCATCCTGATGATGTTCATTTTGTGATTGTATCTATGCAGCTTTTAAGATACACAATGTTTTAGCCATATGTAGGTGTCAGGAAAAGTTACTGCCATTTTAAAAAGCATGAATCAATGTCTGATACTTCTCTCTATAGATTCTTTTGCAAGGACATGTATTAAGAAACAGGACCCACAGACACAACTTGGAGGCCAAACTATTTCACCAAGCAGCTAAAAACTTCTTGACAAATGTAATCTATGAAACTGAAAACTAAAACTGCCTGCAAGTGTTGGGTATGAACATTTTCTGAGACTATAACGACTATGTCAAATCACGTTATGGAAAAGTGTACAAATATGTGAGGGGTTTATAAGACATTGGTGGAAATGTGCCTTTTAACAAAATTCAGTAAGAATAGAATTAAACTGCATTTTCTTCACTGCCTTGATGATCCTCATCAAACCTATTACCTTGGAAATCAGAAAGTTTTGAAAAGCTGTAGAGATATTTTTTTTAAAAAAAATGTATGTACATTTCTCATGTATATAATGAGTTCTTATTTTTCTCATCTTGGTTGTTTTCTTACTGGTGTGCAAAAGGTAATTTAGTTGCTGGTACAGCTATATAGTCTTTGATAGCTTAGTCAGCAATAAAATCTATGGACAATAGAGAAAAACAAGAATAAAAATTGTATTAGGAGAAAACAGAACAAGTTTTACAATTTGTTAGAAGTACAGTGCTTTCCCTCTCAGTTTTAGCTGTCTTTTCATTTCCCTAATTTGAAAATAAATTTCTGGGTTTATCGTATTTAACATCTGTTTAATATATTTCATATTTTTGCCCCCAACCTCAGCAAATCTTTCTGCATTCATTGTAGATATGTTTATCTAAGTGTAGTTTCATGACAGGATAAAAAAGCTTTGGTACTAGCATACAGTTATAGCTATTCTTAATAGAGCCTATATCCATTTCATAACATACATCTTGAGATACTTGTTTTGGTGAACTTTAACTGTAATATCCTCAAATCTCTTTTATAACTCTTTTGGATATCTTTCTTTTGTTTTACTTCTTTATTTTCTTTTCTGGAAAATCACAGTTCCTCTTTTTACAGTTCTCCAAGAAATCAGAAACCTTATTAAAAACTGTCAAAATTAAAAAAGCATGTTCTGTGAAACCAAAATATCTGTGTAAGTGTTTTTATTGTCCATTCTTCTTTTTACACAAGATCAAAGCATCAAGGGACAAGAAAATAGAGTGAGAAAAGTCAATTGAAGCTTGCAGAATTCATGCTTATGCCAAATATTTATCCAGTGATTCATCAAAAATGTTGCAAAATGTAGTACTGGATTTTTAATGATCCCAGGTTTCACTGCCAGTTCTTGTAAGACATCCTGTTTTTGTGGAGTGCTTTAAACAAAAGAAAAAGTCAATACATTGGGTCGAACCATAATTCAGGGGCAACTGGAAGCCACTACTGGGATGGGCATAGCTCATTATGAAGTGGTTTTTTAAAGGAATGTAAATACTTATAGTGGTGGTACTAGACAACTCACAATTGATTGCAGAGAAATGTCTTGTAACTGAGCAAGTTCCTTTTCTGCTCACTGAATAAAGGGATTTCTCAAGAGTGAAGCAAATGTGAAAAAGAAGGGGTCAGGTGTGACAAGAGTAATTTCTCACATTTCAAATCAGCCAAAATAAAAGGTGAAATTTCAGCATTTCAAACTGTAAGATGGTGAGCAACAGGTTACTTGTTAAAGGGCACTGATATAGTTTACAGGGATCCTTGACATGTGAAACAAATGGATGCACAGGAGATGCAAACGAACCCTGTTGGCAAATTAGGCATTGGTTAAGCAAGACACAATGATAATATAAAAGAGTAAATGAAACAAGGTAAAGAAGAAAGGTGTGAGGCAATATCAAAGAAATTGAATAACTTTGAATACTAGTCAAGGTCTATGTAACAACTTATCAAGTACAACTGAAAGCTGCCTGCATGAAATCTATTATTTTGCTGAACTTCAACATGTACAAACCACTAATAGAGAAGGGTTCATTGCAACAATTATTAACTATCGGGAGTTGCTGTATTCTGTCTAATGCCCTTGTTCCCTCTGTAGATAGCTATGCTTCAGATACAGGCCTGTTTCTTTCATATAAGGAGTAACACTGTAACAGGATCTCAGTCTATAAAGAACAGGAGAAGCTTCAGCTCCTGAAGCAGTTTCCTGAGTGCCTTTCCATGGTGCTCTGCATAAAAGTCAAGCCAGTCCAAACAGTGCTCTTTTTCAGGCTAACCACAGGTACTTTCCACCACGTTTCCTCTCATATTACACATCAATTTTTTTTTTTTAAAAAAAGGTAGAAACAGCAGAATTACTGTACAACCATATAACCTATATATATTAATGAGATAAACGTATAGATAACAAAAAAAAAAAAAGAGAAGCAGATACTAAGAAATAACTCTAGAAACTCAGTTGTTTGTATTAAGGGGCAGAACTGCTACCAAAGATAAGTTTTGCTGACAAAGCAAGCATAGGATGCCTGCTATTCAAGCTGCATATCATGTGTCTATATGAACAGCTTACTGTTGTTTTAAAACTGATCCAGGACCTTTTTTTCATATGATATTCTTAAAAGTGAGAATGCATAGTTCAGTGCAATGAACTGTGGTGTACAACCACATATAACCACAAGGTTATATATATATATACCCTAATGAAGGTATAAAATAGAGAACAAAGTTGGAATAAAATGCTTGGGAAAAGTTTGGCTCTCATACTACACAGAAAAAGGCAAGCAGATTTGTCTCTTGTGAAACATGAAGGAAATCACGTAACATACAAGTTTCTTGGCTTCTCTTCTTTCCAGGATTACTGAGGTAATGAAGATGCCCCTTCCATCACTCCAGAAGAAAATTTCCAGCAAAAAGTCCAACAAGCTTAACACAGTGTACACACCTGCAGACAAGCAAGGGGAAGTGTCCAGCCTCTCTAATGGGAACTGCAGAGAAATGGGCACACGCTGCACTTCACACCCTTCGCTACTGCTGCTGCTTTGGCACTGTTTTCACACTCATCATAGAGCAGCAAAGAATATTATAACTAACATGATATCTTCATCCTGTTGTTAAGAATATAAATGCCAACAAAATACGCACTTTAGGGAAATGCCAGATTCTTACTTGACCATAGTTTTTCACATCAGAAAGTATGGAAGAGTAAAGTATCTAAAAGTACCCTAAAAGTATCTCAGACTGAGTTAATTTGAATAGGAATTAGAAAGCGACAAGAAGAGAGCTGAATAATTTCACTCTCTGGCACTAATCCTTAAGACTGAACAGTGGAGAGATAATAGCAGAGATCTGACAGAGAAAGAAGTCTGATGCTTGAAAGGAAATCTATAGCCTTCTTGCAATGCTTCTCTCCAGATTACACACCAAGAGGTTTCAAGGAAAGGTTGAAGAGTTTTAGAGATCTGTGAGGGAAGTTCCCCTCTCTTCACTTTTGAAATAGAAGATTTTGTTAATACTCTTGCAAATAAAACAGTAAAAAGAAAATATGTGGTTTGTTTTGAGACATGCACAAAGGCATTTATGGCATCTGTAAAGCACTGTTGATATGATGCTGTTTGAGCCAGCAAAAATGTGGCTGAGTGGTGATGCAGGCTTTGATCCCTACCACCTGTGCTACACAGGTGATGGAATCCAAACAGGGATTTGCTGCTGGCATGCCACGGGAGGGCTTTGCTCCCCTCTTTAAGGATGTGTGTGGGTGAGCATAGGTCTGCTCTGAGTTCTTCTTTAAAGAATTACAGTATTATTTGATTTACAGGTATTTTAATTCTTTTATGCTGCAAAACTAAAGGAGAAGCTGACCTCTGATGAGCAGCAGCCTCTGGTTTTCTCCATTGAATAATGGAGGTGAGTGGTTGGCTGCTGAAGCAAAGTTGGTGTTGAGGTGTGGGAATTAGTTATTAAGGTGCAGATTGAAGGAATTTTCTATATATAGGCTGGGGAAAAGGAGAAAATAGGTTGGGATAGCGTACTAGTGGTGGTGAATGATAGTTTGAGTGAATGATACATGGATGAAATCCTGTTCCCTGCTTATAGATGCATAAAAGGATCTGCATCCCCGTAGCTATATTGGTATTTTACAGTACTTGTTGCCTGTAAAGGAGATATTTGTCCCTGTGTATCATAACATCCTTTCACTTCTCTGTTGGATGGGTTGAAATTTAGAGGGCTTGCTGCCTTTTTTTGAAGGGTCTGAGACTCTAAATCTGATTAGTAAATCTTGTTCTGGTCTAGGCTTGGAAACATTTCAGTGAAGCTGTTTCTGTGCATGTCTAAAAAATTCATCCACTCTCAGATTGGTACCAAATAACCTCCTCAGTCTCTAGAGATTTGTCCTAACTTGTGAGATTTGTCCTAACTTGTGAGCTTTCTGGGGAAGCAGTTGATGATTCAGTTTTCAATTGGGTTGTTACAGATAGATGCATGCCATTTGGATATGTACCCAGTGTATATGTGGCCAGTGTTCTGGGGAAAAGCTGGAGGAGAGAAAAGGCACAAGAAACAGTGAGTTTGATGCTTTCTTGAAAGGCTAGTCTCTCTGAGGGCCAGGGTGCCATAATAGTGAACCGAAACCTGGCAGAGAGACAGGTTTAAATTTGCATGTGGAATAGTGACTTATTTTTCAAGCCCTGCACCACTCTGAGGTAAGTTGTACGTGCTTCATGACTTTAAGTCACACATGCATTTTGGTCTGTGGATTGTCAGTTAACCTTTCCAATAAAGTTAAATGCCTCCCGTCGAGTCTTAGTAACTCAGAGATGAATGAAGTCCCTGAGCTATTGAGCTGAGAGGGCTTTGTGTTTACAGGTATGTGCAGCTCTGCAGTGTGTTTTGTATCTACTGATGTGTAGCGAAGGGAAAGCCAGTGCTTTGGTTGAGTTGTTAGAGGAAAGTTGTTAATGCCTGCCACTGCAGTGCTTATTGTTCTCACTCCATCATGGGCATCTTGAGTGACAGAGGTGATGGAGCTCAAAACCAGAATGGAACTTGTACAGTTATGCGTGGAAGTTAGTGCTTTTCAAGGAGTTACTCATTGTCTGTTCATGCTATCTTAAAATGCCACATATGAATGGGAAATGGTTAAAGTACTGTACTTTTTAAATCCTATGATCATTTAACTTTGAATTTATGCAAATAGGCTAACCCCATAAGTAGTTTTACTTTTTTGTTCCTACTCACAAAGAAGAAAGAATTTCATGAAGTTTAAAGTAAAAAGAGAAGTTTGTATGGAAAACTTGAAGCTGGAGTCAATTAGTCCAACTATTGGAATTGTCTTTATTCTGGATGAAGTTGCACCAGCTTGAAGGCCAGTGCCTGCAACTGGCGTAAGGCAGGTATGCTCATGATGAACGTATGGACCTGAAGTGTGGTTCAGCTGCCCCGGTGGATCACACTAACTATAGGAGGCAGAGGATCAGCTGGTATCAGTTAGCCATCAAGACATATGCCTCTGGCTGGCTTGCTGCCTGGCACACGCCTGTGAAGTAACAAGATACAGGCAGGACTTATGAGTGTGCTGGGAGACAATTTGACACAGAACCGAGCAGGCAGCGCAGAAGATGAAACAGGGGGTTTTAGAGGTAGGCGTAGAGTAAATTACCAAAACGTTTCTTTTTCCATGTGAATAATTTGAAGTCTGGCTTCATA
>JAWWES010000133.1:24790641-24815448 GCA_035583135.1 Lophotriccus pileatus
TAACTTCCTTTTTTTTTTTTTTTTCCTTCCATCAAAAGTATGATAAACACAGTGATTGTTTCCTTTCATGAGAAAATTGTATAGCCCTGGCTTGACTCCTGATAACTGTCTTGAAAACTCAGTTGATTGTACTCATTTTGGTGATGTGAAACAAGAGAAACAATGTTCCGTGCTTATAGGTCTCATTTCAAGGAATAGCACTGAGAATCTGAGGAATGCAAGAGTTTTCCAATGAAAACATCCCAGTAATTGCTTTAAAGGAGTGAATCATACATGTAACCTTTTAAATATGCTGGCATGGCTTTTGTTAAGACTGACTGACTTGGCTAGTGTGATGGGTGCTATTCTTTTGAAACATACCTAATGATAATAATAGAGATCTTGTCTGATCTCAAAGCAAGGTAGAGCCAAGTGAGGCTAAATCTTGGGCATGAAACCTTCTAGGACACAATACTTTGCAGAAGCACATCCTTTTTAGTTTGGGAGATGCTGCACTGCTAGAAGTGATCTCTGTAATTACCATTTTGATCCTGACAATCTGATGACACTAATAAGAATCATTTAGGTTGGAAGGGGCCTTAGAAGGTTGCCCAACAATGAATTCAGAGACAGTCTCAAATTCTTCAATTAAGGAAACTTAATTTTCTTGGAAAATTTGTGATGCTCTGATTGGTACAGCTGCATATGATGTTAGCCTTCTCTGTTACCAGGTCATGAGTCACTAATGTTTAAACTCCTGTCCACCAGGACTGCAGAGTCTTTGCAGTGGAGCTGCTGGCTCCACTCCAGGGCCTGTATAGCTCTATCCTTGTAATAAGAGAACCAGGTTGCTTGAAAAACGAAGCTCCTGCTCTTATTCCCCCAACTGAACTCTGATTTGTATTCTTAATCTACTACCTTCCTATTATAATCGGCTGTAAAGAGTTGCTGCTGCATACTGCTTGAAAAGTTCCTGTGTTCAACCACCAAAAGTATTGCTTTTTAGGTCAGAAGCACTTTGTGTATAGGCTACACCTGAGCAAACATGAAGAAAATCCAGATAATATTGGGGCATGCTCTGAAGCTTTCTAAATGAAGGACACTGTAAAAGCATACAGATGCAAGATCCAGTTGATTGGTGTCTCCAATGCTACTTTCAGTAGTATCTGGAAGTTACTACTGATCAGTTACTGCTGAGCAGTAGTAACACTTTTTCTTGGAATTTTTGCTTGTACAACTCTTGATTAGGAGTAATCCTGCAAAAATAACATCACACAGTGAGGTGTTTGAACTTATTTAGAAGCTTTTTCCCCCCCACCATTTGTTTTTATGTTTCTGTTATACCCTAATTTTCCTAAGGCTCAATGTTACTGGATTCTCTGTATCTTAATTAATGCAGTTAAAGTTTTCATTTGAATACATTATGATTCACCAAAATTGATCATGAAAGGAGATATGTTTGTACTGAGTAATAAATAAACAAGAACTTAATTAAACTGAATGCAAGCCTGGGCTCAGAATGTAGTTTAAGAGCAAAATATTAGTTATTCTATATGCTTATATATATATATATATATATATATATATATAAAATGCTATATCCTGTGACCTGTTCTATTTATATAGACTACTATGCTATATACTATGAACTTTACACTTTGTGTTGTTACAGGGTACAGCATGTGATTCCACCCAGTGAATTGGAAGTGCCATTCTATGCCTAGCCTTATTGATCCATGAATTCTCTTTGAGTATTCATGTACATTTTGCAGGAAATTCAACCTCAAGAACCAGGAGGCTTCCTGACTTTTTTTGCATGACTGCAGAGAAAGATTGAGGTGGTAAGGGCTTATAGTTGTTTACAGGAACTTTCCGCATGTGAACTGATGCTTGATCACATCCAATTTCTTTGCAACAAGAATAAGAGTTTCCAAAATGCATTTTTCCTTTCTTGTAGTGTTGAGGACAGTTTATGAGCTTTAGTCCTCAATTTGTGCCACTGAAAAAATTTCTGGCGATGGACAGGATGAATATGCAAAACTGACACCCACAAGGACTTTTTCAATTAAAAAGCATCACAAAATTGCCTTCTTTCAAGTCTTCAGAGATGGCACAAGTATGATAAAACCATAGGCCCTGCAATTTTATGGTTTTCAAGTATTCATTAAAGGGTATTTATCAAAGACAGTTGACTTCTTGTTCTGTCTGCATATGAATTTAGAACTAATTTCCAAATCTTGTTCTTCCTCTTTTCTTTTCCCCTCTAACCCCAAGTTTTGCTATAGATGCTTTTGATTTAGTGAGACACGTCAAACAGTCTGACTGCTGGCACTTGTGGAAGAAGGGACTGTTTAGCTCAATGGTTATCGTGTCAATAGAAGGTTGAATTTTGCTTTTATTGAAGGCCTTCTTCACAGTAAAATCAAAAATGTATCCTGATTCTTTATGAAAAAGACAGCTATATAGATACTTCATGGTTAGAATACAAGCAGAAAGATATTTTTATCAATAGAGAACATATTCCTTCTTCATCTCCACAAAGAGGGTGTAGCTTTGGCTGTGCTCCTTACAAAGTAAATGTTTGCATGTAACAACACATTGAATTGTGACAGTTATCGTTTATTGCCATTATTTATAATTTGGTGTTCAGAGTGATTTACAGCTTTTTAAAAGCAGTAAAGAATGTATTTCTTCTTGTACCTCTTTGGGGCCAAGTGCTTTGAATGGCAGGCTAGTTGCTGGAAATTGCTGCTGTCACTACATCAGGTATACAGTAGTACACTCAAATAAGGAAGAGATTCATGTGAGCTGTCTGTTAATGCTTGGTTCATGCAAGTGCTAATTAGTACTTCCTTGGTTCATGAAGTTCCCTGCTCCATGAATAGTTCAAAGAACTTCAGTGGCTTTCTAAATTGGCATAAAGAATGCTGGGGAGAAAAAAAAGTGTCAAAACCTGGTGTTTGCTGGATTGTCTTTGTTCTCCATTTGATGTTGTTTTCAAGTTGTTGTATAGCAATCCAAATAGATAGGTTGTTTTTTACAGAGGGGAACAAAATAATGGGAGAGGTTAATATGACTTCAGTATTCAGAAAAGCTGGAGTTTAAACATTTGTCCCGGCCCTACAAAGACTATTCTGCACTCCAGCAGACTGTAAAATAACATTTTCCTTATGTTCCTCTGTCTTTTAGAGTAACAAATTCTATTAGCTCTTAGATTTTTTTAAATTTCTAAATATACACAGGAGAATTCTTAAGATATTTGTCTAGTTATCTTATTAAAAGAAAAAAAGTTAGTGGGAGGGGAGGAGAAGAAAGTAAAAAAAAAACCCCAAACCATCACCACCCCCATGCTCTTCTCCTGAAATGCCAATGCCTTTGTTTTTATTGCATAATTAAAACAGAATGTTGGCTTTTTGTATGAAATTAGGAAAGCAATCAATGAACAACATGATAAATTGCTTTAGGACATGTTAAGAAATGCCCTAAGAATGGATGAAGGACAATGTTACTCTTGGAAAGCAAACAGAAGATCTTACTACAGAGCACTAACGCAGACAGCTGCTGAACAAGGGAGAGTGAGGAATTATTTTGTAAATTGTGGATGCACTGAAGAGCAGGGGTCTATATAGCTGGGAAGTAGGACTGTGACAGCCTCCTGAATCCAATGTCAGACTGAGCATTATAATGCTGCTGCAGCCACAAACAAGGGACATAGAAGAGGGACTGTGATTTGCCTGTTGGCTAGACTGGCTCCAGAGCGCTTTGGTTTTTAATACGTGGTAGACTGAAAGTCCTGGCAGACAAAAATGCATTATCAGAAGTGTTAGTCTGTCCCAATGGGAGTGTGGGTAGTGGTTCCATCCACTTCATCTCTTTATAAAGACTGCAAATTACATTTGTTTAATAATAATTTAGATGGGGGAAAACCCCAAGCCTATACACTGTTCTTCCTTTTGTATTTTATTTGTGGAATTATTGAAGCAGCCAAATCTTACTCTCAGTAACTTACCTGCATCCAGTTCCTGAAAGCTGTGTTTCTGAAAAATTTAATATAATTTCAAGAAAAGAGGAGGGTCATTCTTAAATTTGAGGACCAATTGGTCAATTAAAGTCTGTCCATTGTTTTGCTCTTTCTTTTAAGTCAGTAAATAAAAAAATAGCCTCTAAACTATGCCAGCTGCAGTATTAAATTGTCTCACCAGTACAGCTGCTAACCTGAAGTATCTCAAGGAATTCACATAGAATTTTTAAAGCAATGGAAGAGTGTTATAAGAGTGTGTTCTTAGCATGGCTGTGATGGGCTGTCTGCCAATATCTTCAGGGGAAGACTTACCTGTAAACATTTTCTGGTAACTGGTGTACAATGACGGCTTCAAAATGAGTAGATTAACTGGATTTTTACCAGAATCCAAAATGCTCTTCAGTTTAATTTTATTTGTTCTGTTAAGTAAGCGAGGTGGCTTTAACTCGTGTTTGTCAGCTCAGCAGGCTGCTATCAGCTGATGAGCCAACATTTAGGGAAGCAAACTGAGCAGGGAGGTTGCAGGCAGTAGAAAGCAGCATACCATACAGCTCATGGTCGTTTAGCTGGGTTGAAATAGGAATCAGTTTGCCAGCACACAGCGTAAGTACAGATATGGCTTAGTATTTTATTGTCTCTTTCATCTGAAACAGTAAATGGATGAGGTATCCCAGCATCATTGTCTTTTATGGCAGTGTTCTGAGCTGCGGTGGAATAGCGAGTTACTGCTTGATCTGTACGAAAACCAGAAGAGAGTTGTGTTACTATATGACAGGAATAGTTCCTGAACTTCCACCAAATTCTTGGTCCTTGCCACTAGCAAACTCTTCATGTTACTGCATGTGTGTTGGACAAAGCCTTGGTTGTGACGATAGTGAGATCAGAATTGGAACAGTCAAAGCCTCAGTGCTGATCAGCGCTGTTCATTTGCATTGGCTGTGTCCTAGCTGCAGGTGGGCTTTCTTGACAGATTTCTGTTTATGAATGGATCCACTCCATTATCAGGAAGAGAAATGCAACAGATTTTGAGATATCCAGACTGCTATTGAGTAGCTTCTAGTAGAAGAGGGTGATAGCCTGAGAAGGAGACAGTTGGAGTTACTGTAGAAATAGAGACATTTATCAATGCTCTTTCAGCAAACGGCTCAAGTGGGAGCATATAGATGAACTTCGACCTAAAAATCAGATCTGTGACCTCTCACCTTCTTCTGATGGTAAGACAAGAATCAGATCTGTGACCTCTCACCTTCTTCTGATGGTAAGACAAGTAAAATCAGTGTGATTTATAGTTCAATTGAAAGTTACTTGGTGTCAGTAAAATGTTTAGTATTAAAAAAACCATAATTGTTGGGAAAAATATTTTTTCTTTATGTTGATAATGAGACAGGTTTAAAATTAATACAGAACTTAACTGTGGTGGGTAGACAGCATCAACCACAGCACTTGCTTGGGCTTCTCAGTGGTATGACCAAATGATCTGCTTTAGCAGCATGTTAATTATAAGTGAAAAAAGTTGAAGTAGTAAACTAAATGCTGAGATGTTGCCAATTCTGAAAATTACTCTAAACTGTATTGGCATAGCTACTCATATTCAAGTTTCCCAAGAAACCTATGTCACAAGTAATGTTAATCAAGGCAGATGCAGCCACTTGGAGTTTCATCTGAGTTTAAAAAAAAAACCCAAAACACAAAAAACCCCAACAAACCAAACACACAAAATGACCACTAAAGCTGTGTTTTAATTTCCAAAAGCATGAAATATTTCATATTACTTGGGAGAAGAAAAAGTGAAATGCCAGCTGATTCCAAAAAGACTGTCACAAAGACTTGAGGTTTAGTGAATATACTGGGTGTTTTCAGCAATGCCTTTGAGGTTCACCCACTAACAGTAGTTCTGAAAAATGTCTTTAAAGTCTGCATCTGATTTTTTTGATGGATTACCAGAATCTCAGGCTCATGCCTAAATATAGTGCAACATAAACTGCAGCTAAAGCAGAGAAGGAGGAAATGAGATGAGAATGCCTGAAAAAGCTTTGAATGTCCTTGTTTTGATGTATTTCTCAATCTTAGCATGACTTCTTAGCTGGCAGTACACAATATATACAAGACCCAGAGAGCCAACACAGCATGACAGCCTGAAACAGAAATATGTAATATATATCAAGTGAAAAGTGAACTAAATATGTCAGGTATAACTGCAAAGTTCAAGCAGAGTTGTTATGAAAGTGGGGATTGTAGCTCTATGGTTTTGAATTGACCTGGGTTTTTTTTGGGTTTTGGTTTGTTGGGTTTTTTTTGGGTTTTGGTTTTTTTTGTTTTGTTTTTTTTTTTTTTCTTTTTTTTCTTTTTCTTTTTCTTTTTTTTTTTTCTTTTTTTTTTTTTTTTTCTGAAGAGGATAGTAAGTCCCTGAAGTGCTAGAAAGGATTAGAGCACTTTTACTCTCAGATTATAGCAAAGAATAAATAAAAGTTATGCTGCTTTTCTGTATAGTGTGCATAACTGCCTGGGGGTTCTTGCACCTTGGGAAATAACATACTTTACCTTCTTGTCAGACTTTGGATATTTATTGCTTTCACTTAAGAACCTCTATATACAACTTCTAATTAGATCTAAAAGTAACTGTATACCTCACTAGACAACCTTGCTGTGAATTGTTAAACTTGCTGAGATTAAGCACCCTAAATATTACAAGGACAAGACTAGTCAGCTTTAATGCATCTTGCAATGTGAAAAAGTGAAGATTGACATGAAATAAGTGTGAAACAAGTGCTTTACTACCACTTCAAGAGCTTCTTTCAGGCATTTGTTGCCGTGATGGATCCCTCAACAAGTGTTTTGCTAATGAAGTTCTCCGTCAGTTGGCAGTAGTAATGAACTCTGAATTTATTAGATAGCCACCTAATCTTGGGATGATGTTGGACACTTGTGCATTGGAGACTCTTTTCTGTCACTGGTAAACCTGAGGTAGTCACGAAAGGTGCTTGGAAAGATTTATTCACAACTTGCCTGAAGGGGGAAGCACAGACAAAGGCGTCACTTTGTCTGTCCCAGAATTCAACCGGCCTTTCAAGTGTTTGGGGCTTCTGAAAGTCTTTTCTGGCACATCATGGAGATTTTATTTTTCATGTTCACTCAGATCTGATTGCTTCAGTGACAAAAATGTTGGTGTTTTAACCACATTTTAAAAAATGCTTGCAAACACTAGAGAACTGGCATTCTTAAAATGGCAAGAAGCAGATTCTTGACTATCAGTGGCAATTGTTACAAAATCTACTTGCTTGCTTTTTCTGCAACAGGATGCATTCACAGAATGACTTTGGAAGTGGAATGAGAAGAAAGACAATAATTTGACTAGCAGAATTATTACTTGGCATGTAAGATGGATGACTGCTTTGTTCTTTTTGCTTTCACATCAGGTAGAAAATAAAACTTTATTTAACAACGTCAGAAATCTGACCTGTGAGTCTTCTAGCTTCTTTTGCATTTTTGTATGTGTGTGTGCTAAAATGGATGTTTGCAATCTAACCACCAAGTAGAGTGCTACCTTTCAGTGGTAGAGAAAAAATAAGGTCTGTCCCAGTGACTTAAATGGATGTTTCTATTATACTGAAAGACAAAGGACCAAGATCTCTGCTGATTTTTACTTTGCAGACAATAGTTCTGTTTCATCTGTAGAGAACTGTAGCGGTGTGCCCAAGTGGCCAAGAAGGCCAAAGGCATCCTGGCCTGTATCAGAAATAGCGTGGCCAGCAGGACCAGGGCAGTGATTGTCCTCCTGTGCTTGACACTGCTGAGGCTGCAGCTCGAACCCTGTGTCCAGTTCTGGGCCTCTCACTGTAAGAAAGACACTGAGGTGCTGGAGTTTGTCCAGAAGAAGGCAATGGAGCTGGTGAAGGGTCTGGAGAGTAAGTCATATGAGAAGCACCTGAGGGAGCCAGGGGTATTTAGCACAGAGAAAAGGGAGGCTCAGGGATGACCTTATCACTCCCTACAACTACCTGAAAGGAGGTCATAGCCAGGTGGGGATCGGCCTCTTTTTGGAAGCAACAAGTGACGAAATGAGAGGAAATATCCTTAAGCTGCACCAGAGAAAGTTTAGACTTAATATTAGGAAAAACGTCTTTCCTGAAAGGGTGGTGAGGTATTGGAACAGGGTGGGTCTGGGAGGCGGTGGAGTCACCAGCCCTGGAGGTATTTAAAGCTTGTGTAGGTATTGCACTTGGACACAGGTGGACTTGGTGGACTTGGCAGTGCTAAATTAATGGTTGGACTTGATGATCTTGGAGGTTTTTTACAATCTAAATGATTATATGATTCTAATTTTGCTTCAGGAAGGCATGAGTGGTCCTGAAACAGTACGATACAGTGACCAGCACGAAGGATGAGATGTGATCTGATTGGCAGATCTGTCTTTGTGCTGTAAAGCTAGAATCCTTTTGTCTTGAAAGATTAAGATGCTGTCTGTTTCCTCTTATAGCAGTACTTACAGTTTGATTTCCAGCTTCTCAACCAAGTGTCTGTCGTCAAAAGTATTCATGACTAAGATAAAAGAATGAAGGGTTTTGACAAACAAAGAGTAGAAAATGAAAGTCTATCCATGTTCATTGTTGTTCCAGATGAATATTATATTAATGTCACAGACTATAATCACTGTTTGAGAAAGATCATCTGATAATATATCACATCTTGATATACTGTCAGCCTTCAGTTCCCCTACGGGATCATAATGAATTAGAGTATTATACTGACAGTGGGGGAGATACTGAGAGATGTAATGATGGGCAAAGAGCTTTCTCTCTGAGTTAAGTGGTCTTATCTATTTTATGTGTAATTCTAAATTTATGGTAAAGGTAGGGTAAATAGTGTTAAGGTAAAAGTGTAGCCAGCTGTACGAAGGTTGAAGCCTAATACGTGTGAGCATGAGCAGACAGAGTAGAGGCCAGATGTCGGCCTAAGAGGAATTTCAACTTATTCCCTGAAACATAGATGTTCTGGTTGTTTAAAAATCATTAGGAATGCATCAACTCCCTACTTTGAGAGTACTGATTTGCAGTTGAAAATCCAGCTTTGGACCCTGTGGCAAATACAAGAAGTGAGATCTGTTTTGATGGAGAATAGTTGCTGTACTATTCTGACAAAACACCAGAACACAGGTCCATTTTACTTGCTCTCAAACCACATAATAGATAACTAGTTCTTCACCTGCACAAAGTCCTCAAGCTCCATTAGGTCGAGTTATGTATGATCAGCAAACAGTGCTGAGGTTTTTTTTCAGGGATGAGATGAGGGAATTCTGTGGCATTATAAGCTACTACTCCTCTTTTCCTTTTGTCAAGCAGGGAGGTTTGACATCTGTGGGGAATACAGAATTTCTTTCCTGTGCATTTCACAAGTTCAGTGAAAAAAGTTATGATGATAGAAGTTTGGGGTTACATGTAATGAGGGCTCGTCATCCAAATCAGCCTTTGCTGGAACTGAGTGAGGTCTGTCCTCCTTTCTGCTTTTGCCATACCTGTATAGGACTTAAAATACAATTGTTTTGATAATAGAAACTGATGGGTAGCTAACGTCTGAGAACAAAGTAATGGATTTAAGGGCTCTGATATGGACTTAGGGTTCAGCAACCTAATTTTCAGTACAGAATCTCTGGATTCATTCCTTGTCTTGATAGTATTCATCCTTGCAAATAATTTCTCATAAATTGCCATAATTTCCTTCCTAAAACTTTAAGGTAAATTAAAATAATACTAAACAATAGGGACCAATTTGTAGTTCTCATAACATTTTGCACATGCAATACTACTTTAGGATAAATCAACATCCTTTGACAAACAAAATGCAATCTTGATAAATGAGGAGCAAATTAAAACCTGACTACCCTTCCGTTTGAACTAGCCTTTCATTGTTAACTCATTGACACTGATGCAAAATGTTTCACTGACCTACTCAGTACGAGTAAACAAAATGTGCTCAAATGAGAGGAAATAATTTTCAAATATTTTATGATTATTACTATTTTGGATTAAGTCCATGAGAAACTCTTAGGAAAGTGTTGCGTTATCTGACACGCGGATATGTTGACGACTGTAAAATAATAACAGAAGAGATTAATGAACAGGCGTTTGTGTTACTAATTAATCAAATGTCAGGATACAGTCTAGAGCAGTGGGGAAGATGGCTTTTATGTATTCAGAGAACTGTGCCAAATATAGTTTACAAATGTCTCTGTGGAGAGCAAAGTGCTCAGCCTTTCCAAGTGCCCCAGTGGCTCCATTTTAAGTGATGTGCATGAGATCTGGAGAGATTGTTGAGCAGATGAGCTTCGTGTGAAATGTATATTTCTTTTCAAAGCACTAGTAGGTGGGAACGGCATGCTGGCAGAGAGGGTGTGTTGTGACCTATCTACAAGAGAAAGCAGTGATGTGAAAAGTCAGTTTGGAAAGAGCAGGCATTTGAACCTCTCTGAAAATTTGCTGTAAAACTCAGAGTTAAAATACTCTGCAAATTTGGATACTCATATTACTATTAGCTTCCCAGCCATCACCATAACTGGTCCATTTTGTGTACTTGAAATGTATAATTTCATACGGCTGTTTAGTATATATGCTTTTGGTTCATACCCTGCAGCTGCTGAAACAACATTGGCTTGTTTTTTTTTTCCTTGACTTCCCCCTTCCCCTCCATGCTCCTTCTGTGTGATGTCTTAATCCTGTGCTCTTTCTTTATCAAAATGTAAAATCTCTGCTAGCAGAAAACATGCTGAAAATTTGAATGGTGCATTGTCTCACCCCACATGCAGTATTTGGCAGCCTCAGAGTGACTGTAATCACAGCTGCTTTCAAACCTGCTTGCTGTCAGAGGATCTCCCACAGGCCTTTGTGAAAGCCAACATTAAGATCAGAGCAGGAGCAATAAACTTCTGTCTTCCATGGTTATAGACATCCCGAATCCTACTCAAAGGTGTGCTTAAACTGTAGCCAAAGTCATCGCTTCTCAATAGGAGCTGCAGAGGTGAAAAAAAGCTTTCCCCTGATACTGTTAAAGGGTCAGTGTTGAAGAAATCTGGAGTGTAGAGATTGACTTACTTCGTTTAGCATCTGTTTTCAAAATTCTTGTACTGGGCAAATATTGATTACAGCTGAGACCCTTTTTCAGTGTGTTCAACCAAAGAACTTTTTGGGAGGCTACGGATTTCTATCTGTTGGTGTTGGATCCCCTATTCCCACCCAGCCTCCTACTTGCAAAATTACCTGTGTTGTCAGTATATAGTAGTTTTGACCCACAGGAATGCCAAGAGCAGACCCATGGATAAGTGAGACTCTTGCAACACATTGAAAATATAAACCAAACAGTTACTCTTTCTGAAGAGCTTGTAAATTTCAGACTGGGTCTTGAGAAATCCACACAAGTATTCCTCCTTTTTTTTTTTTTTTTTTTTAATGGGGTTAGTTTCATAGTTTTTTTCTTTAAATAAATAAATAAAAACTAATGCAAAGCGATATATTTCTTTACAAGTGGTTTAATCCCACTGCTAGAGAAGATGTAATCCAGATGACTGTCTCAGGGGATAGTAAAGACTTTTGCCAATATTCCTATATTGCTGAAAAATTCACCAGGCAGCATTCATAGCTGGGAAAAATTTAATACTACATCATTATTAGTTTTACCTCCAACTTCCAGCCCCAGTCCCCCTTTCTTAAACCTTTTGAGAATCAAAAAGGCAGCAAGGGTTCAAGTGAAGAACCCTAAAATAAATTCTCCTTTAGTTTTAAAATGTAGCTTTGTAAATTTTTTGTAAAGCAGTTAACTGAAACTTGACATTATACAGCTTATAATTATTTAGTATGTAATGATGTGGTAATAGAGTATTGCCATCTACCGAAAACATATATTTAGCAAGAATTCCAAAAGTTTTGATTTCAAAGAAATAAAGGTTGTTCCAGTTTAAAATCTAATAATAAAGATTTTGGATAACCGAACTCATATCTTCATGTAGCATTACTTTTTTCTTTTAAACAAATCTTTGTCCCAGCTTTTATATTTTTGGCTTTATTTATTCTACAGGTTATTCTAGAATTTGGAGGGCTTTGTTCTTCAAAAAATTATACCAGATGTTGCATCTTTCAAAGATTTCACATGCAACCCTTTTGGGGTTGCATGAGTTATTTAAAACATTGTGATTAGTGTCATACTTATTGATCATACATCACACTTTCCTCATCTCTGCTTACATTTTATTTATTCATAATTCTATATTGCCAAGTATTAGTAAGACTTTGAAAGTGTACCCTACTAAACTTTGTTCATGAAAACTTCTTTGAAATGTAGACTTTAGATTATTTGAGAGAAATATGAATTAATATGATAAATTCTGATTGCTTACCAAATCCTTTGCTTCAAAACATCTTCATAGTGAAAAAAGAAACAACAAAAACCAGTCAAACAAAAAACCCTCTTTGATATAATTCAGCTAAAAGGGAATAACTTGTTTTCTTTCCATGTGGGAGCACACAACTGTAAGGATTTTCTTGAGCTAGCTACCTGCTGGCATAACAGCTGACAGACCTTACAGCCATAACAGCAGAGACTGATCCAGCTTCTCTTTCCCAAAAAGAACTGGTCTAGCTAGATGTTCTCTGTGCTTTGAATCACTGGATTTTATTTCATTCATATTTGTTGCTATGTGTATTTGCTTTCTCCTGTTATGAAAGCATTCTCTCCTGACTATTGGATAGAAATTCAAAAAAGTAGCATTCAAATGATTGAATGCTCATAACCTTCTCCTCTATGAATTCAGAGGTACATTAGCACAGATACATACATCAAGCCCATCTATATGGGTAGGCACTGTATGAAGTATAGTAAACAAAAATACAGATTTTGGGTTCTTCTGAGGAGAGATCAAATAGAGTAGCTGGAAGAGCACAGGCAAATATCTGATTTCATTCTGGCATTAACTCACACAGTTCATGGGCTATTTTAAGAACTCTCTTTGTATTGTTGGGGCTGAGTTTCAAATAGTGTTTCAAAGTAACGAGTGGTCTTGGCAGGCAGAAAATTTTCCCCCAAATTAGAAGTGAAATTAGACTAGCATAAATAGTGTTACAATAATAAGGTTAATCGGTTAAGGGAATAATTTGTGGGATAGGATCATTAAAATGTCAATGCCAGAGATGTTCCTGGACTGCACTTAGTGTAGACAATGCTTCACTTAAAAGAAAGGAATAGGAAGGTCTGTTCTTCCTCAGTAACCGTAGCACAAAGCACTGCTGCTTTTGTGCTGGTACATTCTTTTTCATTTAGCAGCAAAGTTCTTGGTGAAGATCAGAAAACCCTTTAAATAACCACTTCCTGGTATGTCCTTGAGTTGCTGATAGCTCAAAGGAGAAGCTTCTTTTTTAAGTGTGAGAATTCTGGTCCTGATCATGCCTTTTGTTGGGACTGTTTGTAACTGATTAGTATGTATAAAGTGCAAGTAAAAATCTTAATGATTTGTGTATGTACAAAACTATGACCAAATGTGTTTTTCTACTCTTGAAAGTTGTCACACAGAAGCACTTAGAAGTGGCCACCTGAGTTAGAAATTGACCTTGGATGCCTTTACTCTGATATTCTGTCTTCCTTTGTGACTAATACTGGACTGAGAGGGAGATGCATGCAATTTCAGTGTATGTTTAAGTAGGACAGTTTAAATTTCCTGTAATAACTGTAAGTCCTTTTATTAAAAACTGTTCTAAACATGACATATTATTTCAAGATGTAATACTGGTGCTATGCACAAGGTTGTGTCACCATTTTATAAGGAAAAATTAAACCAACTTGTCTTAAAGAACAGAACATCCTTGGTTAAAAACAGTGGCAATTGATTGTGTAAGTGTGGAATTTTTAGCAGTACTTCAGTTGAAAAGTCAAAGAACTGAGCTGATATTTTATCAGCTTCTACCTATGTTTTTTCAACTCTCTGGATGAGGAGCTGACAAGGAACTGCACCTGTAGCATCCAGAGCCACTCCCAAATGTCTGGCTATGGCTGCACAGTTCATTCCTCAGTGAAATTACACTTCTACAGTGCTAAAGGTACATCTAATCTGCGTGTCTTCGGAATGCCTTCAAACTACCACGCCATAGTATGTAGCTGGATGATTTCAAGTTCATTTGGGGTAAAATGGGGCATGGTAGCATTCTTTCTCCCTCCTTTGCATCAAAAGGAGTCCAGGCACGTGGGCCAGAGATACAGAGTATGTCAAGATTTAGCCTTAGTCGGAAAAAAAGAAAAAAAATCAATATATTTTTCATCGCATAGTATTTGTGTCATCAATAAGTAATAATAATAATTTTTTTAAAAGCCAGTTGTTTTGAACTTTTAGTGATTCAGCTTAGACGTACCTTTAGCACTGTGAAAGTATAATTTCGCCGAGGAAGAAACTGCAGCCATAGCCAGACATTTGGGAGTGGCTATGGATGCTACAGGTACAGTTCCTTGTCAGCTTTTTAAACAGAGAGTTGAACAAAACATAGGTAAAAGCTAATAAAAGCATTGGCTTAGTTCTTTAACTTTTCATCTGAAGTGCTGCTAGAGTCCCTAACTGCTATTACACACATATCCTAGGACCTTCAAAACAGCCTAGCAAAATTGATTCTTCCTTTCATGGTTATCAGAAGGCAGAGGAAGATCAGAAAGGGCCATTTTCTTAAAGGAAAAAATCTTTTGACTACTGATTGTCCTAGAGAGGCTCCAACTGCTGCCCAGTCCATCTGGCAATAAAGCAGGGAGAGACTACAATGAAATTAGGGAGTCCTAAATTAAGAGATGAAAGTAGAAGATAATCTTTTTCTATAATAGTATTTTATTTTCTTGTTTATTAATTTTGTGCTCCAGTTGGAAAATTGGAATATGGTAGCGATAGGGATTTATGTTCTCTGTTAATGTGAGCTGCGGTTAAAACCTCACAAGAGCTGAAGGACAAATAAAGGAAAATCAATCAAACCAGCTCTTTTGTTTTCATGACACAGTTGGTCAGAGTAGTACCCCAAATGGGACAGGGGAGGTGGAAATGGAAATCCAGGACTACCTTCACAAGGATGAGAGTGGAAAGGATAGAAAGTTACAGGTAAAATTCTGGTTTATTGTTTTATACAGAACTTGTATATTGGCCAGAATCCCCTATACAAATTCTTCACACTGGAAAAATGTTACTCAGGGGAATCCTTCTTATTACTTTTTTTTTCCGTTTTCATGAAAAAAGTAATGATATGAAGTGGAAAACGTCAAGTGAAATTAATCTAAATATTGGCTTCGCGTAACACAATAGAAAACACATTTTACTGTGTGGTGGTGTTATTCACTGATGTCCTTAAGTACAGGTGTGCCAAACTGTCAGGACATTTTTATACAACTGATCGATTTTTCCTCTGCTAGGAACTGCTGCACTCCCTAGAGCTTGCTCTCCCCTTGGACCGTGACCTAGAAAAGCTTTTGAACACTTGCTGCACAAAACTCGCCACTCCTTTCCTTTTCAAGGCTGTATACGGTCCAAAATGGGGATATTTTCCATCTGCTTAGTGAGGCCCTATTACTGCAGTGCCTAAGCATCTCTCCTGGGCCTTTTCTGCTTTCTCAAAGTGTGAGACAGTCACAGTAGGGCTGTGATATGACAACTGTGATTGAAACATCAGTTTACTTCTGTTGCGTGTCTAACTGAAGTCCCTTCTGTGTGTGTCTTATCACCAGTGTATGGAAGTAGAGCAGGAACTGGAACAACATTTAGAGTGGCTAAGGGAAATCTGCAGATGGAATCTGCTGCCCAGGTTCCCTGAGGGTGTCCCCTAGGGATGCCACTAGAAGATAGTTGTTCATCTGTGGTAAGGTTAAGATGCTATTATTGTATTCCAAACCAGAAAGTTTCTCATTTTATTAACTGGAAGGTAGAAAGCATGCAAGCTGATGGTCTTGGATGCTTCCAAGTTAAGCAACTCTACTTTGATGGATATTTGATGCTAAATTTGTTACCAAGTTTGATTTTTAGATTTTTGGAATCCCTTTGGAAATGTAAGCCAAGATACACTGAAAATACTTGTGAGAGCAAGAAATCAATCCCATATTTGCAAGCATTGGACAGTTTCCTGAATGCATGAATGTCCTCCCGCTTGGAGTCTAGTTTTCTGAAAGGCAGCACTCCTGATTATGTGCTGTTTGGATGACAGCTTGAGAAATTTGTAAGAGTGAAGGGTGACCTACTTGAATCTTAATTTTTTTTTCTGCTTAATGAAGATTTTCCAGTTTAAAAGTTGATTTTAATTTAATCATGCATTGCCTAAAAGCTCTTTGTGTACCACAAATAGCTCTTTTACGAGCAGAAATCAAATAACTATTCAAGAAGAATATGTTTATATTAAAACAATTGTGACTGATGTGCTAGTTAGTAACACTGCTACTTAGTTGCTGCTGTTTTTACACACTTTCCATTGTTTTGAAGTGCCATATTTTCTCAGGTCACCTTCAATTCTTGCTTAAGAGTATTTTGGCATCTTGCTCTGGTGGATACCCATCTTCTATCTTCATAATTTTTTTTCTGCTTTTCTTCTTAAATTTAAACCTTAATCATATGTATACATACACATATTAATTGTGGCCAATGTTGTGTTTTAAGAATAAAAAATAGCATGTGGCCACAGCATTTTGCATTTAGTTCTTTCAGGCTTTGAAGGATGTGTAGTGCCTGTCAGCGATGTTCTCTGAGGTACATTTATTTCAAAGTCCATGCGTTGTTCATAAATAAACATATTTTTGCATGTTTATTCATGTCTATAGACATTGATTGTCTCCCACTAGTGAGAATAGCTGGCTTACCTTCAATACACAACAAGCAGTCAATTTAAATACAATTCAAATATGCTTCTGTTTCTTTTAGCTAATGAGTATCGAGTGATTTGCCAGCCCTAATTATGGTGTTAATGTGTTTCCAAGAGGCACACTGACATTAAATTCTACAGTGGCTTAAAGCAGTTTGGTGCAACTGTGTTTAAACAGACCAAAATGCAGCCTCTCTTTGTTACATGCAGCCAGTGGCAGCAGCTGAGGCCTTTTTGTATGACAAACTGCAGGCAAACTAAATGTCAGATTAGAATTGTTCTGCAGAAACCCAAAAATCTAGTTCATTTTTAGTTGGTATTTTTTTTAACAAACTCATTCTCTTCAGAAATGCATACATCAGCTCAAACTGTATATTCAAGGTTGTGCAGTTAACTTAGGGGGGGGCTGTATAGAAAGTAGATTCAAAAAAAGTTCTTTGTTACATATGCTTGAGTTGACTACCACGAAGTAAGTGGGCAAAGGTAACTGTGAGCCCTTGCCTTTTTTAGCTGATAGGTTTTTTGTTTGTGGGCATTTTCTTTAGTGCACTGATACAAAATTGTAGTGACAATCCTGTCAGCTGGAACTTGGTTACATGGCATTTGAAAAACAGCGTGTGGAAGTATAGCAAATCTTTCCAGAGGGCACAGCTGGCTTGAAATGAGGATTGTTGTATGGGTTGTTGCATACAAAAATCTCCCTTCCTCTTTTTATCTCTCCTTTTGTTGAAAACTTATTATAAGCACTGAGTTTGAGCTTTCCTTGGAAGTTTAAAAAACCCTTATGTTCATATAGGGCAATTTATGTTTTCCTTATGTAGCTCCTGGTGCCAGAGGAATTTATAAAGTGCTTTTAGCAACTTAAAAGCCTGCAAAGTGTAGGATAATCCCTCCCCATCTTTAACACAGTCCAGTATCCCTTCATCAGCTGTCCTAGTGTATGGCTCCTTTTTATGGTAATATGTCTTCTCCACTGTGGATGTGTTCAGGCTTGTAGGTAGGTTAAGGCTTCTTCTGACAAATGTATCTTATTTTTCATCTTACTCTTGTCTCTAGAAGGCTGAAATTATCAGAATTTGTAGGATCTTTCTGAGGCTTACTTGCCGGCACCAATGTGGTAAAATCATTTGAGTGTACACACCTATAGGTGAATTCTCTTCCCTTCTCCCTCAGTTTTGTCATACCAGTTTACAGGCTTTCCAAACGCATGATCAGCTGACATGTACAGCACAGAAGTACCAAGTGTACTGTGGCTCTTGAACCAAGAGTTGAGACTGCAACACACCATTCTAGAAGTGATTTTTTATTGCTGGTTTGCATGTCATTTTGGTTTACTATTTGTTTCTCTGTCCTCTTAGTAGTTCAAGTATCTCTAGAAAGCCTCAAAATTGTATTTTTCTGTGCTATAGTGTAAATGGCCAGGAAACAAGATAATGGTACCTCAGAGCCACATTTAAAGTACCATCTCCACGAGTTTAAAAAGGAACAAAGGCTGGAGTTGCACAGAAAGTATTTGGCTGTAGAAGTCTAAAAAAATTTTTGGGAAATCCTATTCCCAACCCTGTAGGAATTTCTTTTGCCCTTTTCTTACAGCTTTCTGTTCAGGTTTTACAGACTTAAAGGCAAGCACGTAAATTAAAATCTTGGTCCAGAAAACCATATGATACTTATACAGTGCTTCCTGGATTGGGATGTGAACCCTTAACTCCACTATAGTTTTGGTACTTAGCCACCTTTTGAGTGACACAAGTGACCTTGTGAAGATGGTGCTATATAGCACCAGGATCAAAAGTTGGGAGATTCTGATTCACCCTTGTCTATTGACAATAAATGATAATGTCTCTCTCCTTGCTTAAACTGAATGGTGGTGGTGAATTTTTCACTCCATATGGAAAACCCATTTCACACTTTGTCTTGCCTTGTATTCCAGACAATGGCTGGGGAAAGACTTCAGAGCAGAAAATGAAGGAAAATTGGGCTCTGATAGTGATCTGAACTGAAACAGTCAGGAAATACCATATTCTAAGCTTAGTGGGCGCTGACAATTTTATTTTTTTTTAAAGATCCTTAGTCCTTAATATGACCCACATTAAAAAATATCCTGTTAAATTCATCAGCTGTTCCCCACATGGTCTTTAAAACACTTTCCAAAAAGGTATCTATGAATGTGACTTTTTTTTTGTCTCAACAGATTTAGTGTTTTGTTACTTTCACATGTCTCAAAGTTGGATGTTATCTGGAAAGGAAAAAGTCTTTAGTAGCTGGTGATATTCCCAGGTTCAGATAACATCTTTTCATTTGGAACTTTATACATGTAAAATAGAAGGGTATTTACTAGCATCAGATTTGGTGAATGGAACGTTTTCCTTTTTTGACCTTAAACCAAACTATTATACTCCATTTTGGACAAATTAAGTTTCTGGGATTGTTTGAAAGTAGTGTATTCTACTTTTGTCATCTTCAACACTAAGAAAAAAACCCTCACCATTTTCTAGAAGTAAAATCTGGTTTTATTTTAATAAAGTGTTGCATTTCTTTTCTGGCTCAAGATCTTTAGGCAACAGATACATTTCAATGGGGTTGCCTCTAATTTACAAAGAAAGTACTGAGTCATGGCCAAACTAGTTACGTGACTGCTTTTCCTGCAGCTGACAGTGGCTAAAATCAGGAATAAACCCCAAATCTCCCAATTCTTTTGTCTGTCACTAAACCACCTTACTACTGTGTCATCTATGGCCTCTTCTCTATCACCATCCTTTTCATTGAGTATGGACCTCAGGCTTTACCTGATATTCTGTTTGGGTGGTCCTCTTACATATGGCAGAGAGATAAACAATGTGAAAGTTTAGCTGGTTCACGGAACTGTATTATGTTACAATGCTTGGTTAGTTTAACTTTGGCACATGATCGAATAAAAGGGGTAATTATATTCTGGAGTTATTCAATATTTGAACAGCTTGGAAAGAACAATCTTTAGGGAGGTGAAGGGCTCAGTTTGATTATAGAGCTGCCTTATTTATGCCTTATGGGGCTACACTGCTTGCTGTCTTGTCTCTGATTCAAGGTACAAAAGAAATAAAATACTGACACAAAGATTTGAGTTAGAGTAACACCAGTAAGAGTATTTTGTTGAGTGTGGATTTGATGAAGGCATAGTCTCACTGTTCCAGATTGTACAGCTTCCTTTTGAGTATGTGTAAAAGGAGTGCAAGATTATGCTAGTTTTATACTAAAAGTTCAAATAAGCATTCATTCTGTGTTTATTGCCTGCCACCCTAAGTTCACTTACTATTTCAGTTCCTGCTGTCTACTTATGACAATAGTTCGCTGTTCATCTTAGCTATCTACACCTTGATCCATCATTGGAAATTTATGGGCAGCATTTGACCTGTCAAACATACTTGAAAATCAGTGGATATCTAAATCATCCAGGCAGCTCTGAAATACCCATTTTTAATGTTTCTGCACTATTCATTGCCTTTGTTGTGATAAGATGGTGTAGTGATGAGTGCTTGAGGACCTAAGAAATCCATCATTCTTTGTCTTTTGTTTTGCCTACATGAGGTATATTGCTCTGTCTTTGGAATTGTGTTTAATATGTGTTAATGTTCAGTCCAATTTCCCAAGTTCTCTGAGGTAATGCTATAAAACAACACGTTGCCCCTTAAGAGGCCAAGGCAGTTTACTGTTTGAGGGACATCTAAACCACACGATCTGTTCTGCAATGAACATCTGTTTCAAGATTCACAGCATGCTGGGAATGATTAATGAGTGGTTTTATGTGTCTTTCACTTTATGAGTATCTAACTGGCACTTAATGGCTGTTGCCTTTCACTTAAGAGTTCTACAGCATACTCCTGAGCTGTGAAGTATTTACCTTGTTCATTTTCTGTCCATCTTCTACCACAGTAATTTGAATACGTAAACTTTCTGTGAATGTGTAAGTGTGCAGGGAATCATTAAGGATGGAAACTGACTTTCCAAAAAGATATGACATGACTGAGAACCAGGAGAAAAATATTTGATCATAATTTGTCTAGAGATCCAGGTTCCTGAGAAAACAGAGATTTCCTCACTTGATTACAGGTAAATGAGGAACTTCCCAGCACTAATGTAAGTCAACAATATACAGCTATTGAGTGCTGTGCATATGTGTAAGGGTTACATTCTGGTTGGGTGTGCATGGTGCTGTTGTGCAATCTGAAGGCCATGGATGAGTAGAGTGAGATGGCAGGAAGATGTGGGTAAATGTTGCTAATTTTCTTTTTATGTACCAGCCACAACCTCTCCGGCTAACTCTGGAATAACACCTGACCTCGTCACAGAAGGCTTTGAATGGCAGCCACAAGTAGAATTCTCTGGCCAGGGAGAACCATTCTGTAGGAGGGCCTGGAGGAAACAGGAGGGTATCAAGGTCATGAGGAAGGGAGAAAAATAATTTACTGTATTATTCCTTTAGTACTGTGTACGATCCACCTCGTTTTGTGGAGATAATCATGCCTGGTTTGTAGTCATTGGTGAAACCTGGGTCTGCAGACTGGAAAAAACAACACAAGTTTGTTCTTCACCTCACTGAAACCATTTGCAGCTTAACTGGCAGGCAGACAAGGCATTTATGGTTGTTGATCACTCTCACCAACTGGACATTCAGACAATAGCTTTTCTCATACTGTTGTTGAGGACATATCACAGGGAAAAGCTTTAGCTCTGCTTTGACTGTAATTTTGTTATATAAGAGGCTAATCTAGGTGGTCCAGGTCATAACTGTTCTGCAGATTTTTTTTATTTTTAAAAGAAAGAATTATCTGGTAAATGCTTTTCAAGGATAGAATCCTTGTTCCTGCCTTTCTCAGACCCAATTTTGCTGTAACACTAGTGTATGTGGTGTGTGCTAGTGACCTTAGGCTGCTCGAAACAGATATGTGTGAGGCCAGTTGATATGGCCCATTGCATTCTTCCAATTTCTGAGAATTAGCCAAATGGGACTTGGCAGTAGATGGACCCCTTTCCTAAATCCAACAGCCAAGTCCCATCACTGACAGTGAGGACAACCCCTTTCCTCCCAGGTGATTCTTTGTTCTTTACACAGCAGATCCCGTTCCACTGCAAGAGAACTTTCTGTGCTCCATGAATAGCAGCAAGACTGAGCCATCAAAATCAGCTTAAAGCCCTTAAGCCCAAGATGTCACATCTGCTTTGCAGAAATTACAACAGGAAAACAACATGATTTAAAAGAGAATCATTTCAAAACAAACATTGTAAAAACTTAGTGGAAAAACATCTGCAGTTTTCAGACCATTACAGCAGTTTGTCAGGGAGGTCATGGAGAATTTTTGCATTTTTTCCCTTGAATTTATTATCGTTGCTTTATATTTCTAAATAGCATCATTTCTCACCAAGAAAGTTATGCTGATGTCAGCAATAGCATGTAGCTGCTAGGCAAGGTATACAGGGTGTCTGAAATACTGCAAAGAATATGATAATTAAGACAACACAATAAATATGAAAGGCAACATTTAGAAGGGCTTGTTCTTGTAAATTGTCTTAGAAAATGGAAATGCTTCGGGGAAAAAAAAAGAAACCAAAGCAACAAAAACCAATCAAACAAAAAAAACCCTTTCCAAGCAGCTAGAGCAGTTACTGGAAGAAGTAATGATGTTTTTTACATGAAAATAAAAAAATAGCAAGCATAGTAATATTTTGGGTTAGAAAAAAATATTAAAACTAGGAAGGACAGCATCATGAAAGAGGTATTGTGCCCATATATTGTTGCCCAGGTATTGGAGCTAAAGCTGCATAGTGGTGGGAGAACTGCCTGTGTAAGGTGAATTGTCTGAGGTGATGTCAAGAAGCAGAGTTGATCTGATCATACTTCTCAACTTGGCTGGAGATGTTCTCCCTAAACTTCTTTTGAACTAGCTTGCAATAGCTGACAAGGTGTCTTATGACAACTGCACTTCCCTGAAGAAAAGAAGTCAACAACAGTGCTAAGCAGGATGACCCAAGTGCTAACACGAGTGCACTCATGCTGTTAAATGTTAAATGGTCACTGGGTAGCACTTTGGTCCTGCAGACCTTACAAAATGCTTTATTTTTTTGTGAGCTGTTTCCCAGCTCTGCAGATATGATTGAATGGCTAATAATGTTGCCATTGTAACAGAAGTGTTGGCTGTCTCCTTCTTTCATAGATGCACAAAGGGAAAGATTTAGGAAAGCCAAGGTCCACAGAAAAGCCTGAAACAGAATAGTAAAAGCATGAGTCACTCTTAGTGGATTCTTGTGTATGTTCAAAATATGCTTTCCTGTCATTAGCACTTGAATAGAAGTCCTGTTGCTGTAGAAGTTGAGTTAGTTGTGAAGAGACAGTCTTCTAGTGACTGACTTAAATATTTAAAGTTCTGGTGTAACTGAATCCAATCCTGCCCTGATTAACATTAAGCAAACCTGTCTCTTTAGTTGTCATGTCCTGAAGTACATGGTGTAACTTCTTATGAAAACTTGTCTGCTTTCCAGTGCCCAATGTCACATGTGGCTTTCTGTAGCTGACAGAAGGCAGATGCTGTCAGACTAAAACTAAACAAGGATTGATTGCAGTCTGAAGGATCAGTGTAAATTTTGCTTAGGGCTAGGTTATGAGTGTTCTTTGGGATTAGCTCAAGGCTCTTCCTCAGACTTCATATGGCAAGCGGGAGGCCTGTAACAAATCTAGTGAGTTGCGCTTTAGTTGTTTAACAGCTGCAGAAAAAGAGCTGAACCATCAAACAAGCAAGATGCCTGATGCTAGTGTTATTGTTACTGTCTATTACCCTGTAATCAGGCTACACCCACTGATGTAAAGCTCTAAATAACTCGGCATGTACAGAACTCATTCAACATGCATCTAAGAAGTCGTCCTAAATTCGAGAGCTAGTGGGCTTATTAGGTTTGCCCAGAGTTACCCAGGTAGTGCAAAGACACTCTGCAAACAGGTTGCATTAGTCAACTTCCATAGCAAGTAACGTAAATTAATGGGAAAATATCGATAGCTCAGTCTTGATAATGCTGCGTAGTCACAAAGCATTTTCTCAGATACTTTTAATGTGGCCAGATTTAAGCAATTTCTGCTGGATATTTCTTGGTTGAGTCACTTAATTTCTCTGTGAATGGGCAGGGGTAGTCTGTGCTCTGCTATTTAAAATTAATTTAGGTTAATATCTTTTTAAAATATGAGTACATGTATAGATATTTCTTTAGTGGACAAGGAACATTTTATTCACTGTTCTCTTCTCAGGAGCATGCTGTAAGCATCTTCCACCTCTGTGTTCCTGAACCTGTTGTCAAGCTGAGATAAAGTGGGAAACCTGTGATCTACATTTAAAATGGTGAATTAGAAATGCTTCCTGTCATGTTTAATGAATGAAGTTTCATCTTTTTTAGCTTCGTTTAACACACGTTGAATCAATCAGGTGGCCTGTGCCATCTATAAATGCAGCCCCTGGTGTCTAGGGACAGCAAGGCAGCACCATTGTAGGATGGGATGTAAAAGAATTACTGGTTCTGCCAGGTGCTCATGGGAAACTCCAGAGCATTTCACTTGAGCTGACAAACAGCTTTTTTCTGTATAAAGGCAGTCCACTGAGAACATGGGCAGGATGAGGTGCATTTGGCATACCAGTAGCAGTCTCCAAAGAGGACTGTCTCCACCTGTATCACCTCTAAATTCTAAAGCAAAAGAGCAAGAGAATGAGATGATAGTATGTGTGTGTGTATGTATGAGAGAGTTGTCCATAAGGTGATTGTGGCTGTTCCATGTATAGGAACATATTAAGAACTGGATTGTTTGAAGAGCCAGGCAGGAATGCTGGGAACCTAGTTTTGTTCCTGCTGAAGCTGGAAGAAAACAGCCATTGAGAGAGTTGAAAGGGGAAGCAGGGAGCAAGAGGAAATGAGAATGGAGATATATCCAAAAGCATGTAT
>JAWWES010000133.1:24815548-24896921 GCA_035583135.1 Lophotriccus pileatus
ACAGCCATTGAGAGAGTTGAAAGGGGAAGCAGGGAGCAAGAGGAAATGAGAATGGAGATATATCCAAAAGCATGTATATCTTGGATTGCTGAAAAAAATATGTTTCCACTTAGATGAACCAGTGTTTGCTGGTTTACAGTGAAAAATTTAAGTATCAGTGACTTCATGGTATAAGCCAGCTGATGTTGCCATTGTGACTACAAAGAACTAATGGCCAAACTAATAAACTCAAGGATGTATGTGCAAAGTCAGCAATGCAACCAATCTCTTTCCCAAAATGGTCTAGAACTCAAATACTGTGAAAAAGCCCATAACTTTCATTGAGTTGATCTAGTTGTAAGGAAATTCTAAAACACGTACCGAAATATTTTCTTTTGTTTATCTTGATGCTGATAATCCCACCCCTTCTAAAGCAAGGACAATATTATGTCTGTATGCATAAAATTTAATGACAACCCAAATGGATAAAATAACACTTCTGTGTTAGGTCAGAATATGTTAATGACATGTGGTCGGTCTAATTTACAACCTGGTCTTCTTTAATTAACAGGCTTTCCCCTCATACCAAAAATGCCCTGTTCAATCTCCCCATGTCTACTCCCAGGTTGTTTTTCTATATTTTATATCCGGAGTTTGGATGGTGTAGAAATTGGTAATAGGCTTCTGCCAAATTCCCTTCCTCACACTCTCTTTTTCAACTCTTTGTCTCTCTTTTATTCTCTCTTCCAGGCTGATAGTGCAATTCAGAGTCAGCAGCAGATTGTAATGTTTTCCCTTTCTGTGGTTTGGAAGTTTCCCTTGAAGGGATGTTCTGAAAAAAAACCACAGTCAAGGAAGAACCTGGAAAGAGTATTAAGCACAGTGTATGCTCGTGGGAGTAGCAGATGTAGTAAGCTACAGTGCAGGTGATCTTTGCATCTAGTGATCCATCTGAAGTTGTAGGTTGAAACTCCTGGTCTCTTTGGGGACAGTCAAATATGCCCTTGGAGAGAGAAGAATCACAGAAACACTCCACAAGTCAAAACTCATAGAGTTTCCAAGATGTGCCTGGCTTGCATATCAGTGCAACAGAAAGCATGTTACACAAGTCACCACACTTGCTGACTGTGAGGTATTCAAAATGGAATGAAAATTCATAAGATTGCAATTGTTCAGATATTTTTCACACAGTTATCCAAGTTCTTCATGCTACAGATGAAGCCGAGCCATCTGAGAGTATCTACTCAAAGTGAATAGATTCATGAATTTGAAAAAAAAAAGTACTGGAAATTAGTACAGGTGCTCGATGTTTCCACAGTCTAGTTTGTTAAAATAAATAAGTAAAATGCAAAAAACTCTCTAAGATCTACTTTCTAGTGTGGGGGTAATATATCAGGAATAGCATTGAAAAGTTAGTGTTGAGTAACAAAACTGTCTGAGATTCCACGTTATGTCTTGGGAAAAATACTTTCCTGTACTGTGGGTGTAGGGAAATGCTAATATGTTAAGGTGCTCTTGGGAACTGTGAATCTTTAATTTAATTCTCTATTCAAAGCCCAATAGTTGGACCTAGCTTGCAGTAGGTGCTCAGAAAAATGTCAGTGAGTCCTGCTAAACTGGTGAGTTCTTGAGATAGAGGTTATTGAAACCATAAATAACATACTAGCAATAAACTCTACCATCAGGGAGTTGTGGTTGTCTTGTTGGGTCTCAGTACATGAACAGGTCAGCGGAAACAACTTCAAACTTCAAATCCTTTCTTGCCTCGCAAATCTCGTTTGTCTCTGGTTGTAGAGTAGTTTCCACATCTGCACTTGTGCGACACATTGTGCCAAGTCCTGTGCGCTCTGGCCTTGTGAGTCACCACGTTGACCTCAGCTGGATGGCTCCTGTGAGTAAAATGAACACAATTTGGGCTGGTGCGAGCACAAAACCTAATAGCCAGTCACTGTATCTAGGCTTCAATTTACTTGATATTTCAAGATACTTTATTTCAGCTGCCAAACATGGAGCATCTGAAACCCTTGTGCACTGTTACTTGAAGGCCAACACCCAGGCAGTCCTGGGTTGCACCATGATGGTTATCCCAGAAAATGTTCCATGTTACGCAAAGACCAAAGATTCCATGACTTCTGTTGTGGGCTCTCTTTCAAAATATGTTTTTTATTTCAAGGAGACTATGTTTCCTAAGAAAGCTTTTAGTGACATGTTTATTCATGTTGGTCAAATGAAAGTCATGTGGCACACCTCCCCTTCTGCTGTGGTGAGCCACACAATGTTTGATATAATCCCGCTATCTTGTGTGGAAAAAAAAGCCAGCTGAATATCAGATGTGCCTGGCTTGCATGTAAGTGCAACAGAAAGCATGTTACGCAAGTCACCACACTTAGTAAACTCTATTTTTATTTTGGAATGACCCTCCCTTCAACTTTTTCCACTCTTTTCTTAGGCAGAGTGTGAATTCAGGCTTTTCCTGGGGTAACTGTATGAAAAGAAGACATATACACCAGGAAAGACAACTAAATACCCTAAATTTTGATGTGGCTCTCCATGTTTCTGTGTTTAGTGTACTGACTGGTTAGCCGACTTTATACTCTGCTGTGATATGAATGTGATTTCTGTAACTAACTGTTGAGTTTTCTGTTGTTAAGTTTATTTCAACATCAGGTCAAAATGCAAGTGAAATGCCATAGCTTCAAATAAGTATATAATCAACATATTTATTTGCCTTTAAAAATTCAGTATAAAACAATCAAAGGTATCCACTGCCTGTAAAACAGAGAACTCTGAGACCTTCACATTAGCACAGGTAATGACTTGGTAGGGCTATTCAGCTTTGCTTCCTCGCTTCCTTCAGACCAGTGAGAGAGAGATTAGGACTGAGAAAATTAGATCCTTTTTGTGTGCATGTGAATACCTGCTTAGCTAGTACAGGCATCTAGTAAGGTAATGAAGAAAACTGAGGGGGCAAGATGAACTATGGGGGGGGGGGCAATATGCTGTGCACCTGGGTAATTGCTGAGCTGATGCCATACTTATCAGCCTGGTCTGTTACTGTCTGGTTTTTTCATGTGCATATCTGACTAACTTTACTAATTCTCCATAAAGTTAGTAATTTAGAAATCCCATTCATGGTGGCTGAAGAGAAGTTCTGAGAGCAGTCCAGTGGCACTGACACAAAAATGAGAAGTGTTAGATTAGTAAAACTGACTAGTGAATGTGAGATGGGAGTATCCCAAAATGATGGCTACTGCAAATGACTAAAATGTAGAGAGAGAGAGGTTTGTTTGTTTGTTTGTTTGTTTTTGTGAGAACAGGAGAAACATATGTCAGACATGTGAAGCATAAGGTCAGAGAAGTCCACATATGCAAAGGACATGGATGCATGTGCTTAAACGGCAGAGAATGGCTGTAGCCCCAACTGTCTGAATTGCTTCACTGGTGACTGACTTGAAGGAAAGGTCAGAGAAGGATAAGGCCTATTTGTGGCTCCACTGTCCAAGGTGCGCATTCCCACAAGGAGCTGAATGCCCTGGTCAGGCAGGAGTGACACTTGTAGATGGAGTGGTTTTGGTCACCCCAGCAATCTGCATCTTCCTCGCAGTTATTTCAAAACAAATTGCATGATACGTTAAGCTCTGTGCATCTACACACGAACCCATTTAGTCTTGGGACACTGCATGATATTTATTTCAGTGCAGAGTTTGTCCAGTGATGTTTATTTCTAAAATATCTATTTCATACTTTGAAGATACTGCTTTGCAATGGATATCCAAGTCTGAAGTCAGCAGGTAAAAGTGCTTGGCAACTTAAGAGTACAGAGGGAAACTGCATTTTTCACGCAGAGCAGCAACTACTTGCAGTTAGCTGTGCTGTCCTGCTGCTGGGAGTTTCGGACAAAATCAGATGGAGAGAGAGAGAAACAGGAGAAGAACAAAGGAGCCAGCTCATGGGAACACCAAGATTCTTGTTCCCAATCAAGTCTGTTTTGTTTCCTTATTTATACCATGCCTGAAACGCACAAATTTTCCTGGGAACAAGGAAATTAAGTGAACTTAAATACAGCTGGTTATCCCTCTAGGTACATTTCATTGTAATATATTAGTAAAAAGTGAAGGATGTTTTGTTTGATATAAAACAGACAGAAAGAGGGAATTAACAGTATAAATGAAAGAAACACACTCCCTCTTAGCCATGGTATTGGGCTACTGCACTCTGATGTGGCTGTTGCTGCTCATGATGTTCCCTGTTATGAGCATGGCCTAGGCAAAGAGCACGGAAAACCACTGCTTCACAAATGTCCCTTCTGGTGAGCAGAGAGCTGGAGTAACCTATTTTTTACTGTCTTGAAGTGACCTGTCCTACAGCTGACTTTGGAACTCCAGGGTGTTCAAAGCACTTGAGCAGTGGGATGAGTGGCCAGGTGACTACTGTTGTTCAAACTTGTGTTGTCATTATGTTATACCTGTTTTGGTCAGAAATCTTAGCTGGCTATGCAAAGCAAACTGAAATCACATTTCTTAATTGTATTCTTGCTTTTCTGTCCTCTAATCAATCTGTGCAGGCCACAGTAATTTTACCAGTATGCAGTACCAGTCCAGTATGCAGATTTCTTCCTCCATAAGAAGCAGGTGCTGGCACTCCTATAAAAATATTGCCATTAGTTAATAATTGAGCAGCTATTGGCTTGTGCTTGTAGGACTAGGGGTTTTGTTTCCTTTCACTACCTCCCTCACCCCTAACTCACCAGCCCCTTCTGTTTTACTCCTTCATGGGGGTTGGAGGGAGAGGGCTCTGTAGTGTTTGTGCAAAACTAAGCTATAGGGTGGGCTTTTTCTGTTATGCTTCATAGAGGTAGAAGCGAGCTAGTACAGAGTAGCTGTAATATTTGAATATTTGGAGTACAGTACTGAGAAGAGAGTTAATTTTAAGTGTGAATGGGTCACTTGGTCATGAAGTCAGAACATCTCCTAGTGGTCTTGTGGCATGAATGTAGGATTTGTGCAGTTATTAAACAGAGGAAACAAGATGCATTCACAAGAAAAGTTACTCAAATAAGAGGAGCTTTGCTATTTTTCAAAATGCAAACTTTCACTGATGCAAGAATTAAGTGAAAAATTGTTTTATATTTGGAACTATACCCAGAGCTGGATGACCCGAGAGGCTGAAGGAAGTCAGAATTGCTGGTCCAGTCTGGTTAATTCTAGAGTTGTTTTCCTTTTTTTTTTTCTTTACACCACCACTACCCTCCGCCTCCTTTTTTCCCCCTCCCTCCCCTGCACACTTCATCAATTTCCAGTATAAAACCCAAACCATTCCCTTATTTTCATCATGTAATTTGGAACTGGATGGGACTTCTCTCTGTGTCCTCAGAAAGATGAGGGCAGAAAGCTCATTTATCAAAGCTCTTCAATGAACAAAGCCAGAGCAGAGCAGCATAGGCATAATTAACAAGGAAAAAATGGAACTTGTGGCTTGATGTTGATGGATACAGAATGTGCCACAAAGGAAACAAAGCTTTGAGAATGCTTTGAACATAAAACCAGTCTCACGGGATGAACAATTCCATGCCAGAGAGTAAATTCAGGCTAAGATGGATAGGCTCAACTATCAGGATGGCCAACACTTATACTGCTGCAGCAGTGGAGGATCTAGGTACTAGTTGGACACCTTTTGGGGTTGTTTGGGGAGGGAGGGGCCAGTTTACTCACTTTTTTCCCCTTGGCAAGCTCCAGCTGGATTGAGCATTTCTGTTATTGTTAGTTTTATAATGGGCCGTGTGTGCCGCGAAGGGATTTGTCCATAGTGAAATGGCATGTATTTGTCTGAGCTGTCATCAGCTTCTCTCTGTGGAAGACCCCAAAGACAGGACAGATGTGGTTAGTCAGGCTCTGTTTGCATATACAATCACAAACCTACTGTAGCTTAACATGCAGCTGAGCTCAGTGTTACGGGCAGCATGTCCGTCTGCCATTTCACTGCTTCTATCCAAATCATGTCATGAAGGATCCAGGAAAGCAAGCTTTTAAAAATTTCTGTCTTTTTCCCTGGAAAATTTCTTTTACCATATTCACATTTTTGTTTTTCTGTTGTCTTAGAAGTCTTTAATACCCATCTCCTGCAAAAATGTGCTTACATATTCCTAACAATATGGTCAAGTTTGACCTAACTAGTAACAGACTTTCAGCATGTAGAATGGAAATTATCTTGGATTATAGTAAACTAAGTTTCTCTCCTGAATAAAAGGTCAGATACATGAACATGCAGAACAGAGCTAGAGAGCAGGTCACCAGTCCTTCACTATGATAGTCCTAGCAAGAGCAGTGAGGGTTACTACAGAAACCTCAAAGTCCTGCATTTTTGAGATTGGCTACAAGATTTAAGCAGCAAAAAGAAAAGGAATTGGATCTCATCCCTGTGTTTATATGAAATAGAGCTTAAATACAGTGTTGTTTCTTAAATGTTCTGAAAGGTCAGAAATTCAGTCAACTTACGCTGTTTTATTATTTGTGTCAATTTTATATGAATAAATTGCCTTGGTCAAGTCAGAAAAACAAACAATGACATGACAAACAATTACATGGCGTTAATTCTTTTCCCATCTTTATGGACAAAAACATTTAATTACAGAGCAAGCTGTTTGAAGGGCATGTATGGACAATCAGAAGTGATTGTGTTACTGATCTTTCATGAGTTACTACTATACAGCAGGTATTTTTCACTGGTTGTGTACCTGGTTTTTTTGTCTAGAGTGAAAAGAAACTAATACTAACCGATGGATTCATAGCTGCCGTATCTTAGGCCAATATATTTAATTCTCAATGTCATGAACTAAAAATGTACAAGTTAAAGCAGTAACAGGGTACGTCATGAAACTTTTTCTGTTTCTGAATGCTTATGAAACAGGATAAATTGTCAAGAGAAATTATTGTTCATCTGGAGGATCATTTTTTCACAGTGTCAAAAAAAAATAATCAGCTTCTTTAATTATAGCCAGCATTAAAATGTTGACATTTATTGGTTTATGTATATGTTTACAGATTATACATATGGTAGAACTCCTCTTTGTTAATACCTAACTTGAATTCTGATTAAAGCACTGAGAGGGGTCCATGCAGGACTTGCAAATTCATTAAAGTTTAGAAATTTTCATGCTGTACTTAATGATGTAACAGTTCCTCTTCCTGCGTTCTTTTCCTAAGTGCCTTTAGGCTTTTCATCTACTGTAAATATTTGTGAAACACAAGCTTGTTTTTAAAAGTATCTATTCTCAACTAGCTTGCAGTTGCAAATCTGACAATCTGTTTTCTTTTGCTGTGTCTCTTCTTTTCCAATTCCTACAAAAAGTTTCTGAAAAATTTCATAATGATTTTCCTGGTGTTTATTTATCATTTTTTGAGAACCTATGCAAACCCTATGTTTCAATGAGGTTATGTGAGAGTATGCTCTTCCTTTATACAAACCCACACAATTTTCAGTTTCAGCATATTTCTACAAGTAATGCTTTACTTAAATCTGCATATATTTTTTTTTCTGTATTTTAATAGTTCTTTTATGAGGAACATTTGGAAAATCTAAGTCAGGACTGTGGGGTGTGAGAAAAAAGAGTAGGAGATATTGTCTGTCTAGTCATAGCTATGGTGCAAGCCATGAAATGGGAACTCTTTCATTTTTTTTTTTTCTTTGCATACCTCTGACCTGGGAAGATGACTGCCTCTGGGGGAAGGAGATAATTTAATTTCCATTCATGTCAACTTTCATTTCTCTGTAAAGAGGCAACAGATACGTTTCAGATTCTGTGGGATCACTTATTTTGCTTTGGCAATGTAGCACATCTCTGCCTCGGGACTTAGGTTAGACCACCTGGTTTCTTTTGCTTCAGACCCTTGGGTGAGCCTGCAACCAGTGTAAATTAAAAGATCTTACCTAATACACTGTCCAGTTACCCAGTTAGTTTTTATTTTGATTCTTTCCTGAATAAAATAATGTAGCAAAATACCTCAGGAAGGGAGAGGACTACAGGAAAGGTGAGCAGAGTAGAAAAGGAATGGGAGTAACAGGTTGGGGTTTTTGTCTTGTAGTCCATGTGCAAAGGAAGGGTTACATAAGTACTTACCATCAAGGCTGGTGTTCAATAACTGGAATCTATTCAGAAGTGTTGTATGCTCAACGTGATCCTACAAGAAATTACATAGTTGAAGTTCCTTAGGCATATTACAATAACTTCATTACCATTTAGACCATTTTTAAAAAAATCATTAGTTTGTGAAAGCAGTAAACCTTGGTAAATTTAAAATACTTGCTTTCTCAGATGAATTGTTAGATTCCTGGACTGAATTTTATTATGGTTGTCAATGTTCATAGCTTCCTCTTCAAAAATTTGAAAGTGTGCTCTTACAGAAAACTCTAAATTGTTATCAGTGTGCAGCTTTATCCTGGATGCAGGTTTCATCCTTCCTGAGTGTGATCTAATCTAATGTAACCTTAATGCTATATTGACAGTAGGAGGCTGGGGCACACCTGTGGGGGATTTTTTTTTGTTTTGTCTGGATTTCATTCTCTTCCCACACCAAGACCCCCCACACCCCTTTGCCCCCCACACTCTTCCCTTCAATTCCCTGGGAGTGTCTTGCATGGTAAATTCCTTCATAGAATTCAGAAAATACATATATAATATTTTATTAAAATGCTGCTGGAGACCTATAACTGCCCTCAGGCATAATGCAAACATACAGATGTATTAGCAATCAGTGAGGAAGCAATAACTTGCTAAGTTTGGAATGCACAAACATGCTGAGATCAGGTGCTCAAAGCACTGGCTTTTGCGTACCACTCCAGTTCCTGGCTGTACCTAAACAAGCTTGCTCTCTGTAATCATGTGTTTCAAAGCTTAATAGTAACTTCAGGACTGGAACTTCTTGTCCATATTCACACTGAAGCTCATGCTGTAAATCACTGTGGGCGTAGCACTGTTCTGTTGTTTGGAAAAAAGGATTATCTTATCAGAAAACTCTTCATTGTACTGGGGAGAAGCTCCTCTCAAAGCTCTTGTAACTTGTCCTTGCTTTATTTGGCTTTTTGTTTGAGCTAATGACTTTTACTCCAGCAATGGTAAGCCAGTATCACTCAGCATTTCTCCTCTACAGGCAGAGCACTCATAAAAGTTGACTTAAATTTCCTTTGTGTAATGTAGGTCACAAAAATCTGTGAAACTTTGCTTTAGTGTTGCCACATAGAGCAACAGGGATACAAATAAAAGTAAGCAGAGTGTTGTCTTGACCTGTAGTCCCTCAGAAAGGATATATACATTATTAGGGCTTACAATACTGAAATTGATTTCATGTTTATTTGATTATACAATGATATAATCAAAAGATCAGGTGTTTTAGTAGCTCAGAAGAATGTAGAAAGAGGATATATGAGTGACATTTTGCTTTTGCTTAAGTAATTACCAAGTACTTACTGAGGTTAGGTTTGATCTGTTTTGGTACTATTGTAGTCATGAAGAGGAACTAAACTTGTCTTATAATTTGTTAATAAATATAAAACTATAAGGCCAATAATTATTTGGTAAATAATATGTTTTGGTGAAAGCAGACAATGAGATGCTAGGGACTGTATCAGATTTGATAGCATGCAGAGCATGTCTAGTTTCACTGACATTTTGAATTTTTGTTCTTAAACATTGGACAGGAACCTTTAAGCCTGGAAACAAATATGGTCATTTTTTAAAAAAATTGGATATCCTTTCATGATGGTATTTAAAAATTAAATGCTTGGAAGCAATAGAAAGAAGGTTTGAGATTAACTGATCTAGTCTTGCTAAAGTATTAGTCATGAGACACTTCTGTTTGTCATTTGATCACCATACCTTAAATTATTGAGGTCCTAGACTCATTGCGAAAAGGTGGGGATTCCCTCTTTCCCTTTCCCCACACTGCATTCAAAAGAACATGTCTTGCTGAAATATCACTTGCAGCAGAAGGTCAGAAGTACTCTGTATAAATCCTTTGTGTTCATCTATGTGTTGGGGAATGCAAGGAGGGAGCATAAAATTTTTTGGTTCTGGCCAAGTATGCACAACACCATTGAAGATTACATATTCAGGTGTGGAATCTGCAATAAAGGGAAAAACAAACGCAGAAGTAAAACCACATGAGACCAGGCTGTCTGTGCTCCAAGGCTGGCAGAAAGATAACTGAGACAACCAAGCAAGGTGCCTTTTAAGTAGTGGGCAGCCATCCAGTTAGATATGTTCTACATCAGTTGAAATATTGTACTTTTAGGGGATAGAAAATTGTAAGACAATTCCCAAGGTAATGATGGAATGCATCATAGCTGAGAAATGACATGTTAAAAAAAATTTCTTTGAATTCTGCTCAAGTACATATCAGTCCTTTTGTCAGCTCCAGTGGAAGGGTGATGTCATGATTTTGGTCTTGGTAAGATACCAAATACCCTTCTTTCAATCACTGCTCATGAATTCGGCACATTAAAAGCAACTAACTTGGATGGGTCCACTTGCTGGTTCAGCTCCATGTGGAGGAAATGGCAGGTGCTCTGGAGGAGTTAAAGGGGTGATGCAGGTCCCCCACTGGTAGGGGTGGAGTGAAAGGACTACAGAACTGGATGTGCTCCTGTGAGCAGAGTTCACAGTCACCCTGTTGGCTTTGCAGAAATGTTGGTTGGTGAGCGGTACCCTAGACAGCCTTTGTTCTGCCCAGGTATTCTTTCTCCCATCTTTGTTTAACTTCATGATTTTAACCCCCTGAAGAAAGAGTTTCACTTAGAAGTTTTCACTTACAATGCACATACCTGTTTTTCTTTAAATAGATACTTTTCTATCTATTTTACCCTAAAAGAAAACTATTCAGCTACAGCTCATTAGTGTAGCTGCAGCAAGTCAGTGAATTAATTTTGTAGATGTGTGAGTGTTTGTCTACAGCACTAACTGCATAGTCATAAAGCAAATGTGTTGTAAATAAATAGACTTGAGTTTTCTTATAAAGAAAAAAAATAATTAAATTTCAGCAATCTGTAGTGTGGTGAGGAACTTTGAGCGGAGAGAAAAATCTCTCTATGACCATAAAGGATCATGTCTTATAACAAAGAGCCTTCCCAACATATTTTCTCCTGTGAATTGCTCTCCAGATCTAACAATGTTTCTTGCTGATTGCCTCTTTCACTCCTGCTTGTCAATGATGATTGAAGGATTGTAGCTTAACTCAGCAAAGAGGGAATTACCCCAGTTGAGCACAGTAAATTTAAATCATGTACTTCAAGTATCTTATCTCTTCCAGCAGTTGTAGATTGGCTTACATTTTGATGAAGCCACGTGTATTTTGAGGAAGCACACAGATAAGTTTCAATTATCTAGAGAAACTAATGCAAGCAAACATATAGTTGAACGGAAGGTCTTTGGAGGTGATATTTATTTCTATGTTATTATTTCTATGTTATTATAGCTTTATAGAGATTTGTAGAATGAACAATGATGTGACACTGATGTAGAACTGGTAATGCTCAGTCTGCCTCTGTGACAGCTAAGTACAGAGAAGGGTGCTAGAGGGAGAAGAGTATGACATCAGTATATGTTTTGTAAGTTGAGAAATGAGGAATTAGGCAACGCAACTTTGATAATTTTCCTCTTTAATGCTAGTATTACAATGTGTTTACTTATGATCTGACTACATGACTTTTAAATACCAAAAATGCATTAGTTCTCAAGACAGTTGATGAGCACAGACTTTCAGGGCACAGATCTGTGCACGTATTGATTACACTATTCTCTGCAAACAGGAAGGCAACAAAGGAAACAGCTATGCAATGGATCCTGGGCAGACTGAGTAACCATCTCAAATGAACCTGAAATTAGACTTCTTTAAAAGGGAAATATTGCTTGTGTTGTTTTGCCTTGTTCCTATCAATACAAAGGCGTCCTGAATTGCTTTGCCTATACATGTTTGAAGTCATGGGATGTTTAGAGGAAGGTCACATTCTGGGGTGGGTTTTTTTTTTGATTGTTTGAAGGTTCTTTGGTTGGTTGGTTGGTTGGGTTTTTGGTTTTTTTTTTTTTTGGTTGGTTGGCTGTTGGTTGGTTTGTGGGGGTTTTGTGTTATACATTTCAATTACTGGAAAATACTGGGACTTTCCAATCTATTCCATTGAAAAAGGCAGATGTGATTCTTGCCTGTTTTCATCCATTTGGAAATAAGGATCATGAGAGAGGGTTGCTGGAAAGTAGGGATTTTAGACATGGAGAGCAGGAGCTACATATATTTTCACATACTAATGTGTCAGCTCTTATATTCTCTCAATGGTTTTCATAATGAGGGATTTGATAATATCCTTCATCATTGTAGAATGATATTTTTTGTTTCGTTTATGATTGCACAGTAAGCCTTCTCAGTTATGCTTTTACAGTTAACATTATCAGCAGCAATGGACACACAAAACCTGATTTTTAGAACTTATAATTTGAGCTTTGCAGCTGCTACCAGGTCTGTTGGCCATTCTTTCTAGTACAAAAGCAGTAGCTGTGAAGTTAAATAAGTTAATTGTGAGATCTTCTCAAATGTATGTACTGTAACCACCTGTAGCCACACTATGTGGCTAATTGCTGAGAGAAAGAAGTTAAAAACTACCATAAGTAGTAAAAGTCACACTTTGCCACAGCTGAGACCTCTTTTATTTCACCTGATTTTTCAGATCTGAGTGCTTGTGCCTTTTCTGTCTCTCTTTAACCATCGAAAGTATAGCAAATGCCTGGATTGGGTCATCCAGTTAAGGTGGATGAGAACATTATTACAGGCTTTCTTTTTTTCAGTGGGAAAGAAAAATGAGGTATAGCAGGTGGTGTAGTGTGGCATATGCGTGCACTACAGAGAGGTCTTTGTTGATAAAAGGTAGCCAATAACAGGTTTCTGAAAAATTTAGTGGAACACACTTTAGAAAAGATTCACAGGGTATGCTGCCATTTCTTCTCAATGTCACAAGTATGGTTTACTCATTATTCTGAAGTTATGTCAAGATTGTGTAGAAGGGGCACTCACTTTTCCCCTGTCCCTCTCACAGTGTTTAGATGGAGTCAAAAGCTGAATAACTTGAGCTTAATTGTAACTTGAAACCTAAAGAAAGATGCACCATTATGTTGTCTGACAACTCTAAGGAGTCCTGTGGTTCTTGGAGGTAGGAGCAGGGTAGCTGTTTTTCACTGACTGCTTCATTTGAATTCCTGAGCTAAGCCTGGGAACCAAATAAACAGTTGAAGCTGGTTTTTATGTTTAACACCTGATACGTATGTCTTGCTTTTTTCCTCAAGGGTAATGACTGCTTCTTATTTACTGCTTAGGAGTGGATAATTAATTAACAGGGGTGAGAATGTGCACGCTTGACTAGACACTCAAAAATCACATAAGTGATTCCTGGGTTTGAATAACATTTTTTTAGTGTCATAAAACAGCCTTGAACTGGAAAAGTTCTATTGTCAAAAGTATGTGCTAAAAGTTTTATGTCTATGCCATAATTTATTTTTATTACAAATAGGGCTTCTTTTGCTCTGTTAAGAAGAATATTGAATCTCTACCAGTAAAAGAGGATAAAACCTTTGCTGTAGTTATTGGTAGCACTTTATTGCATAGTATTGGTGTTTTTTCAAAAGCTATCCTAGTAACCTGTTTAGGTGCATGGAGATGAGTACATGAGTAGGATTGAAGTGCCTTTTGCTTAACTAACTCTTGTGGGATGATCATGGTGGAGCATATCACTATTTAGACAAGTGGTCAGAGCCATCAGTTTGCCATGTGGTGTTCCCTTTATATTAAAAGAAGTTAATAATGGCTTATATTTAAAGTGTGTATACCAGAGCGCCTGTTGCTTACCAGCAGAATTGTCTTCTTCATTTATAAGAAAGATATGCTATGACTGAACAATTTCTTACTTTATTCAGTAGAGTGCTGACATTGAACTTGAAAGCTACAGTATAAGAAATCAATGGAGGGTCTTTCTGTAGGGGTGAATCTTGTCATCCTGAGTGTATTCACAAGATACTGATAATTGCTAATTAATATCCAAGGCACAGGAAGTCATGTGTGGCTGAAGACTAGAGTTCCACCAGAATGCTCTGAATGTTGGTTTTAGTTAATTAAGCATGGTAAAATGTTGGTTTTAAACCTCATTGTTCTTGCATGATCATGTTTCATGGTTGGACCCTCCAGACATTCTCTAGAGAGCTATATACTGAGAGCTTGTCTATGACACTTCTCTGGCTGTGTGTTTCCAAAGTCTGCTTGAGCATGCATGAAAAAGCTGGGGTGAGCCTGCAGGGCAGTAGGTCAAGCACTGTCAGTCATGGACTTCTGATGCGAGAGTGCTCTCTGGATTTAGCGGTTCGTGTCAGGTTCCAAAAGGATCCATTGCAGATGTTGCAGTGCTGTTTATGACATAATATTTCTTCCCAGCACAGATCACTGAAAGTGGCCATCAGTAAGTGTATGTGCGGGGAACGTTTGCATGTGTGATTTCATGAGGGAGGCAAGTCAACCATCACATGCTGGAGGAACTTGGCCAAGTAATATACATAAAACTGCACTATGTCTCGGTGCTATCCCAAGAGGACCTGCATGCAGATGTTATTGGGGCATTTGCAAAATGAAATCCCATCGAAGAGAACTAAATCAAAGCTGGGACTGCTGAGACATGAAGCTCAAGTTCTTTGTGGCACGGTTTCCTCAAGCAGTTTTTATAAACACTTCCTAAACCTTTTATGAGCTATGAAAACAGTTGGGGAAGCTGTGGAGCCACAGAGAGGTCACATGCTAAGTACATTGCTGGAAAATGTTCAGTAAATTTTGAGAACCAGCAATTCACTGACAACATTATGGACATGTGACATACCTCTCTACATTGTCTTCTGCTTAACTATTTTAATTAAGGCTTATCTGTTGGTATTTATTTCCCTAAAGAAAATGCTCTACTCACTAGACACTTACCTTAATTCCATAATCTTTTACTTTGAAACCATAAATTGTCCAGAATGAGAAAGTGAAAATTGATGGGTTTCTGCCTGTGCCAGTATATGGTCTAGATTATGGAAGTATGGTTTATTAATAACTAAAATTATTTTGAAAGTGTTATTTCTTCTTTGATTTATGTTTGTAATTTCTGTACGTGCCAACAGCTTATACCGTGGTCTTGCACTCTTTAAGTTTCTGGAGTTTCTGCTGACTTCCTTTAGGTTGTCTGAGAATATTCTTTGATGTGACTGTACAGAATTTATTCAGTGTGCCAATGCCTTCTTTGTGTTCGGGTTTTGCTAGTTTTCTCTGCTGAAAAAGTGTCTTCTCCTAGACATCTCCCTGACTGTCTGCCCATATTGGACAGATCCATTTCACTGAACTATGGACGAAGCTGTACTCTCTGAGAAGACTGCAATGCTTGGAGGTTTCCAGTTCACTCTCTCTCAGTTTGTCTGTACAGGAAATCTTGGCAAACCAAGTCAGCTTACCCCAAAGAGTAAGCTGAATTCAGTGTTAGTGTACATGGCATGCTTTATTTTAATAGAGAATAAGCTAAAAGCATCCAAAAGCTAAGTACTAAACAGAGACAACAGACAAAGTGCTCATCTGCACTGTTTTCTTGAAGATATAAGGCTTTAAAATGGTGGTAAGTAAACGAAATGATAAATCAGCAGACGTTGGCAGTTTCAGGAGCAGCAACTGTTATCTGTATGTTAGGAATGCTTTATATTCATTAACAAAGTTTATACCAAAAAGCTGTGCGGTTAGCCGTCACTTTCTCCTCTAATTTTTGGCCTTACTGCAGAAGCAGTGATGTTAGCTGTGGCCTTTCTTCACCTATAAAAGAAGGGGAAAGCTGGAGGAGGGTGAGTAACTGTCTTTTGGAGTGATGTCAGGGGAGACTTAATCATCTTCAGATTGGTGACTGTTATGTCAGTCTGTTAGTAATTAGGACAGACCCCACTTGCCATGCAGGATAACTTTGGAGTGCCTGCTTCCCACCCCTAAGGAAAGCCAGCATGGAGCCTGACTGATGCACAACTGCTATTCTGGATCTTTCTCTGAAGTTCAGATCACAATAAAGAAAATATTTGGGAAGACGAGGGGGAAGAGCCCACCCCTGTAACATCTCTGTGAGGCAAAAATGCTGTCAAAGAACTATGTGCAGCTATTGAGGAAGTCATATATTTTAGATGACTTGGACTCAATATTAAGCTCAAACAATACTGAAATTTTCAGTAAGTGATTTCTGAAGAGCCCTGTCCTACTAAGCAGAAAGATGAATATGCAACAAACTGGATAGAGGGGCTCGGTTTCCTTTCATGCGTAATACCTATATTTTTCTTTGATTATACTCAAATAATGTGTGAGAAAGAAGAAGGGATATTTTGTCAATATACTCATAATTGCTTTGCTCCCTGTATGCTTCTTTTGTTCGTTTTCCAGTTACTGTAGTCCTTGAGACTTTCACTCACTCAACAAGCAGCGAATGCCACATACTGAAACAAACCCAAGCATATTTATGATATCCCTCTGACTTTCTCCAAGATGTTCAGGCTTTCTCTCAACTCTTGCCTATTGGAGAAACTCATAAATCAAAGGAAATAAGATACTCAGTGGAACCTTGCTGAGTGTCTGGAAACCTCTAGGTGAATGCACGTGGGACCAAAGCATTTGGGAAACAAATTTTTGAAGCTGTGACTGTTAAACTGAATGTTGAAGGTGAGCATTCACATTTAACTCTGATGTCAGTGTTTGGTATCTCAGTAGCATCAGTGCCATTAGGCACCACCAATACAAACTTCTAAGAGGCCAGCTATGCTTCAGCAAAAGTCAAAGGGAGCAAGGATCTGCAATCCACATTTTCTCTGCAATTAATAGATAGTGGCACTAATACATGATAGCAGGATTTAGAGAGTTCTGTAATTCTAACCAAGGAGGTTATGTACCTAATTACTTCTGAGATCAGAGGGATTACGTACCCATGTCCTCTAATGCTTTTTGAGGACCTGAAAAGATCCCTTCCTGTATCTTAGTGATTTTCTTAAAATCTTTGAATTAAGTTGTTAAAACGGTATAGGAGGCTTATAGGGACTCTCACAATTATTTTTGGACTATATCTCCTGCCACACCCACGGGAGTCTTACAGTTTGAATGTGTTTCCACTGCTTTTGCAAGTATGAGGAGCAAGAAGAAAATGAGTGAATCCTGTAGTGTCAGAAACCACCCCTGGCAAGTCTTACTCTTCTTTAGAGCCAAATAAAATTAAAATCATACACAAGTCTGTGTATATCTATAAACAGCTTGGCTGTTTGGATCCCACTATGCAGGGAGAGGCAGGAAGCTGACAAACATGACAATGATTTAGTGAGGATGGAGTTGTTCACTTTTATAGAGAGGATAAAGGGGAAGTAAAAATCTACAATTTGAACACTTCTCCTCAAATTTAACCTAAACTGAGGCTTGAATGCACTCCCATTGACGTCAGTGCGTATTTTATCACTGGCTTCCTGGGGAGCAGGAATAGTGTCTCCTGTGTAAACAGGAGAAATGTGGAGGTTTTTTTCCTCTCTCTCTTTATAAGTTTTGTTTGTGGTCCTTACCATAGCAGTCTGAGCACCTATATCACTGGGACTGGAGACATTCCTGTGCTCTGCCTGTGAGTCGGATGTGGTGGTCTGCCACTTCAGAGGATGCAAAGCGAGGCACAGAAAGTTTGTGATGCTGTCTCCAGTAGATTGCACAGAAGGAGTCTGGCTGGCTCCGCTTGCCTTTCTGCAAATTGGAGTTGGCAGACTACTGTAGTTATCCTCAGTAGAATTTAAATGTGAAAGCTGAACTTGGAGGTGAGAAGCCCGGAGTATTTTCTGCGGTAAACTCTGGACTGTTTGCTTCATTGCTTAACTGTTGACTTCATTGCTTAAGGAACTCAAAGCTTCTACTCACTCCAGCAGAACCAGGATTTCTCCCTAAAGATTTTATTCAAAGCCCACTGAAAGAGATTTTTGGTCTGCTAAGTTAAATTTGGGTCCAAACACCTCAGTTCATTCATCAGTCGGTTATGTTGTTTGTGCTAAGGTCTTTTCCAGTGTATGTTAAATTGAAAAGCAGTCTGTCTATTTGAGGTATCTAATTAAGGCAACTGAGACTTAGTGGATTGGATAGCAGGGTGAGAATTGGAAGACCTTGGCTTTGATTTTAGGTTTTGCTGCCCATTTTAGACCTATAGAGAAGTTAAATTCAATTTGTTTTCCCTCCTATAAGCACTGTGAGTGTCAACCTTATTGCACCACGTATTGTTTTGATGTCATTTCCTTTCTCATTAATAACTTATTTTTTCTGTGATCTCAGTAGGAAAGGGCACTTGGCTCTTTTCAAGTTCAAATCTTTATGAACCGTTTAGCAAGACTAGAAGGCCTACTCTCAACTCTCAGATGTTTCACAGAAATTAATAGTTTAAGGTGCTCTGTGGAGTTCCAAATTGTAAGACACAAAGCCATAGTGTGAATATTTCAGCATCTCCTGCATTCCATAAAGTCAACAACAATACAAGGGGCAGTCTTTCATACTTTGACTTCTGGGTGAAACTAGTAATTCTGGAAGGATATTGAGGTTCTGGAGCAGGTCTAGAGAAGAACAACGAGGCTGGTGAAGGGACTTGAACACAAGTGCTATGGGGAGAGGCTGAGGGAGCTGGGGTTGTTTAGCCTGGAGAAGAGGCTCAGGGGTGACCTCATGGCTCTCTACAACTACCTGAGAGGAGGTTGTAGACAGTTGGGGGTCAGTCTCTTCTCCCAGGCAACCAACAGTAGGATAAGAGGGCATGATCTTAAGCTCTGCCAGAGGAAGTTTAGGCTGGACATTAGGAAGAAATTTTTTACGGAGAGAGTAACCAGACACTGGAATGGGCTGCCCAGGGAGTTGATGGATTCACCATTCTTGGAGGTTTTTAAGATGAGATAGGATGTGGCACTTAGTGCCGTGCTCTGGTAACCACAGTGGTGTTGGTTCAAGGGTTGGACTTGATGATCTCTGAGGTCTTTTCCAACCCAGTTGATTCTATGATGCTATGATTCTATGAATTCATGAACACCTGAAAATTGCCAGAAAAGATGAAAAACTACTTTGGTGTTCAGTGGGGGTTGGAGAATGAAGAGGGAAATTTCATTTGGTCAGTAGATCAGAAATCTTAATCCTAATTGTTTGTACGGCCTGGAGGGTCTATAATTGTTTATTTGTTTGCCATGTTCAATGCCTTGGAAAGCACTGTGACAAAACCTAGTGTCCATTTAATGTAAGCTTGGAGAGAGTGCATAAATGACAGCGCTTTGTGGCTTCTCTGTGTATATCTTGATGTGCAATATTTATGACCTTTATTTACAGCTCCTTGTTATTTGGTGCTCCAGACTTGTAATTCAATTTATCTATGTCTGAATCATAAAGTACTACTCACCACTGTTCAGTTCTTCTTGCCCAGTTTTTCTTTAGCCAGGAAATGTCATAGTGAAGAGCCTTTGCCAAACTCCGGTAGCTGCAGAGAAGCTGCTTGAGTCAGTTGAAGGGTTATTTGGTATAACCTTGGTGTTTGTTTTTTTTTCTTGTACTTGAGGTGAATTTGGTTGTTTTGTTTGCTTTTCCTGGAAAATAAAAGGATTTTAAATTGGTGCAGCTGATATTCTTAGCTACTTGGCTTTTTTTTAGTAAGAACTGGGTGCAGAATGGAGGTCTTATAAATTCATTGCCCTTTTATATGGGCTTTGAATGCTTTACAGTCCACATGGGACAGTAAAAAGCGTAAAGGTATCTTGTTAGTAAAAAGCATTAAGACAAAATATCCAGTTGCTGTCCAGCCCCACCAGGAAGGAAATATTGTGACTTTTCATCTGAATGTGAGATTTTCAGCTACTATAGACTAGCAAGAATATGATACTTATTTTTTTACAAACACTTACATATGATTTAACAAAAAATAATTCAGTGTAATTTATAAATGACTTTGAATCATCAAACATCAGACTTCCTTGCCTTTCCCAATAGAGTTATTGATTTTGATTTTACCAGGGGAATCTTTGGTTGATTTTTTTTTTTTTTTTTTTTAAGCCAGAGAGCAGCCTCATCTATCCTAATATTGATTTTTTTTTATTTTTTTTTAATTTTGGTAACATGTCGGCCAATTAATGTCTTAATTGAAAAAAGACATTATGCAGAATTCATCTGGTTTTTAGATTATATGAACATAATTTATAACATATGCTGAATTCATAACAGTTATGAGCGAACACTTAAAACTCTTGAAAGCATTTGACACTTAAATTAACAGTGTCTCCAGTGTAATCCTGCTTCACCCACAATATTAGATGCTTTGTTTAAAAACTCATACTCTGTTTAAGACAGGGACACCATCTGTGGTATAATCTAGGTGGAGAAACTTTTAAAATAAGAATTAGTTTATTAATGTGGAATTTAACTATATGAAAAGAAAAATATCTGGATACTTGTCTATATTCCTTAAGAAAAGGAATTTTCTCCAAGTTCTAACACTGATAGCATGTTTACTGAAAGTTGGAATATTTCCACCAAGATTAGTAGAGCTGCCTCAGTATGTAAGACTCAAACTGGACCTTAACAGTTAAAATTCAGATGTTTCATCCTAAACCAGAGGACACTTTTAAAAAGTAATTAATTTGAGTTATGTATGGTAAGGTAAGGTCCAAGTGCTGCCTTTTTATGGAAAGTTAAAATTGTTTTCTGTCATAAATGTCAGTTGAGCTGAAACACACTTTTTTGAGGGGTAATTATTCCCAAAATAAACATGCAAAAATTATGAAATGTACCCTTAAATAACTTTTCCTCAAGCTTGATCAAACACTAAACACTCACTATCCAAATCCTAAGTGAACTGAAATGCTATCATTGCCATCTGTAGCTACACAAGGAAGAGAAGAGGTGTTCAAAAGGAACAGAAGAGAAAGAATTCCCCAGCAGAAGGTAGCTGGTTTCTGAAAAATGCTTCAGAAAGGTGAGCAGTCAGACAAAATGAAGAAAACTTGCAAAGGCACTGGGTACAGATGTTCATGGTGTGGATTATATATTGTTTGTAGTTCTTGTTCCCTGCCTTTGAGACTATTAGTGAGAGCTGGTCTCTTGAAAGCTCTATCTATCACTACGAACACTCAAGGGTAAATCTCACTATAACTAGGAAGGAAATTCTGCAGATGAATGTTTTGGCTGAATGCCTTATGAAGAAGGCATTAGCTGAAATATTAGTCTATAGAACTTCCTTTCCTCAGCTGCGTTCAACCTGTTAAAATCCCTGCTCAAAAAATATCCAACCCCTGATTTGCTGAAATCAGATCTGGAAACCTGGTAGTTCTGTCTGACTTGGTGGGTGGAAAGCTTTAAAGACTTGAGGTAAGTGGAGGATCACATTGACTAAGTAGAAGTAGTTTTCTACAGTGAAGACCAAATTTGGATTATTTAAAGGAAGCCAGAAGCATTTAAAAAAAAATAAGTGTTTTAAAAATATACTTGAAAGTAACAACTGAAGACTGACCCAGTGATATGACAAAACCTAGGAATAATGGACTAATTTAGTATTTAGGTGTTTACTTGCTAACTTTGCTTCATTTGACTTCGTTGATAGTTAACTCAAAACCTCAGAAAACAAAATACTACCAAATTTCCATGAAAATTTTGTGACACTTTGTTTTGTTTTGTTTTCCCCCCCCGAGAGACAAGTTTACAAAATAACATGTGAATAGAATCGTAGTGACCCTGGGGACTATTCCTTGCTTCCAACTCTGACAGTGTGCATCATTAGTGTTCTTATGATTCAGTTTGGTTTCTGAAAGGTCAGACAAAGAAATTAGAGATGTAAATGATTGCTAGTTATGTTCCAAGGTTAACTGGAAGGATCATAAAATTTCCTCAACTGTAGGAGAAATTATTAGTAAGGAATGTTGTTCAAAGGAGCTTCCCATTCTGTCTGTAACAACACATACCTCTTCAGTATTTCCTGTATGATATTTAGTCCAAGCCTCCTTCCCATTATCTATTAATAGCTTATCTTTATATCCAGTGAATATGGCTGATTATTTTACTGCCCACTCATTTTGAAAGATAAAGGACAAAGGAAAAGGAAGGAAAAAACAAAAAACCACAAAACCAACCAATAGGAAAAAAAAATCCTACTAGAACTGTGGTTACAAGAATGTTTGCAAAGGTCTTAATATCTGCAATGACATAAAGCATTCTCTCTGCACTCACTGCAGGTGCAGTATCCCTGGAGAAGCTTGTCTTTAAATCTTTTCTCTTTTTCCACTCAAGTGAGAGGTGGGAGGCACAGACTGAAAGTGTTTTCCCCTAAGATTTCCCCCAAAGGTACAAAAAATGTTATGTCTTCAGGTTTGTCAGATGTTTTCCTTGGGCCTTTCCTTAGAAAGTTTACCATAAGGTAGGACACCTGTTACTATGTAGAACAGCAATATATCAGAAGGTATGCAAAGTTTAATGGAAAGAGGAAGGAAATGAAGGAAGATTTGTTCTGTCATCCTGGATAACTGATGGAGTAGTCAGTTGATTTTTTTCCCTGTAGAAACAGAGCTTTCTGTATGAGAAGGGACCATTTGTCCCTATACACTCTGACCTTCTAAACTTCCTCTGCTAGGTGAACATCACCAAACCTTGGTACTCTCCTGTGGAGCTCAAATTTTCTTTCCTTTTTTTTTCCCTTCCCACCTACCTTGCATAACAGAAAGTAATGAACTCTCCTTGCTTCTAGTAAATGAGATGGACATGGAAAAACTGGTAATAAAGAGTAGTAGATCTTACAAGAATTCAGAGTTTTTGTGATGACTTGTTAAGGACCACTTTTTTCCCCTTATACATGGATTATTACCCCTTACATACATGGATTATTCCACGTATACCACAACAGTAGCCCATTTAGGAGAGGATTTTTACAGTGAATTTTCATGCCTTTCCTCCCTTAATAATAATATAGAACTGCAGAAAAACTTTCTTTTGCATTAGTAAGAGTTCCTGATTTGTTTGCAGAGGCTTACCTTACACTTAAACAGTGTCAGAAAGGAATGGAGAAAGATAGGACAGAAAATTTCATGTAACCTTTGGGCACTGCAGACATGAGAAGATAAAAAGGTGCTTAATAATTAATCCACTAAATTGCCAGTTTCACACTGGACATAGCCCATCTTCATATTTTTAAGCTGATTTTTTAAAATAATATGAACTATTTAAATAATATATAGTATAAATTATTTCACTATCCAGTTGCTTATTTAATCCCTCTTTCAGTTGTATCAAGTTTTAAACCTCTTTTTTAAATGTTGCTGGTTAACCTCTGTTTCTAAAGGAGAATATCCTGGGTTATGTTTTGTATCCTGAATAACCTGCCTATGAATATAACCCTCAATATGAAGGTAATTGAAATTCTGAATGTCTCCTTTATCCATAAATGTGGTAGTGGCAAACTCTTGCAGAGGAGGATTCAGAAAAGAATCATTCAGAAAGCACGAGACAGGATGATGAGTATTTTGACAGCTCCCTTTGTGATTTCGTATGCTCTAACTTGTTCTGCACGGTACGTATATTTTTAAGAAAAATTCCTTAGATGCAATGTGCTGGTTTCCTGTGTGATGTGTATCAGTGCCTCCAGTAGAATACAACTATGCAGTTAAATGAGCCTGTCAAAAGGATCATTCTACCTTAGGAAACTTTCGTGGTATGAACCTGTTGTGTTTTTCCTCCCTTGTGGAAGTAGAACACAGAGAATAAGAAAGGCATTTTTCTTCCCTGCTCCCCAATGCTCACACTCTGTTGCCATTGGCAGCTACCTTAAGCTACAGAAAGGGGTTTAACCTTGAAGTAAGTCTTCATTCTACTTGAGCAGCAGCCTTTCTGTTTGCTATAATTTGATTGTCTTGCATTGTCTTTGATTGGCTAGAGGGTTTTGCTACCATTCTGTGGTATCTGGAATTGGAAAACAAAGTATTTTGACCACCCTAGCTTAAAATCATTAGGTCTCTAAGGTATTTTTATACTAATTCCTAAAGATTACTGGAAAATAGATGTAAACAGTTATAAAAGTACTTGAGGCAGAGTTGTTAGGAACTCCAAATAGACAGCAGTTACATTAAATTGCAGCTGGGATGGATTTCACGCAAGTGTGGACGTATCAGATGAGGATAAGATTTCACTGGACTATTAATCATTTGCCTGCTTTCCTGTGTCATAGACTGCAACACCTCATTTGTTTCAACTCACTTAGCTTATCCTTGCCAGGACACACGTACTCTGTGTCTGCTACCTGATATGCCTAAGGTGGCATTAGGGCTTCTTTTGGAAGGTGACAACAAGCGAACAGGTGACAAGTTAAATAGTTATTGAGCTCTGATGTCCCTGGAAAACAGGATAGTGAGCACAGATCACCATAAGTTTTATCCAGTAGAAGCTGTGTGTGGCCTTCTGAGCTACTTGCATCCCCAGAGGCTGCAGATGCAGGTTCCCCAGCCAGACACATGGTGCAGGGAGGTTAGGCTGCTGCACAGCCAAGCCTCCCCCACTGCTCATCCTGGCTCTGCTGCCTGATTTAGAGCTGCCTGAATTCATGCTGGCTTTCACTTTGCAGACTGATAGGGAGTGAGTGGTTTTAAAACACTGCCAACCTTGTAATCTGTTTTTCTCTTTTGCTTTTAGCCTTATTTTTTCCCTTGGTATAAGAATATTTCTACACAGCAGATGCTCAGAAAATATATATCACGTGGCATTTCAGTGGGTCTCTTGCTCCTATATCTCTACAGCAAGCTGAAGATAATGGTGATGGCACTTCAGGACGCTGCAACAGAGGCTCTAGGTCTTGGTGGCCACTGGAGCATGTGTGCAACACCACTAGTTTCCAAGTCGTTACAGCACTGCAGGGAAGTCCATGCTATTGAATGATTGGTGCTGCTGCTGACTAGATTAAGTTATTAGAGCAGCAAATTTTATAATAATCTTTCTATTTGTCTGTATGTGGAGGGAAAAATAATGTTCAAAAGAGACACAGCATCCTATCCTGTGACTGTGACATTACTTCCTCCTTATCAGTGCCATTTCCTTTTTAATTTGAGATCCTTCTTCAAAGAGTTGCAATATTTTCAGAAAATCAATAAAATATCTGTAGAAGTTTTTTTAGCATAGAAAATAACAGAAAGCAGCCATTATCTTCCCATGCTGAAGTAGACATTTTGAATAAATTGATGCCAGAATAGCCTGGCTGTTTCAAAAATTAAATTACAAGGGAAAAAGAAAAACCCAACACAAAATTTTGGGTGTTTTCAAAGTGGAGTAAAATACATGGCTTGTGTCCAATTAACCTATGTTTTTCTCTGTACCTAGGTAAAATTATCTTTTTAAAGAGAAGTAAGGAGGAAGTCACTTCTTTAATACTGCATGTGATTTTTATTGCCATTATTATACAGGCTTTTCTTGCATTACTGACAACCTTGTAAACTACACATCCTGATTTCTTTGGGCTTTTCATTCTGAAGTAAATGTTAATGTTCTGTATTTATATCCCTTTATGCCAATGATATAACTTGTATAACATTCCACCTATTTGGAAATATGTCCTTCAATTTCTGCCTTAAAAGTGACATTGCTGGCACTTTTAGAGCAGAGTAGAAGTTTGTATTAGGTTTTATGTGTGATATTTTGAGGCCCAGGGCTGGAGCATAGTCTTCTGGATGTCTTAAATAAGGATGTAAAGCAGAGCAAGGCAAGTTAGTCTTCTAAAAATGAAAGCCAGAAAGTACATCTTAAACTTTATTCTTGCCTTAGCGAGCACTAAGCACCGTAGCAAGAGATTAATTTCTCTAGCTGCTGGAGACTGTCTGCCACTACTCCCAGGTCTGTGCCCTGGGTTGTGTCTCAGCCACTTCTTACCTGTTGCATGTGCTCACCATCAACAGCTCAGCCCAACTCCTAATAGAAAGCATGTGGTTTTGGCTGTGTCCTTACTTGCCTGACTCGTTATACTTGCTCACAACAATTAATATGGACGCCTTATGCTCTGACCAGTGTTGGTTTGGCCTCTTTGTCGCTGTTAAAACAAAGAAGAAAAGCAGCTAATATGCCTATTCCTGAGCCAGGCACCAGCAGATGTTGCTGGGTGATTTCTTTGCTCTCCCTGGGCCAGCGAGGACCTCCAAGGCTATGTTCTCTTGTTTACCATGTATATGTGCCAGAATGGTGGAAATTTGGAAAGTGAGATGTTTACGTCAAGAAGTGTCTGACCACAAACACTTGAGCCTTCAGAAAGGCTGTCAGGAGTACTGTGTTTTCAGACTGTGGTGCCAGCACAGTCTTCATATCTGATATTACTGTGTAAACTTTATCGAGGGATGAGGAACTATAGGCTAAAGAAGTGCCTGTGCTACTATTTTATACCCTAAAAGAGTTCAAAAAGTGGATTCTCCACTCCCTACCACCCTGCCCCTCAACAGGGTCTGAAATAAGGTGTTTGCCTAGCAAGGCAAATTTAAAGTGACTATTTTTTTTTCATTTTTACTATTGACATGTGAAATGTCCATTCCAGTGCTTAAAAACCCCATGATCTTGAAGTCACATAGGTATCCTCTCCAAAAATACCTCTTACTAACATTAACACTTCTGCCCACATTTTTGGAATCTCAGTACACTTCCATTATCTATTAATTAATGTTGTACTGGGATATGATGTGTCTTGTGTATCTCCCTGGCTTTCCTGCCTCCCCAAGTTCATGTAAATCTTGATGTTTTATAACTGGGGAGAATTAAATCTTCTATTGAAATGGGCTTCCATCCATCCCTAGGAGTGCCATAAAAGTTTAATATCTTTGTTATTTAGTGTGCTGTATAAGTCAGGAATAATTTTCTGTTTTTCACAACACTGGACATTTCTTGAGTTTTGTAGGATTCCTATTCCCTACAGAGTTCCCATGCCCCCTAAATAAATTGATGCTGTCTTGTGGCTACAAAACTATTTTTCTGGAGACAGACAGTTTCAGAGTGTACACAGTGTGTGTGGTTAATATTCATGGCACATACTTCATTCATAATTTATCATTAACTTACTCATTTTAATTTCTTCCCAGCGGGTCTGTAAAACACCAGTGTAATCCAGTTTCTTTCCCCTACAGCTCTGACCATCTGGAATACTCTTCCCACATGTCTTCACCTCAGCTACACTTTCCCATTTCTTAAAACATGTAAATAAATAGTATCAGCTATAGAGTCCTAAAATTAGATACCAAATAAAAATGGCTTAGATTTCAGAGTGAAGGAACTCCTGAAGTTATCACTGAAATATATAAACCTGCCACAATGGCCAGTAATCAGTGTAGAAGAAAGCTGCAAATCTTGTAGCCTGGAGGTTTGGAGTCCTAAAGGTGGCTTAGGTTTGTGGTCCTCTGTGTTCAGCATTTCCATTAGTGTGTTAGTGAGCTTTGAAACACATCATCCACTCATCCACATTTAAATGCATCACTGTGTTTTGTGGACCAGCCTGACAGCATGTGAACCAGATTTCCTTAGCCTGCAACTAACAGAAAATACTTTCCAGCCTTCTAGTGGGCATTCAGCTTACAAGGTGACCAGACTGTTAGGAGGCAGAAATACAAGCCTCTGAATATCCAACACTGAGGATATCTCATCTTCATCACCGACTGCTTCTCTCTGTTGATATGTTTCTATTGTGCTGCACCACTTGCTAATGTATTCTTAGCCTACATTCTTATTCCTACTAATTAGCACCTAATAAAGACCTTTCAATGTTGCTTTGAACATTGAAGAAAACTTGGACAAAAGTAGTTAACTCCTCCCTTGTTCATCTTGCTGAAATAAATCGTGCTGTTATTGACAGTGTTTAGCTTTAAAGCACTACAATATTTTCTTGGCTTCAGAGCACCTTACCTGATTTTTCTGTCAGCAGGACTAATTAGAGGGCACTTGATTTCCTCAGCTGGTAAAATGACCGGTCTGATGACAGTGTCTTAAAGCCTTAAGACTTTTTTTTCCTGTGAAAGCATTAGTCCTCAGATTTGGCAGTGGACCTAGAAGAAAAAAAGGCTTGTCAGAAACATGTTATGAAGGATATCCTTACTTAGGCTTTGGCTTAGCGACGTCTGTGACAAGGTGCTGTACTTCTTCACCATCTGTAAAGCATATATGGTTATGTAATTATGTGGTTTGTGGAACAGAGTCTTCCTCTACACCATTTGATAATTAAATTTGGTTCCTCAAGATCTTCCTTGCTACAAATGCATAAATCCTACCAGGAATTCATGCCACCACACCTGTGCTAGTTCAAAACCCACCAGAGGCTGCGTTCTTTTCCTGTGCAGCTCACCCTCCTTCTGTCTCCTCACAGCCTTCACGTTGCATAGATACACTCCAGGTCTTTCCTCCTCAGGTTTGCAGAACAAAAAGTTCATGTTGTTGAAAGTCTTCTAGTGGGACCTGAAGAGGCACAGTCAAAGGGCCCTTCAAGATGACGTAGAACCTCATTTGGATGCATTTGGGAATTCCATTTTAAAACTGGCTAGGGGATTTTATCCTTGAACTTCTGACATATGCCCTGGACTCCCCTTCAGTGGCAAGTAACAGTATTTGTATGTTGTACCTAACTACCTTTTGTTTCCTCTTGCTGGCTATAATTTTGTCAGTTTAGAAACTCTATTTTAGGGGTGGTTTTTGCACATGTGGAACCTTTTTGAATTTGGGGAACACATTTGGGGAACACTTTGCAATGTACCTGTATTTCTTGTAAAAATAGAGGCATAAGGAGGGGTTCTTATAAATGGGAAAAAGAGACTTTTGCTCTTCTACCTAATTAGAAGTGTCAAAAAAGGACTTCAAATTAAAAATTTGGAATTACTTTTTTCAAGTGTTCTGTATTTAAGTACAAAGGTGCTTAAGGATAAAATAGGATGTTGCAAAGGCACCGAAGAAAACTGCTGGGAGCCTATTTGCAGAGGCTATTTCAGCTAACATAGGAATGGTAATGCTTCAGGGATGCCTAGTAATTATGGACTTTGGAGCAGCTGGTATTTTACAAGCAACTTCAGTGCAAGTTTCATTTCAAATTATTCTCAGTCTAATTGAACAAGTGAAGGAGGCTGTCCCAAGGACTGACCACAGATTGCTGTACGAAGACACCCAAATGATCTCATTTACTTAGTGCAGTTTAGCTGGAACAGGACCAGAGTACCTAGGGAGGAAGAGGATAAGAGCAGAGTTATGGAAACTTGGGTAGGACACGGCATTAAGAAGAGGAACTATCAAATGGTGGTGATGGCACACAAACAAAGGAGAGAACAGATGGGCTACAAATGCCAAGCTGTAGCCAGAGGAGGTCCTCAGAGACTAATAAGAGTAGTTGTGACAGCTTAAGGGAGGGCTATACTGGAGTTACTGTGCTCAGGTTTCAGCCTGCTAGTAACTGCACGTTCCATTAGTCTATAGAGGAAAAAGTGACCCTTTGCAAGCGGGATATCAGGACTGCTTTTTAGAGGGAGAGCTGTGGATGCAGCTGGAAGAGGAAGTATGATGGTTACTGGCTGCTCAACACATCCTTCCTCCCAGAGATTTTCATTTTTTCACAGCTGCCAGCTAAGCTGGTCATGTGGATGACCCCCACACCTGGTTAAGCTAAAAGGATCTGGGCTAGGTTAATTAGTTTATATTGTATGTCTTTGCTAATCTGTCTCATGTTCATTGAAAGTAGCTGGAGAATTCTTTTACAGGCTGATCAGTGGGAGGATAACTTTTAGGAGCAGCAGACTGTAGGAGACTGTAACTTCTTCAGGTGAAGTGCTACTAAGAAAATTCAAGAAACTTGGATCAAAAATAGACAAAATAAAGGAGATAGGTGAAGAGTTACTAGGGCAGTCAGTAGACGGGTGGGTGGGAAATAGTCATTAAAGGAGGAAAATAGAAGCTAAAAGTGGGGAAAAAAGCATGTATTATGTCAGCATAAGATTTTGATGTGTCCTCTGCAGAGACAGCTCCTGAGCCTGTGAGAACTGTGCATGTATTTTTTTTAAACTTGATATGCTAACATTGTCTATATTAGCATAAAAATTGAAAACACTTAGTGACTTATTGGAGACACAATAAGATTTAGCTCTGGTCGTCAACTGAAAACTCAAATTTCAGATAGAATTTTCAGCATTTGACTGTGGCTAGAAGTTACAATGTAGTCTACTTGCTTCCTTTGCTGGCTGTGGGAAGATGTTTCTGATTCTTAGCCTGTCTTGCAAAACCACCATGGGTTTTAAAAAAGCATATAATGTAGTCAGTTACCTAACTAGTCATGGCTGTTCAAGTGTTAATTACCTTTTGAATATAATGAGTCAAAGGAAAGGAGAACCAGCACTTCCTTTCTCCATGTGCACACCTTGGGGGATTTGAATCATCGTCATGCATCACAGGGGAGATGAGCAGAGAACTGAGTGGACCTTTTCCATAAAGCTATGAATTTTTGCAAAGTTTTAATCAATTTCTGCTCTGTGTTTTTCCCCTCCAAGTAACTTATGGATTAATGAGACCTATTGTATTTATTCATATTGGACTCTTTTACAAGAAAAGCTATTAAGAGGAAGAACTCAAACTCAGTCCAATTTACCGTGTATCCGGAGGCTTAACCAAAGCTATTATTACATGAAAGAATGGAGGAAATTAAGAACAGGACCTTCAGAATACCAAATGCCAGTACAATTTTTTTTCTCAATTTTCTTTCTGTCTAATTTGCTCTGTCAGGAGTTTAAAAACAATTAGGCACTAAAATGAAACAAGGGTAAAATACTCTTACCTAACTCTTGTGTGCGTGCTAAATACTTCCATGTTGCACTGCAGGCCTCTTCTGGACTGAAAAAAATAATTAAAAATGGTTAACACGGGCTCTAGTAGTGCTTCTGGAAAAATCCTGTCCTCAGTTACTGAAAAGTATGATGAGAGCCTCATAGATAATAACATAGAGGGCTGTAAAGGCTAAGGAAGGATCTCATTTAGATTGTACTACTCAGAAGAATATAATCTTTAAAAAGAAATATTTGTTTGGGTGACTTTTTCCAAAGAGAAAAATGGTGAGAAGTGTTTTTAAGAAACCTAGGATATTTTCTTTTGTGAGAGTAACCTAGAGCGAATGGAATTAGACAGGAATGGTAGTATCTTGAAAGCAGGTAACGTCTTTGTTACTATTAATCCAGTTTATTTGATAGTGGTGTTGTGATTTTCCTCTAGCCCCCCATCCCATTTTTTGTAGACCATTCCTCACACAATCTCAACATTCGCACCTACTTTGCTCATAGCATAATTATTGTGGACTTAATTTAATGTAATGATAATTGTAGAGTACTTCTGTATAGATAATGATGACAGCTGGTAGAATAAAAGACTGCATATTATCCATGAGTTAAAAAGATGCAGTCTGTTTGAATGCCTATGATTTTAAGCTTGATGAAATATGTGAAAAACCTCATTTCCAGCAAGATTTTAATTACAGCATGGAAATCTGCCCCTTTGTATGAAGTTCCAGCTGGATATGGAAAAGCGAAAGAGCCTGGGAGCTGCCAGCACAGTCACGACTGTGAAGTTAGGGGGCAGTGAGTTTAAGTTCTTATGTAAGCCTGTGCATATTCCTTTACTGCAAGAGCAACCAAGACATAGATGTCCCTCTTCTAAACAAGCCACAGTGGCCTCTGACGGGTCAGAATGCTTCCTGCAAGAAGTCTGGAGTGCTTTTGTGAGTGTGTGGCCTTTGGGGCCAAAGGAAATGTCAGAAGTTCACCTGTGGACAAAACTTCACTTTTTCTCTTTGCGTTACCTAAGCATGTTGAGTACGCTTGACATGATTCTGACACTTTATTTTTTGCTGCTAAGAAGCTCTGGTTCTTTTACCTTTGGCTGTTAATTTGGAGTATTATTAGTCTTCCCTTTGGGCTGGGTTTAGCCTGCTGTTGCCAGACATAGTGGGTTGCAGGTTTGCTGTGCAGAATTCTAGGAAAAATGGAAAAGACTAGAAATTGCCTCAGGCAATGTAAAAAGAAAAAGCTTAATGAGATGGTAAGACACAGTGTCACTGTGTGTCGAGAACTGTCATTTTTCTCTCGCTGAATGACTTTTTTACATCCATGCTTTTTTTTTTTTTTTGGTGGGGGGAGGTGTGAAGAAAGACTGCAAGGCTTCATTATAAAGGGAAAGGAGCATTTAAAGACTCATTTCTACAAACTCTTATTTTTAAGTTATGGACTGAGAGGTTGCCCTGAACAGATGATGCACTACAAACCAAAACTGAGACCTGTGTGACCACAAGGATCACCATGTGGACCCAATCTCTTTGGGGGGTTAGCTGTCTCTGTTCTAAAAGGAGACTTTATATTCGAGCATGGTGGCATCGTGGTGGGTATGCCTCACGGCATGCCGGGTGGTGGGTGGGATGGTGAATTTTGCTAAGCTTTTCATAAAATGAAGAGGAAGGCATTCATTCTATTCTCTGAAGAGTTTTACAGTCTGAGTAGGAGAGACAAACAGGTGAGGGGTGGGATAGAAGATACAAGTGAAAATCAGGTTAAATGAATATTGAAAATCATGGGAAGGATCTCCACATTTTTTTCCATTTTTTTTCTCTGTTTTCAAGTTTTGCACATTTTGTGTGTTATGGTGAGGGTTACAGAAGAAAAGAAGAGCCAAGAAATTGGGAGAGTTGAAGGGAAGTTCTAAGTTCTGATCCTTTGCTCTTTAGCAAAGACCTGCTGAGAAAGGCTCTCCAGCTAATTAAACAGCTAATGAGAAATGCTGCTTCTCTGCCGCCAATTTGAAGAAAATAAGAAATAAGCCATTTGCTTATGTTTGACTTGGAAATTTACTTTAGGCTTGTGCAGGGCCAGGAGTTGGACTCGATGATCCTTGTGGGTCCCTTCCAGCTTCGCATATTCTGTGATTCTGTGATTACAGCGATTACAGCAAGGCTGTGGATCTTCAGAACGACAGGCCGTCACTCCTTACACTTGCTTTGGGTGCACTTGTTTCGACTGTGGAGTCCTGAAAAAACCTCTGATCAGGAATGGGTTCACTGTGGTGTACCTAGTAGCACAACCCAGTGTTTGAAAAAAAACTAAATCGGATCCAAAACAAAGCAAAAATATCCACTCAGGTTGTACAGACACACAGTGCCTAAATACATTGCCCCAAAATTATTAACTACAGCTTCATGGCCTCCATGAATAGCAGAACAAAGGACTGACATTAAACATTTGACAGTAACCACTTTTCTTTGTTTTGGTAAAATCTGCTTAGGCTTAGCAAATAAGTATTTAAAACAATATTTATCCATCTTGTTCCTGTCTGAAATATAGAGTGCAAGTACCTTATTTGCATGAGACTATTCTGTTTGCTTAACAGAATAAATGTTAATATGTGTCTAGATGTAAACAGTCTTCATCTAAGTGTGAATAATAAAAGAGAGACTCTGACAATTCTTAGTTGACTGCTAATTTGAACATTTTTTCTTGAATGTCCAGTAACATTTTTATTGCTGTTCTAGCGATCAGTTTGTAATTCTTTATTAATCCAAAATGCTGAGCTGAGAGCAGTGCTTACTCATTGCTGACTCAGAAGCAGAGCCTCCTTACAGATTTTCCCACCCTCCTCCCTTTCATGTATGATGGGTGGGGATTGCCATTTGAAATTGCAACTGTAGGTATTAGTAGGCTCTGTGTATAACAGGCTGATCTCTTTTTTGGAAGATAAAGAGAAATGGTTAAAACCCCCCAGTAAACAGGCCCAAGAATTAAGAGAGTCTGTTATGGACCCCTAGTGCTTCTTAGCTGATGAACTTGGTAATTACTGTTCTTCAGCCATTAAACTGTCTGTGCTTTGTGGAAAGAAAAAAAGCATGTCATCTTGAGTATTTGCACATCTGCATAATGATCACAATATATTGCTGACTTTACAGCATACCCCCAGTGTGTCTTTCAAAGCTTCCAAAGAAAAAGTGCAGAAAATGTTTTCCCCAAACAGTTACTATTTTTATGGTCTATAATGCTCGAGATTAAGATGATTTAAGGGTCTTGGAAAAAGGTTTTAATTATTGTGGCTTCTACAATAATGATATTTATTGCATAAATTTCTAGATTTGACTCTTAAAAGCTTTTAGAAACTTGCCAGATCACCATGGAAAAAAACCCAAAAAGCTTTCTAAGCATCTAACTACATCAGTGACAACTGGCAACTATGGGTCAAAGAATATAGGAACACCTGGGATCAATTATTAATGTCTAAATTTGATTTTAATCATCTTTGCATGTGAGCGTGGACTAATTTCTTTGTCTTCTGACAGATGTTTTTGTTGGCTGCTAAACAACACTGTTTTGATTTATGAAAGGTCCTAACAAATTGTTGCAAAGAGGTTTCAAGATGTTTCTGCAGTTAATTGAATAAAAAATAATCTTCCTTGCTCAAGGTATATCTGGAAAAGGTGTGCAACAACATCACAGCTTTAAAAAGTGTATGAACGTACTGTGCCCAGTAGTGTGCCTTGTGAACATCTCTCTACTTCTCACTTAACACACATGATTAAGATTGCTTAACTGTGTATATGGTGTTATATAAATTGATGTCTGAGCCCAATAACGGGATACAAAGGGATAGAGCAGAACTTACAGCAGCCAAAAAAATCTTCCTGAGTGGTTATGTATAGAACTACATTCAACAGATATAATTTTGCTAACAATTGTCACCAGTATTTAAAAAAAAATAGTCTAAGGAGACCAAATAGTGTATACCCACGAGGATGAATTTGGGTTATTTTCCTTCAGATTCACTCAGACATGTATGCCTAGGAAGTTTATGTGTGTGTGTGTGTGTTCCAACCCGTAGGGAAGAAAATGTGTTTTCTGCAAAATTCTCATAGGTATCAAAAATGTTTGTTTTCCTCCCAGTTCTGCATGATGGATAAGTCTTACATATTTTGTACCTCTTTCTCTAAAGGCTCTCCATTTCCATCAATATATTTACTCAGCAAAAACAAACTAGGAAAACCCAGGAGAGCAAACTGCATGATTAACATTTGCCCTTTTATTCTCAGTTGACATGGGTTACTAATGCAATGCTATAAATTTATTCTCGTTAACTCAGTTTCCCTTTTGCTTTGTCTGCATGCATAGAAAAAGAAAATGTAGATGTGGGTTTAATAAATTTGTACAGATATTTTTACAACAGTCTGAAATAATCACAGTCTGATTATAAAGGACCCTAGTCAGTCAAAAACTGAAATACCCATCCTGATCCACAAACCAGTACATAAATAATAACTTTTTTTTCCCATGATAGTAAACACTCAACAGCCCCTAGTGAATTATTTTTCATGTTTGTTGTTGGTTTCCTTTAAAAATATTTGCTGGCTCATGTAAATTAAGAATGAGTTGTTGGATGCATAATAAAAGTTCTTCACTGTATTTACTGTTTTAAAATATTTCCTAAATAGCTTCCATGAAGGAGTATATGAGAGATTTCAAATGTTCCTCTATCAATTTTCTAAAACACTATGTTTATTTTCCTTAGCAGGCAAAGTTCAGGGCTTTGCGTTGCATTAAAGTTGCAGTGTAAAGTATTGACATGATACTCAAAAATAGAGTAGTTGTGCCAAGTATAGGGATGAGAGACAGAAACCTCTTCAATCTGAATTCACCAACTGTAAAATAAACTGTATCTGAGCAGCTCTGATGGCGAAATGATCCTTTAAAATGGAAAATAGTCTTTGTTCTTTTATTGCGTTTGGATTACAAGACGAACAAGAACCAACAGGGCGAATAGCAACTCTTAAGCGATTCCATTTGCTTTATATTTCTAGTTCTACCAAAAAAAACCCAAAGAAAACCCCAAAAAACCCAACCAAACAAAAAAACACCCCCCCAAAAAACCCCAAATCCTTTCCTTCAGGAGGATTTTTATAACCCCTTACTATCCCTAGGGCAGTTATATTATACAGGATCTTACCCTTTCTTGTCAAAATTTGCTGTGCATTAGTCCAACAATAAAACACAGGGTAAAAAAAAAAACGAGCAATTTTTAGAGGTTGAGTCTCAGTTAATAAGGTCTTATTTAAAAAAAAAAACCTCCAAAGTTAAGAACTCCTACTCTGAAATATGAACCAAAAGTCATGTTTGATATTGATTTCAGCTTCTGGTCCATGTTCTCCATTTATTCAACAAAATTACTTATGTCTTCAGCTTTTTTATTCTTAAGTTATACATTATATTATTACTCATATAATTGCAGGAATTCCACTGTTTTAAGACTTTTTAATTGGCAGAACCTGATGCATGGTGTAAAATCCTGACAAACCTCCTCTGACTTGCTGAGCAGAGTCTCAGTTTTGAGGTGCTAGATCTGGCCAGATTCTCTTGCTAAAATAACTTTGCAGGTGCTGTGCGGGATGACTGTCCACCTGGTTCGAAGGAGACCTGAAGGATGAAAAACATAATAATGATGATCAGCTGCAAACAAAGCAAAAAGCCATGGGCAGGGGATGAGGCTGACCTCTCCCTTTCAGGCTGTGACATCTGTTCAGATGCGTATCCTTGAGGAATTCATGAAGCCCTTTCTGCTGTAGTTTGAATGTGTTGGAAACAGCATTATTTCTTTAGCATTGGTCACAATTGGAGCTGGCCAGGAGACTGGTGGTTTTTCTTAGGTGTGGATCTTGTTACTGTGATCCATCTGTATGATACCTTAAGACAAGATAACTTCATGTAGAACATAACCATAAACCTCTCCAAATATGAGCGGGTAGTAGTGTAGTTTATGAGCACCATATGTTAATGGGGCTCTGTGATATGTATCATCTGCCTGGGGTTTGAGTTGGTGCTTTGTATTGATTTGAAATCCATCACTTTTGAAATATCATTTCTGAGGCTACAAAGCTGAAAAAAGTTGATGTCAACACTTTTACTCCTCTAAGTATCATGTTCTTTGTACCGATACCTATTAAATGCTCTGACTCCTCCAAAACACTCCCGTTCCTTCTCCGAGGAAGAATTAATCTGATTTGATGAACCAGCAACCATGTTACTGTTAGGAAATGGTTGTATCCCAGTTACAGAACAGGTTCTTTGAATTCCCATAAATTTGTCACATTCAAAATACTGCAGTAGGCAAAAGGAACTCACCTTATATGCAAAGACAAGAATTTACCATTAGTATAATTAAAATCTTAATTGTCCAGCCAAAGGATTATTATTTTTCCAGTTACAATAATACTGACACTTATACTTCAAAGTAGATACAGATAGAATGATTCATACACACATTTTTTTAGTACATATAGAATCCTATAAATTCCATATACCTCTTTCTCTTAAGTTATACTAACCTTTCCACTGGCACTCTGGGTCTGGAGGTCAATGTTTTCAATCTTGGCAGAAGGGGAAGTTTCTGATGAGTTGTCTGCATCTTGAGTATTCCAAGCACATCCTTGGGAGAAGTCTTTCTCCTTCACTTTAGTATTTGCTTGCAGGCATTTTTGTTTGATAACATGGTCTGCAGTTGTCTCATTCTTCGCTGGTTTGTAATGCCATATTACACTTCAATTTGCTGTATATGGTGGTTTTTGATATGTTTGAGACTTGTCCTCTGCTCTCTTGGTTACCCATAGCTTGTTTTACCCAGCTTCCCAGGATTCATCCCTCTCTTGGCTAATTACTGACCACTAGTTGCCAGTAGCTGGTAGCCCTGGGACCTCCAGGGTCATCCTGAGTCCTGAGTTTCTGTCCTATCCCCTCCATGTTGCCTTTTGGTTTAGAATCCCAAGTAGTACTTATTATTGCCATCTACTACCTAAAAGGAAGCCTCACACCATGCTGTTATGCAAACTTAAGCTAAAGGCTGAGGTTAAACCAGAGTAGGTAGCAGTCACCTAATAGTTATTAGATCATTGCTCTTACAACTAAACAAACTCAAGCACAACTCCAGGCAGGCTCCATCTGACATGTACCGAGACCGCCACTGGTAGAGTAGTGCAAAACTGCAAAACCAAGGATAATACTTGGCTGGTTACAAGCCAAGTTGGATTCAGTTTACTTTGCATCTTCAGATATACTTTTGTGGATCTTCAGATGTAAAAGTGTAAGGATGTAAGTGAGCATCATCTTAGTGTAGAAGCTTTTCTGGTTTGACATCGGTGGTAGAAAACACAGTGTTTGATATGACTCAGTTACAGGACTGTTCTTTAGCAGCATATAGATCAAATACTAAAGAACAGCCAGTTTCAGAAATTCTTTAAGACTCTCTTCATCATGCCTTGCTGCCACCCAGTGATACTTGGAGTGCCTCCTCTTTGTGTTTTCTGCAGGAGACAATAGCCAGTCTGTGGTCTTGCTGAGACTTCCATCTGGGCGAGGAGAGTGGTTCACATGGGTCCTGTTCTACTGGTTACATCAAAAAGCATGCTTTGCTTAAGTGAAATACTTCAGCCAAACGAAACATCAAGGGGAAAAGTGAGGGTTTCAAAAGCACTGCAGTATTATGGACCTTTATATTTTTGGGGGTATTTTTCCATTTTATTGCATTTGGAACAAAGTACTGATTATATTGAAAACTTGACCAATATTTGTAGTAAAATGTCTGCTTGAAATAACTTGTCCACCATCTCTCTTGGGGAGCAAAATCTGAAAATTAGCTGATCATGTTGGTTAGGGAAATCTCTTCAGCAATGTTTCCACTGGTTTGATCAATCTGGTTTCCAGCACAGCTTCAGCCAGAATGTGGTTAGCCTGAACCTATTGCAGCTGCTGTTTGAGAACACCAATAGAAATGGATCATCAGTATTTTGAAGACCAGCTTGGTATTTTGGAAGCCAGGCTAAAAGTCCCTATTCTGCTATGGTTTTCCAAAGTGCCTCAGTTTCCTGTCTTAAAATGTGAGCAGTAGTACTTTTTTTTCTCTTTTTTTCTCTTTTTTTTTTTTTATTACAACCAATGATTTATGAGTAAGAATAAAATAATTAAATATTTTGAAAATTTTAGTGGGAATAGAAACTATTAAACATATTTGATTGGAAGGTTTGGGGTTTTTTTAAATTTTCTGGGAAAAAACCCCACACAACTTCTTTATTAACTTAACAGTGCTTCACTTTCAATGTTTTTTTTTGTCCCCCTCAACCAGTCATTTTGTCAATAGATTTATGACCAAACTTGAACCAACTATGAAGAACCGAGTAGAACAGTGGACTTAAAAAAATTTCAGAAACCCAGGACCTGGAATTAATTGCCACCCTTTCAAGAAATACTTTGAGAAACATGGGAACTGAGGAGACTGTTCTTTAATTAATAAAATCAAAGATGACAAGTTCTATAGGCAGTATTGAGCTAGTTGTCAGTAATTAGCTTCAGATGATATCGTTGTCTTTAATGTTTCTTGACTATTTTGGGATGAGTTTGAACATATGATGAAAGTGTAATTACAGCCTTTGATATTTTGGTGGATGTCAATGCTTCCTGGAAGTACTCCAACAGGTTGTTTGGCCAAATGGTTTGTGGGGTAGCCAGTCCTATACAAATAAAGAAAGAAAGAGAAAACTGTTTAATTGTTCGTGCAGTAAATGGTCTCCTCGCATATGATGTGGTATTTTAAATGCATCTAAGCAAAAGTCAAGCTAATGAAAGAACAAATGCTTTTATGTGGATTGTGTTACTTGTATGCTTGTTGTGTTTTTTTAAAGTTCTGGCTTTTTAATGGTAATTATTAAAACAATAAGTTCAGTGTGTCTGGAGTGGGGAGAATGAGCAGTTTAAAGAGTACAGTCTGTGCAAGTGGATTCTGATAGGATGTGTGTTGGTTTTGCACTGGTGTAAGTACTGCCTCTGGGATTATGTCAGCGCATTGCAAATATGAATCAGGTTTTTAATTATTTATTTTTTAAAAAATTTATATCATTTCAGGCTGAATTTTTACAGTTTAATGAAACTAAGCAATTCTGAAATAAGATCTTGAATTTAAAGGCATTCATGATTTGAGATTTCTCTGTCAGATTTACATTCAATAAGACTTCAAGTAGAATATAAATTTGAAAGTGTGGACTGGGTCTAGTAAGATGTAGAAAAAGGAAAAAAAAGCATTTTGGAAGTCAGGAAAGATAGGGACAGATAGAAACAGAAGTAGCCATATACCTGCTGGTATCAGAAAGGAGTAGGGAGAATTATCCCCTATTCTCTTCCACGAGGGCAGGGAAGAGTTAAGGAATGTTTCCCCTGAGTGAGCTAGCTTAGAACAGCAACAGAATATCTGGGAGGCAGATATCACCACTAAAACACCAAGTTGGTAACCATCACCATCTCGTCAAGGGCAGCTTCAGCTCTTTGGGCATCAGCAGGTGGCAATCTGAATAAACCCCCCAGACTTAGTTATAATTCAGGTACAGTAAGTGGGAACTGTCAACCCATGGGATGGCAACATATTGGTGCTCTGGAGACCTTTGTCCATGGTGTGTTTTCCTTATGCTGTGCTCAATGTCTATAGAGAAGGATGAATTGAAGTCTGTCTGCTGTCAACTGTTTCAGGGCTTTCATGGGTACGTTTCTTGTAATACCTAGGATATACAGATAAGCATGTTGAATTGGCTTTCTGTGGCCGGGTTTTGGTAGTGGGAGTCTACAGGAGTGGCGTCTACAAGCAGTTGCCAGAGGCTTCCCCAGTGTCCGGTGGAGCCAGTGCCAGCCAGCTCCAGGATGGACCCACCGCTGGTCAAGGCCAAGCCAATCAGGAATGACAGTAATGCCTCTGGGACAGCTTATTTAAGAAGGAAAAATAAGTTGTGCAGATGAAAATTGCAGCCAGAGAAGAGCAGAGTGAGAACATGTGAACCACAATGCAGACTCCAAGGCCAGTAAAAAAGGAGGGGGAGGAGATGCTCCAGGTGCTGGAGCTGAGATTGCCCTGGTGCAGACCATGATGAAGCAGCTGTGCCCCTGCAGCCCATGGAGGACCACAGGGGTGCAGAGATCCACCTGTAGGCCATGGAGAAGCCCATGCTGGAGCAGGTGGATGCCCAAAGGAGGCTTTGACCCTGTGGGACGCCCATGCTGGAGCAGGTGCCTGTCAGGGACCTGCTAACCCATGGGAGAGGAGCCCATGCTGGAGCAAGTTTTCCTGGTATGATCTGTGGCCCTGTGGGGGAACCTACACTGGAGAAACTTGTTCCTGAAGGAGTGCTCCTCATGGAGAAGTGACTCACGGGACAGCAATTTATGAAGAACTGGGATGGACTCACACCGGAGAGGTTTGTGAAGGACTGTCTCCTGTGGGAGGGACCTCAAGGGAGCAGGGCAAGGACTCCCCTCCTGAGCAGCGCAGAAACAACAACTGACCGTAATCCTCATCCCCCTGAGCTGCTGGAGGGGGAAGAAGGAGAACATGTAAGAAAAGAGGGCTGGGGGGAAGTTGTTTTTAAGATTATTTCACTTCTTCTCTTGGTCTGATTCTTTTGGTAATAAATTTAATTAATGTTCCCACTTTGAGTCTGTTTTGCTCGTGGGGGTGATCAGCAAGTGACCTTTCCCAGTCCTTATCTCCTTATTCTTTGTTGTATTTTCTCTCCTCTGACCAGTTGCAGAGGGGAGGGAGAGAGCAGCTTTAAAGGGTATATGGCATCCAGCCAGGGTCAGCCCAGTACACGTCTTACATGTTGCCCTAGCCTTGCCTTCTGTGATAGCTGCACCTTTCATCTCTTCTCACCTATACAAAAAAATCATGAAATGATGAAGTAATGTATTTAATCAAGGTCATGTAATAGGAGTTTCTGTTCCTGTTACAATAGGCAATTTTGTGATAAGTCCCTTAACAATTGACTTAGTATTAAAGGATCATGATTTGGGTTGGAAGGGACCTTGACGATCACCTAGTTCCAACCCCCCTGCCATGGGCAGGGACACCTTCCACTGGACCAGGAAGCAGCATCCAATCTGGCCTTGAACATTGCCAGAGATGAGGTATCCACAACTTCTTTGGGCAACCTGTTCCAGTGCCTCACCACCCTTACAGTAAGGAATTTCTTCCTTATATCTAATCTAAATCTAATCTAATCTCTTTCAATTTAAAGCCATTCCCCCTTGTCCTATCACTACATGCCCTTGTAAAAGGTTCCTGTCCAGATTTCTTGTAGGTCCCCTGTGGTGAGTTGACCCTGGCTGGATGCCAGGTGCCCACCAAAGCCACTCTCTCGCTCCCCTCAGCAACTGGACAGGAGAGAGAAAATACAGCGAAAGGTTCATGAGTTGAGATAAGGACAGGGAGAGATCACTCACCATCATCACCATAAATTACCATCATGGGCAAAACAGTCTTGACGTAGGAAATTAATCAAATTTATTACCAATCAAAGTCAGAGCAGGACAACGAGAAGTAAAACAAATCCTAAACACACCTTACCCCCACCCTCCCTCTTTTGTGGGCTTAACTTTATTCCCGAATCTCTACCTCCTCCCCAGCAGTGCAGGGAGACAGGGAATGGGGCTGCTCTCAATCTGTTCTCTGCCAAGCCCAGACCTATATGCTGGACCTTGTGCTTGGCTTTGTTGAACTTCATTAGGTTTGCAGGGTCCCACCTTTCAAGTCTGTCCTCTGCACAGCATCCCTTCCTCCAGTGTGATGAGTGCACCACACAGCCTGGTGTCTTAGACAAACTTGCTAAGGGTGCAATCAACCTAAACAACAGTGTTGCTGTTCCGAATTAAACATGCTTAAAACAGTTGTCCCGACTTGAAGTTCAAGTCAATAAGTTCTGCCTAGGTCAGAGCTGTAACAGTAATGATTGCTATTCTAGTAATATTTTAAAGAATGTTTCTTTCATTTCAAAACCCAAATGGTGCTACTTTTATTGGGCAACATCTTGTCTCCTACAGTAATTCCCCAGGGATGAGGAGAGAGAAAGAAGAAGGGTTTCTACCCAGAAATCTTAGCAAACAGTGGGATTTTATGTGGACTTTAACTCAGCGCATTAGGAGGTCTTTCACTATTAGCAAGCTCAATGACCATCTGTATGCAACTATGGCTTTAGTCTAATGAAATAACTGTGTATTCAAACCATACCTGGTTAATTAAACTTACCAGCTTTAAGTAAAATAAATTAAAGCAAAACATCACTCCCTGCTCTTCAGTGAAAATTCATGGCCTTCTCCTTCTTTTCCTTCTCCCACCCATTCTTCCACTTCATTTTCAGTTAAGTTTTGAATACAGTATTTTGGAAAATCTATGTATAATTAGTGGAAAATGTGAAATTAATTATCTTTGGTTTATCTTCCTTAGGCAGTTCAAATTATCATTATCTCAGACATGTTCCAGATCTGAAGCTTTTTGTTTGTGCGTGACTAATGAATGTAAATACATTCAGGTGAGATGCAGAGGGAAGAATTAGGTAGACCAAACTACAAGACAATTTTGTCTGTAGAAACTGCACCACTGAAATACATGTCAAATATCACTTGTATGCAAAGAAATTTACAAAGCTCTAAAAAGCTTCCATGATGTAATTTTTAAGCACTGCTTTTTGATCGGCATGGGGAGTGACGTGGACAAGGAATTAATAGTCATAATATTATTGCAGACATTTCAACTAATGAAAATAGGAATATTTTTCTACTTTTTTGCTTAGTATGCTTATTGGATCTTTTGTTAAATAGGATTGTGCAATGGAGGATAAATGTGTGCTATTGTGTTTTTATCTTCTCATAATGTGATTCTTCCTGTACACATAAAACTAGTTGTTTGAGCACACAAGTGAATTGGCTGATGAACAAGAGACCTCAAAACTCCAAATGGTAATAAAATCAAGCAGTCAATGCAATTTAAAAGACAATGCTCTAACAGAAGGCTTACAGTATATATAACAATTCATAGCAAAAAATAATCTTACAGTAAGTGCAATCATCAACATTACATTTGTCTTTATATAGGACTGGGGGATCTCATAACTAACTAACTATGTTTTCTCTTAGCAATGCATATGGTGGTATCTGTGCTGGATGCCTTTCATTTTTCTTGCCTCTTGGTCTGGAAAACGATAAATTATGCACCCTCTGGTATGAATTCCTATTTGCGTGTATTTGGCATAACACAAGAATCTCAGAAATGAGCGAACATTTCTCTCACATCTGGAACATGTCTAAATTATCACCAATAATGTCCTCACTACAAATGGCTGAACAAGACAGTAAGGCACTGTGTCAAATTTAGTCCAAATCCTTCTGCCACTAAATGAACAACCACCAAAAAAAGCTGAAGTTGTTACTGTTCCTAAAGTTCTGTTAAAAAACAAAGCAACCTAATCCAGAAAAATGGCTAATTTTTAGCTATGACTTGGCTTGATTTTAAGTTGATTTCAAGAGAGCCTTATCCCCTGTGCTTAAGCCCATACATAATAAGTTATGTGTTCTCTAATAACAGTAGGTTTATGCTCTGGTGATGTTCTGCTAAAATGTGCCTGAGATCTTATGGCTTTGCTTAGTTGAAGTCGTTTAGTCCATTAGCTCGCTTAGTGTCCGAAAAGTATTCTCCTCTCAAGATGCACAGCCTGGTGTTTCTGCCACCCTGCGTGCAGGTGGCCAGCACATTGGAGCAGAACGTCCAGCCACGCTGCTGTCTTCAATTAGGATCCGTTCAAAGCTGACTCATCTGTTACTATGGAGCTCTTGACAACCTGGCTGCTTTCTGCCTGTAAGTGTTAATGCGTATTTACCGCAGTGCAGTTGTCAGTCATTCACACCAACACCCTCGTGGCAAGGATTTGCTCCGTAGGGTTAGCAGGCTGCTGTGGGGATGGAACTGCCTCATGCAACCGGCAAAACTGAGGACCACACTTTTGTTTTGTACATCTGTTCCTTTTGTTTTCCATGGACTGAGTAACAATTTACCACCCAAAGAGATGAAGGGGTATATCCCGTGCCTGTTGTGTTTGGATACCCGCACAAAGATGAGATGGTCTGTGGTGAAGTCTTGTGGTTTAAGAAACTATACTGCCTATTTTATTTTTCCAGCAGGGTAAATCAAAGAAATAAATAGAAAATAAGTGATTTTTTTTTTTTTGAAACTTCATTTTCCATAATCAAGGTTGTACTCAAAGTAATTCATGAGCATGCCCTAATACTATGCTCTCCACCCTATCCCATGTGTGGTTTGTTGTTCTGTCCCATTTTTAAGTAGCAGAAAAATGAGGGCTGATTGATTTTGTGGACTTTAAAACATTCTCTGGAAGACTTTTTTACCACTGTAGTACCCCCTTTTTTTCTTTTGTAGGTTCATCACAGCTGTTTGTGGTACAGCTTCAGCTGCTACTCAGATCCTGTAGTTGAAAGCATGCCCCTCTGCAGCCCAAAGGCAAATTAATGCATCAACTTAATTCTTAGGGGACTGTGGCTCTTGATTACTGGGCTTCTGCCACAGAGGTGATTTAATATCTTTTGAGTCTATGTGGACCAGGGTTGATGAAAGGTCATATCCCAGCTCGGTGAGCAAGATTCAGGTTTTCACTCTGTTTTTTTTTCCCAGTTTAGGCTCTGGTGACACTGATGCAATCCTCACCTTTTATTTCCCTTTCCTGTTCCTCACTTCTGGCTCTTGTAGCTTTGTCTAGGCTACAGATATTGAAGGTGTGGGAATAATGGGCAAGTGTGCATGTGCATGCACGCTCACATTTTGCATCCTATAAACTTTGTATTCCTGCCTGAATGAATACACTAAATCAAAACAGGCTGTGAGAGGGGAACAACAGGAAATGAAAGAATGGCTAAGATAAGGTATTCAGCTGCATCAACAACCGGTTTAATAAAAATGTTGCTGGTACCTCCTCCATATATGCCTTGCCTTGCTTATACCCTTAGCTCATCACAGCTAGAGCAATGGGGCAGCGACAAAGCACAATAGAAGTGGATTTAGTGGATTTAGGGTTGCACAGTGAAGGAAATGTTACCTGAGCAAGCATCCCAACCAACTGAACCAGCCAGAAGCACCACAGCCTGGGGCTGCCTGCTCTGCCTGTGTGCCCAGATGTCATTTTTGCTTCTGCATAAGTGGTGTTGAGGGGGAGGTACTTACTGCAGGCAAACCAAAAGAACCTGTGAGCCATCACTGTGTGCTCTGTACTGCTGCAGGTGTTGTTGAGAGTGCAAGCATTGGCTTATTAATGCAGCAGGGTTATTCATCTGCTGAAAGCAACCAACAGTGTTTCTGCTTTGTGGGTCTGTCTATAGCCCTGGTTTCATTTCTGTGACACCTTTCCTTTACTGGCTGCACGAGAAATGGCATTCAGATCTTTTTTGTCTTGTTAGATCACTTGCACGCATGCCTACAGAGAAAATACCCTTTTCTTGTTGTTTATTTGATTTGTCTGCCGTGGTTATATACCTGTAGGTTTAGGTCTCTCAAAGATGGGTGAGATAATCTAGTGACTCCCAATTAAACAGACAAGCCATTTTCAAATTATAAGTGATTTGCACTTAGGTCAGGGCATGAGCTTCAAATGTACTTTCACAGAAACATAAAACTTTCTTACACCTCTGCATTTCCACTGCAAAGTAAAAATGCATTTCTTCAGCTGGCTTCGTCTTCTGCATTGTGTGCAAGGGTGGGGAAACCCAAGTCCTGCTAACACAAAACATACCCTGCACACTCACTTTTTCCACTGGCAGTAGGATGAGAGAGGGAAGGAATTGCATAGGATTGGTATTAGTCACACTGATTACTCTGTCCTACTGGCAGGTATATGTCTCTGAAGAAGCCCCTATAGACCTCCACACAGAGCAGGACTGCTCACCCCAAAATATAAAGAACTTTCTGTGCCTTGTCTAACAGTACCAGTAGTAGAACTAAACTAGTAACTGCTGAGTATTTAGGATTAATAGACAAAATTAGAAATGTTTCTGAGTCTTAGCAGGTGCTACTTCTGGGTTTCCATTAGTCTCCCTCTATACCAACTGTTTTCCTTTCAGTAGGACACCTCTTTCTTTCCAGAGCCTCTCTCTTGCTTGTTCTTTTCTTTAGTTTGCCTCTTTCTTCGTGTCTGCTTCATCCCAATATAAATTACTGTTTAACTGCCCTCTCTGGTTTTCTACAAAGCACTATTTTCTGTCTAGAGCCGTTTTTACTCAGCCAGTAGAATGCTTTGCACAGTGGGGTCCTCTCTAGTGGTGGGGCTCCCGGGCTCAGTGGTAATGAAAATAATAAGGGCATGATACTTCATCATCATTTGCTTTTATGTTGTTGTCAGTAATAGGGTGTTGTAATGAGCGAAAAAGAAGACCAATTGTCATGTTTTGGTACTCTGAGTCTGGTTTGTAACAATTATCCAGCAAAATAACTATATTAACGCAGGTTATGGGGAAACCACTTGGCTGGCAATATAATGAGAAGCCAACCTAATGGCACCCAGATGCTCCACAAAATCTTTGGGTGACCTGAGTATGATTATACAATCATTTCTTCCATCTTAACTAGCCTATGACTGATCACATTCTTTAGTGATCTTTCTTATTGCATGGCTACGTAAAAAAAATCTTGGAGCTGCAAAACCTTTTTCCCTTGGTATAGGAATAAGTTATGCACAAGCATGGAATTATTATGCTATAGGAGAGGCTGCCAGGCTGGATTCTTTACTGTGCTATGATTTACTTGCAGCTGCTTATTGTTTTGAAACAGCTCTTTCATAGTTGTGGGGTTTTTTTGTTTGTTTGTTGGTTGGTTTTTTTGTTGTTGTTTTTTCTTATGGTGAGGATGGTGAGACATTGGAACACGTTGTCCAAAGAAGCTGTGAATGCTGCATCCCTGAAAGTGTTCAAGGTCGTGTTGGATGGGGCCCTGAGCAACCTGATGTAGTGAAAGGTGTTCCTGTTCATGGGACATTTTTGCCTCTGTAATTACAAAGACACAGGTAAATACAAGGCATCCACTTCTTCAGGAGCCTACCCTGCAGGTGGTCTGTGAATGTGTGTCCCTGTCTTACTTTGGAAAGCCATTCCTAGCAATCAGCAGCCTGTGGCTGATGTGAAGAGCTGAGCCCCTTGTTGCATCCATCTGGCTGTTTCAGCTGGGTGAGGCTGGGTGTGCCAGCACAGAGCCAGCCTGGGGAGCTGGCAGAGGGTTGTTCAAGTGGGAGAGAGAGGAATATACACTGGGAGAGGATTGTTTTGTTATTTGTGCCTGTGCCACGAGGGTCCTGGAAACTTATTCTCCCTTGCTAGGGCTAATGCTCTGACTGCTTGCAGAGGAAAATTGAAGTCCCTGTAAACTTCTTTTTTCTTTTTTTTTTTTTCCTTTTGGTAAAGAGGCTGAATAAGCACCCCTGTTTTTTTAACATCCTAACCCTCCTATTTGTTCTGGTAGCTCTGTTATGGTTTAGATATATTTTTTTATGAGCTTGGCTGGCTGTAAGTGTGCACAGTCTTCCAAAAGAGGCCTTGCTAGTGTCTTCTACCGAAATAAAAATATTTCTCCCTGCGGGAAAATCTTCAAGGTACATCCAGGGTTAGACGATACAAACATGTGAGAGTCACCCCATCTTTGGAAAACGTAGCCAAATCATTGTGGAGCTGTCACAGTAGAAGTCTAGTAATCCTGTTCTGGATTTTCTGATTTTGTTTCAATTTTTTTTTTAATTCTTAATTTTTTTGGTATGATGTCTATCCCTAAGATCACTGTTATTTTTTTCCTGTAGGATATTTCTGCCCTACACTGCAGTAATGTGGCTGGCAGACTGACTAACAAATTATTCCTGTTTGTGAAAACATCACTAAATGAAAATGACCAGCTCCAAGACTGAACTCTTGAGGAGTTAGACTGGTAACCTCCTTTTAGACTCATAATTTCAGTACTACCCGACAATTAGTAGTCATGTCCACTATTTCTTTACAGTCCTGGTGCTCATCTCCACTTTTCACAGCTGAATGAGTAACTTCCCATATGGCACCATAAGTGAAGTCCAGTGGATTAGATTTTCTGTACTTCGTCTAGAAAAGGAATTATCTTATCAGATAAGGTGAAGTATGCTAGCTGTCTGAAACATGTTTATAAGATTGGCTGAGGAGCCAAAGGGACTGTGCTGCCATCTGTGAGATTATGATTTCCTGATTTTGGACAGTTCTTTCTGACTTTTGGATAAGAATTGTGCTCAAAAAGAAAATTTTGCATTTTTTTGTTGTTACTGTTGTCTAAATGTTACCTGTAATCTGCTTTTATTATATTGTTAAAATTTTACCCTTACAAACACTGGTTAACTACTTGAGCTGATTCGCATGAAGTTTTGCCTATTCTATATTAAACTTGGATATCCAGTGGCAATATGATAGTAACTACTGTCTGAGTGGAGGAGAAATATGCACAGTGTTTAGAAGCGCTTCCCTTCGTTTACTTTGCAGTAAGAAAGAGTCTCTATTATTATTACTTGAACCATAAAATAACTACTAACAATCACTTGGCTCCATTCTCATGGTTTAGCTTCTCTGATACTCATAAAAATAAGATTTGCATCATAGTGTTTGAATCATCTGGTCTAGTCATTGTACTGCGCAATTTACTACTGAAGTATTTATTAAGGGCCGCAGCCTTTGCTTTCAACCTTTTAACAGATAATTTTAACAGGAAATATCTCTCTGCTAAGCCTCAGTAACAGAAAGCTTCTATTGAAAAATTAAAAGAAATTATTTTCGTTGTATATCTGGGATCCTTATAGTTGCCTGCAATTATCAGCTTGGCAGTAAACCAAGTATCATACTGTATGTTCTTTGAAAAACCAGTGTTTATTCATAAAGATCTGAACAGAGATGCATACAAATAAAGGAAATACTGCAAGTGTATCTATCCTTTCTTCAACAAAAAATACAGAAAACACCCTATCACACTTCAAGTGAATAAAATAAAAATTCCTGTAAATAAAAGGCCACCAGATAAATTATCTCTTACAGTAATGAACCTACAAATTGAAGTCACCTCTGTAACTAGAAACAATTTTCTGCCACAAATATAATTACATTTTTGCTTGTTAATGCCATTGGGATACTGCTAATGTTCAAGACTCAGTGATTTTTCTGAAGAAGAATGAAAACATTAGATTGGTGAAAATTAGTCTGGATAAATTAGATATCAGTGACTACCTCTCATTTTCTTCATCCATGATGAAGTGATATAGTTTTTTCAAGCTGCCAAATCTGTTTTCAAAAGACTGCCAGATTTTCCAAAAACATTCCAATTTTTTTTTGGGTTACATTCTCAGTTTCATGGGAAAACACTAATGGTTTGCACAGAGAACCAAAACTGGATGCAGTAGATTTATTCTAGCAAAACCAGCACTTAACTCTCTTTGTGCATTAGCTTCAACAAAGGGAGCATTGAAGCTCCTTGGGTAAATGTTAAGTGTGAAAACCTATTTGGCTTTTGCAGCAGGTTCCCCCTGCATCCACCTCCTGAGATTCAGAAGTTGACATCTGTTTTGGTTCCTTGACTGAGTGTTTGGTTGAGATACAATCAGTAAAGAATATCATTCTTTATCATTTATTCCTAGTGGTAGTTTGCTGAATACAAAAGCACATGCACTTGTCCATATGACTAAATGCTAAAATAGTTAAATATTGAACCACAGAGAGTCATTAAACATGAGCAGATGTAATATTTAGAGGTAAACCTGCATATTTGAGGCTGGAAGGTATCTTCTTGTGCGCATGTTTGTTATGGGGAGGCAAATTGTACTTCTCTGGACAGGTTCCTTACCAGATGTTTCTTACTACCTCAGATGATTGAAGAACCAAAGTACATCTGGCTATTAAAGTATCTTTATATGGCTACATGATTTATTTGGAAAGCATGGTTGAAACTAGTAAATTTACAACTATGTGAGTAACTTTTACCAGTTTCTGGATAGAGATAGTAAGCTTTGGAACTTAAATTAGGCAATAGTGCTGGTCTGTGCTTACTTACAAGATGTGTTTGTTTATCTTTAAAATTTTTACGTTCAAGCAGCCTTCTATTTACTTACTCTATTTTGGTGGTTTTGCTGAGAGTCAAGAGACTTAAATAAACCCAGAGTCTCTATGGATTATAGTTATGTACAGTTTTATACATGCTGGAAAGCCATAAGCCTTCAGGCTGAGATAACTGCATAATAAACATATATTTTATGAAATAATACCTTTAACACATGTTGTTTAAAAAAAAAAAAAAAAAGGCGGGGGGAAGACAGTTCATCTCTGTCTGCCACAACAGACTTCTACCAAAAATAAATCTAGAAGAGCTGCAATTGTTCTTCCAGGTTTTGAAAAGAGATGATCTTACTTGATGTTTCCATAAGGTAGCAAGGAGCACTTTTGGATACATTCAGTGGGCCTAATGGAACTCTGAGATCCAAATACTAGCCATCTGGCACTCACTGGGAACATGGAAAGGATGCTTTGTGCTTAAGACACTGCATTTTGCCTGTCAGTGATTGCCACTGATGAAGCATTAGGTATTACTGCATTTGGTGTTTGCAAGGAAGTAAGGCAATTCAGTATTCTCATACAATTATTGGACAAGTGTTTGATCAGTAGCTAATCCTTGTTTACAGAATAGCTGAAAAGATGGTTAAGTGTTCCTTTCACTCTGAAATGCCTACCACTTCTGGTGCCAACTCTGGCCAACTCAGTCCATTAGAAAGCAAAATGTCATGTCATTGTCACTGTTCCTTTTCTCATATCTGGATACTATCAACAAAATGTCCTGTAGTGGCATAGTAATGATTATATGGCATATAACTGCTTGCATGGCCTCATATATAACAGCATTGTTGTAGCTTCATGGGTGTTATTTTGCTTTGCACCAATAAAGGATTAAAAAAAAAAAGAAGTTGAATTTTATGTTATTGGTCATCTTAGCTATAATTCATCAGAAAAGGTAGCTCGATTTTGTAATTTAGAGCTGAGCTTCCCGTAGTGGATTCAGGTAAACCTCAGTGCAGCTGTTGAAATAGAGATTTCCCTTTAAAGTACATTTTTGTAAACATAATTTTACAACTGCTTTTCTAGATGGTGGCTTAAATATTGAGTGAAATGAACACCTCTTTGTGACCTTATTTGCTTTTGATATTATATTTAGCCTTTGGCTTTAATATTTGCTTGTATTTCTTTTCTGTCCTTCTCCTTTTATTTTGTTATTCTTTTAAGCAATTCTAAGTTTTGAGGCAGATTTCCTGCCCCACAGATTAATTTCTAAAGAGTAACTTAAAAGGTAATCTTTTCCTGAAAGGTGAAATTCTACTCTTCTGAATCACATATTGTGGCCTCCCACGCAGTCAAACTAGAACCATAAAAAGGAATTCAAACTGTCCAAAAAAAAAATGAAGTTTGACATTTTATTGCCAAAAGAGAAAATACAGTAATAAACACGAGAATATTTTGTATTTCAACTAATAGGCTTTTCTAAAACAATGCCCAATTCCAACTGAACAAATGTACTTTGGCTGTCTCGTGCTCCCTCCTCTATGACCTGGATTTCTTGTTCATGCTAAAATATGTATGATAAATCCTGGCCTCTCTTCTGGTGAGAAGAACAGATGTATTGTGAGAATGCAGACCAGCCTGGAGAGGAGTGTGGTTGGTAACTTCCACAAGGCACAGTTACATATATGTATGAACAAACAATAATATTTTACTAATATAGATTTACTTCTAGATTTTAATTTGTTGTGCTTTATTCTAGTGAGCTATCAGTATTCTCCCATGGAAAGATGATAGTTTTTGCAGAAATGTGTTCATTGCTTGGAAAAACAAACTTACGTCCGCAAGAGTTTTAAGGCTGAACGAATGTTTTTCCACTCACAGTGGTGGTCTTTGGGTGTCAGTTACCAAGGCAGATAGCTATACAGGTAATCCCAAAGAAAGCATAAGGACAGTGAATGTCCATACAGATCCATCTTGAGGTATAGCTCACCTAGCCCTCTCCTACTAACAGATTACATTTGATATAAATTTTTCTTAATTTTTAGTTAATTTTAAGATTTTCCTGATTTGCTTTTTTTATTTGTTTGTTTAAAGTTACTTTTAATGGTGTTACTTTTTTGTTTGTTTGTTTATCTGGATATACAATATTTCTGTCAGTTTGGGTTAGCGATTAAGATGCATGTTTTACAAAAACAGAACTTGAGATGCATACAAAACCCATGGCCGGATGGCACTGGGAAATCCAGAATGGTACACATTGCCATTGCAACTCTGTGGCTTTATGGTAAGGTAATTTCAGAGTGGAAGGCACTATCGGCTTAAATCTAAGTTTTATAATCTGTGTATTTGTTTCAAAAATGCACTGTTATTGATATAAGGAGAATAGACACCACAACCTGCTAGTTTCAACTTGTTTCTTCATAGTCTCCCTTTTGTCTTTAAGTGATTTTTTTCTGAAACATTATTTACCTCAGCATTCTTATGTGATCTTGATTCCTGGCATTGCAGCTCTGTATCACAGAATCATGGGATACTAAATTGGAAGGCACCAACAAGATCACTGAGTGCAACTCTGAACCCAGCACGGGACTATGTATACATGAGCATAAGCAGAGACTGAATTTTACCAGGTTATTGTTACTACAGAAATGCACATACCAATTCTATCCTCATTTACCATAGATCATCTTGCACTTGAATTTTTTTTTTTTTCTTGTGATGATGTAGCAATGTGACTAGGTTTGATTTTGGTTCATTTTGTTGGGAGGGGAAAGAAAGAAGAACTTGCTGGCTTTATGCAAACATCTGCGCAGGAAAGCAGCAAAAGAGTCACTCTCCAAATTTGTGTAGTTACGTATATTGCAGCTCCCCGATTTATGAATATATTTATGCATACATACTGAATATTGGGCTTTTAATTTTGTACAGGAGCAAGAATTTGCTGCTAGTGCCAGCACTATATCTTATGAAGTTATTTCATCTATACCTGTGCAGAGCAGCTTGATTGCCAGTATAATTACCTGATGAACTAATAGATCCCCAAACTCATTAACTTCACTTGAAAAATGTTACATGTAGACTAGGTTTGAGATGTATCAACGTTTTGTGGTTGTGTTTTAAAACACAGAAAAAACACACAACCCTACAGGTTAAGATGTACTCAAATGGCTGCAAAAATGCTCTGTATGAATGAGTGCTAGGTAGTGTTATAAAATGCTGGAAATACTTCGCAGTATGCAAATTTGGAGAAGCTACTTCAGTTCCTCATACAGTATTTATATCCACACAGTGTGACTACTTAGTCCCATATTTTTGCTTTGACTGGGCTGAAAAAGCAAGGGGCCAGGACTGACTGGAGATAGCCACAAGGAGGAAGTATTTGCTCATCAGCCTGTCACGGAGGGCTCTACCAAGAAGACCTGGATGATGACAGCCAACCCACTCTTCGCCTTTTGTCCTCCACTAGAAGGGACCCCAGCTTTCAGCATCCAATGATTGCCTGTGCAACTGCAGGATTGCCTTCCCCCAATGAGTTTTAATCTCTTAGGACTAGAGAAACTTCACACTGTGTGCAGGCATGGGCTCAATTTGAACAGCCCATTCATTTCACGTTGTAATAACCTGCTCGTGCCCTTGACATTTCCAGTGAATGGAGAATTGGGACATTATCAGTGACTAGTGAGGATGAAAGGAAATACTTCACTTCGTCTGTGGAAGCACCAGCATCTGTTGTATTTTAGCTGTTATCTTTGGCCGAGGACCTATAACTGATCTCACAGCTGAGACAGGAACCATATGCATAAAGAAACTAATTTTAACCCTCTCCTTGCCCATCACTGATGGGTGCTTTCTGTATGTGTTAATGTGAGAGACATTAACACTCTCTTATCAGGAAATGCCACCTAATAAGCAAAGGGTTAATGATTAAATACAGCATTTCTGGTGATGATGCAGGAAGAGATGCTTTCTTCGTGTCAGCAAACAGCAGCAGTATGACTTCAGGACCTTATTCAAATTAGTTGGATGTCTGGCATATGCTGTGTATAACTATACCTGCTTCTTTCCAGTGCTGTCTGTGATTTCACCTGATGTTACATCTACTCTGAGGAGATTTACACCAAGAGCATCCAATGAATAGACCTATTTAAGTGAAATTTGGGGGAAAGGGAATTTGTTAGTTTTAATGCTACATTAGTGGTTTAGGAGGTGGCTGATATGTTCAAAGTTGCTAAATTGGTGGCCTAATTGCTTTAGAAATAAGAAAATAAGTCACAAAATTATTATAGTAACATGCTGATGTCACTAGTAATTTCTGAATACTGTGACTGTCCAGTGGACTATGGAATTCAAAAATGAAAGCAAAAAATCACAACACTTTTCGTTTAGAGACCCAGATGAATGTTTTATGTTGTACTCCCATTCTGTTTACTGTTTTCCCACAAGCAAAAAAATGAAATCTACTCACCTTAAAATCACCCTGTAGTTGTCAGTCAAGGAGTTTTCTTTAGCTTTAGCTTCATAATGTGTAGCTGAAGCTAACAACCAGCTGTACCGTAAGAGCTTGAAGAATTGATTTTGGAGAAAGAGGAGAGGAAGGGGCAAAACACAAAACAAAAATAAACCTGAAAGCACTTTACAAGGCAAGCCTAATTATCATTGATAGGGTTCTTTTTTTTTTTTCTATTGTAGTTTAAGGCCAGCATTACATGCTGTCTTGAGTTGACTCTATACTATGTCATAAATGATCAGGGAGAAAATAATTTAAAAAAAAGCTTAAGGCCAGCCAAAGTAAATATTAATTTTGAAACCACGAACTGACATCCAGTGATGTAACTTATTTGGCAACCACCTGCGGTTTTGCTTATATTGTTCATGCTTATAGTGAATGGGGAAAGAAAGATTTTTGATAATTGGGATGAGAAGCAATGATATGAAACACACTGTAAAGAGCTTCCATATGCAGTGAATTAAAATGTAAACTTGCTATATTTGCAGTGTTATGATTGACACATTCTTTGTCTTGACTGTGTAATCTCTATTTGTATAAATGCCAGATTAGATAACTTATTCTTGAATGTTGTAGCCCTTTGCTACCACTCGCAGCTTTAAGAAAAACTTGCAATGCTGATGGCTAAAGTTGTTTCATTTGGAGGGTAATACTAAGCTTTCTCAATATGCTTTTCCTTCATGTGGCTCTAGAAATGTCCTTAAAATTTTAAACATTGCATAGCCCATGAAACTACTCTTAAACAAAGCATTACCTATGCATCACACTCTCTTATTTTTTAAAGTCTTATGGGAAAATGTGCTTTCCAGGTGTGTCCCTAGTAAAGCAATAGAATACAGTATGTGGCATGCCAAATTGCTTTTTGATGATCAAAATTCATCACCAGTTCCTAGCATTTAGGAAATAAATTAGGCAGTTTCAAATGGTACTAAAGAGTCCTTCTCTTGACATTCCTGTTAACAGTAGTAGATAGATGTGCCTGCCTTTTAATCTGGACTACTTTTAAACTGCCTGGTCCATAGCCAGTTTCTGCTCACAAGACACTAACCACATGAGAAAATGATTTTTTATGGTTACATTTCAGTATCAGCCATATATGAAATTTAGCTTGTGAAAGAAAAATTGATTTCTTCAAATCCTACAGGTATTGAGGATTCAGGAGAAGGAAGGACATAGAATGTGAAGAAAAAAAAACAAAACACCAAAACAAAACACCACCATGCAAATAGATTAAAAACCAGTTTCCTGCTCCTCTACTTCATTTTGCATAGGTAAATAACTATTCTGCATACTGTTGCCCTGTGTTACTGATAGAAGATCCTTTCAGAAGAGATTGATTCTTCCCTAAACTTAAGATTTTTGACTTCTCCCAGCCTTTTCCTCATTTCTTGCCTTCCACTCTCTTTGCTCAAGAAAAAGAAAAAAAATTAGGAAAGCTAATTCAGTTTTTCCAAAACTTAATTCAAGACTTTCAAGATTGATATTTTTCAAGGATGCATTAAGGTAGAACATGTTATTTGCTTTGGCTAAAATGACTGATTCATCTGCCAGCTAAGCTGCTGAGGAGGGCAATCCTTTGAGAAGATATTGGACATAAAAAATGAAAGCAGAACTAGCAAACATTTTCTCTGCTGACACCCAGGCAGTCTGGCAGAGAAGAAGAGAACTGCTGTACTGAAGCCCAGACATGTCAGGGGAAAGACAGAGACTGAGTCTCTGGGTAGTAAGAATATTGTCTTTAATTCCTCCTAATGATTATTTTTAAATGGCAGGAAATTTTAGTGTGCTTTTGTAATTCAACAAGGGAAAGGGGTGCTGTGTAGACATATCAGCATGACAATGTGTTATTGCAAATCTTTGCTATCCTTGCCATTTGAAATGACTTCTATAAATGGATCTATGTAATTAAAAAGATACTCTGAGGTACTGAGCAAGAAGGCTCAGCCTGAACCTGAGTAAGGTAAAAGGTACCTAACACCACTTGAAATCAATGACAGGTATTTATGGTTTCTTCCAATTCACAACTCTGCCCCATCCTGATTAGTTTGAAAATATGTCAAGGGAACAGACAAGGGTTTAATTTCAGCTTATAATAAAATTGAATAATTAACTACTATTTTCAGATATTTGTTCGCTTTGTTCACTGTGCCAATATACAGCTCATCTAAGCCTTAGGATTAAAATAAGTGATTCATGGTACTAATTAACAGATTTATAAATCATTCTGTATGATCAAGCCATTCGTAATTTTCCTGTCATATATGGGAAGGTGAGTGCAGTTGCCAGACATGTATTACAAGTGTAGTGAAAGCAAATAGTCCAAAGTGCTGAGAAATCAAACAAAGTCTTATTAAAAATAGCTTCAGTCATGGATCCAAAAAAGTAATTATTTGCACAGTTCCTATACCCCACGACACCTGAAAATTTGGTAATGTTTAACATATGTCAGATTGTAGGTCCAAACCCAAAGTCAATTGTTGAAGTCTTTGCCCTGGAGGAAAACCATAAATCAGACAGGATATGAGAAATGGCGACTGATTAATGCTGCTCAAGGATCAGAACAGGAAGAGGTGCTTCTAGCTGGTGAACTTGGCAAAGTGGTTAAAAATGCACTGTAAAAGTGGCTTCGCCACTCCTGGCATAGCTGTCACGGTGCATCTGTGCCCTTGTGTACAGAGAAATGAGAAGACTTTAGATCAAGGTTTGGTTCTCTTTTTAAAAAAAATAATTATTAAATCCAAACAACCTTTTGAAATTCAGCCTATTGAGTTGAGTTTGAAACTGTTCTCCAGGGCTAAGTTCACTGAAGGGCTGAAATATTTTAAACTGTTTCAGTGGGAATTTTTGCAGTTGATCTCTGTGATTTTTTCTTTGAAGCTAGGGACCATCAATTTTGGAAACGTTAGATTGCTTTTGAGATAAATGTTGAAAAAGAAAACCTTAGTTAGCAGCCTTTAGACTACATCTGGAGTACTGTGTCCTGCTCTGGGGCTTCAAGACAGAAAGATATTAATAGACTAGAGCAAGTTCAGCTGAGGGCCACCAGCACAGTTGGGGCACTGGGACAGGAGGCCTGGGAGTGGCAGCAAAGGGACTTGAGTTTGTTCAGCCTGGAATAGAGGCAGCCTGGAGGATTCCTTGCAGCCAGTGCCTACAAGGAAGCACTGAGGAAATGCCACCAGCCTCCTTAAGGAAGTACACGACAAGAGGAGGACAGACAGTGGGCATAAATTGAAAGTGGGCATGTTTCTATTTGACACAGAAAAACGAATTTTACTATGATAGCCAAGCGTTGGACCAGAGATGCTATGTGGTTTCCATTCTTGGAGGAGACCAAGTCTGAGAAAGCCTTGAGCAATGTGATGTGAATTCCGACTTGGAACTGCTTTGTGTGGGAGGATGCATTGGGCGGATGACCTCCCGAAGTCCTTTGCAGCCTGAAAGGCCTGAATGAGGACAGCAGAAGAAAGGGAGACAGCAAGTAAAGAGTGAACAAAACAGCATAATAACTCTTAGGTACGTTGCTAAAATCAAATCATTTGATCTATTTATTTTACTTCGTAAGCAAAACTATGGAGCGACATAGTTGATTCCGACCATGACAATCCCCAGGCTACCACAAAAATTGTAGCTCTACAAAGTTTTGCAGTATGTAATGCTGTAATGCCTTGCACTCGTGCAGAACTACTTTTCAGTGATCTCTAACACTCTACAAACTTGACTAAAGAAGACTCAGTGCAGTCCTTTGAGGCAAAGGGTATATTGCTGCTAATTTAATTTCTGCAGATGCAGCTTGCAGAAGGCTATCGTACCTAAAGTTGTACTGGGTTTGACTGTACATTTTTGTGGGGTCAAAGGAATTGGAACAGATCAGGTGTGCTACAATGACAGCTTGATGGCGAGCTCTCCACTGAGCAGGCATGGAGTATACTTCTTTTTCTACCTGTCCAGGAGCAGCTGACCTGTTGACATTGAGCTCTGATTAGAGCAGAATGAGCAGTCAACATAAAGTGTGGGTCTCTCAGCTTCCTGCTTGCTGTCCTTACAATTGGAAATAATTGGTATAACCTCAGTTTATTTCCCATTGATGTTTGACACAGCCAGGCCAGTGTTGTGTGGAAGAAAAAAAAAATTAAGTCTCCTTTTCCTTTGGAGTCACAGAAAGTAACCAGTCTATAGTCTATAGAAAATTAATGCCAGACCACATTTCCTCGATGTGGACTTTTACTCTGAGGAAAACAGATGAATGTTTTATTCCTTGCCTTAAAACAGTTTTGCTATTTTTCACACACAGTCTCTATCCACACTCTGTACAACAAAGAAATCTACTTTTGATATCAGTAGTTTAAGGATTTATAGTTTCATAATCTGTTTAAGTTATTTTGCGCCTATCAAATTACTACACCTTTATATCATGACAGAATGTTTAAACACTTTGGGAAATCTTATGGTTGCCTAGATCTGAGACCAGGATACCCACCTCCACCCAAAAGAAAGTAGTATTGTGAAAAGAAGTGTAAAATACTTAACAAAATACCTTTTGTTCAGATATGAAAAAAAGCTTTTAGAGAATTTATTAATATTGCCTGATAAACCCAACAGTTTGAAACTCATCTCGCTTGGCTTCCTGCTTAGGCTTAAAGGAAAAATCAATGAAAAGAGGTAATCCTGATTCATTCCCTGCAAAAGCAACGGGTGCATCATCACAGACTGTGGCAGACTCATCCCTTACATAATCTACCAAAATGGACAGAAACACAGGCCAAGCTGGTGTTCCTCACCCATTGCAGATCCCCGCCAACAGCCGTGTGAATTCTCTTAAGAGAGCACTGAGACTGGGATTTGGGTTTGGACTGTAGTTTGGGTTGGGTTTTAACAAGTCTGACTTTACTAAGTGAAAGTATCATCAGATAAGTTAATAAGGTTGGAAGTTCTCCTGGGTGAATAGTCTGTTCTCCAAGGACAAGGTGGCAATAGAGCTCAAGATTAAAGCAGAAAAGTGAAAAGTTACTGGGGCAGTGGTTTTTTGATCCTGATTTAAAATGTGCAGAAGGCAAAAACAGCTTTAGCATTTGCTTGAGTTAAGGATTTAATGCTATTTGCCTCTCTTGCTCCAAGCAGGAGAAAACAGAGGCTGTCTTTTGGCTTAGCTCTCATGGACAGTTGTTAATCTGATTTCAGAGTTTGGGTGATTATGAACTTCTGCTCATATTTCTATTTTGTCAACCAATTCATTAAAATGATCATGATGCTTGTCCTGCAAATGACTTAAAGAAGGACACAGAATACATTGACTTGATTTTTTGAGGAACAAAACTGACTTAAAATGTACAGCTGTATAGATACAGGGTGAAAACAGCTTCCTTTCCTACTGCTGCTTCTCCTGGCTAAATTCAGGGAGATGACTTCTGAAGCTGGATCAATGCAGGCACTATGTAAACAGGCAGCAAATGAAGCTGAAACTCACTGTTCCACATCTCAAGTTAGTGTCCTAACCACTAGCCTATTATATTCCACTTGTGCTGGAATATAAAACCTCAAATGAGCAAGATCCAATCTGGCTGTGACTAAATGAAATTTAATTAGAAATGTTCCAGCTAGCACTAATTGTTGAGCAGCAATGCTGTGTAACCAAATTGTTTAATTATTAAATGCTTGCTGACAGTGATACATGAAATAAGCACTAAACTGATAATGGAAAGGTAAGTAAAATCTGTTAATTGCTCTTTGATCTTCCCAGTCAACTTCTATTCCTTAAGAACTGCTCAGTGGTTTGTGCAAGCATTTTTTAGGTGTGCAACTACCTTTTTAAAATGTACCATGTGTGCTTGTTTTTTGTCTGTGTTATTTTTGTAGTTCCTGAGTAGGAAAAGACATCAAGTATTCATAAACTTTAAAAATTTAATTTATTTTATAGATGTGTTGCGATTTGCTTCAATTTGCTTTTTTTTTCACATGGTAGAGTGCAGTCCACTGATGTCAATGTAACAGCTCTCAAGTCTTATAAAATAATTGTAAGCCCAGGTAAAACCAGGCTGATGGTTTCTGTGGGTGGGCTGGCTGGAGCCTGTGCTGCTGCAATGAGGGTGGAAATCTTTGGGGCTTACCCAGCCAAGAGCTGTAGATGTCTTTCCATCTTTTCCTTTCCTTCCTCCTTCTTGCCCAGTTATTAGGCCTAACCTCAGGCCCTTGAGAAAAGCCCTCATTCTCAGCACGAGATTGTGGTGCAGTACCCTCGCAGGGAATGTTACCATCTGGTGTCAGCAATTCTTGTTGTCCCAGCTCTTGCTGCAATTCATATTTTCCAGACACATGGGTGGCAGGATTTTTTGTGGCCGATTTCTTTTGTCTCTTTAAACACTCATTCTTCATTGTGAGCCTCATGGGCAGCGGGCTCTCCAGCCAAAGCGTGGAAACATGGAGGGGGGCTTTTCCACTAGTAAGCTTTTTACAATGGATGTCTATTATTCAAAATAAGGAAGGCAGTTTTATAAGGCCTGCGAGCACACATTTCCCAGTCTGTTTCTTCTTAAATTACCAGGAATGCAAAAATAACCAATAGTTTGACCTCTTAAATCACAAATTGGATAGACTTACCATTAAAGGACATTGTAAATGTGTTTCCCATTATTTAGCTCATTTGGTGTGTTCAGCAGTGAGTTTTTGGATGTTTTGTTTTTGTTGTTTTTTTGGAGTTTTTTTCATTCTTTACAGAAATCATTTGATAACTTTCTTTCCTGGAGTTTGATTAGGTCCTCTGGACCTACAATAAGGGAAACTGAAGACTTTATAATGAAGGTTGGATGGAGCCATAATATTGTTGCTATAAAAACTAATAAGTGCATATTTTAAAGTATAAGTATAATGAATAGAGTGACCTTCAAAAATTAGATCTATCCATCTTTTATATTTAGTGACTGGAGACAAAGATTATACCAGAGAACTGTCCCAAATTGAGATGTGCTGTATATAGTTTATCAGAGACTGTTTTTCTGCCTTGGAAAGAAATAATTTCATGAGAAACTTCTGCAGAGGGTGGGATCTGTAAAAATTCTGCATGTTGGTCTGATCTTTCAATTTAAATTGATGATAATGTTGTGCACTCTTTTTTCAAGTCCTGACTGAGCAATGTAAGATGTGTCTTATTGCTTTCTGTAGAGTTCATATTTGTTGTCCTTTTATCTCTGCCACACTTGTCTTTCTTGCATTTGTATATTGGTTGAGAAGGTAAGTAAGAGTTTTCCAACTGACAAGGACAGTCACCTTTCTCATTGTTGCACCTCTCATGGAGGGCATGTGGTCAGCAGTTCTTCTACAGCTGACATGCTTTAGAGGTGTCTTGGTTCTGGCCAAGACAAGGATAATTTCTGCCACAGGAGAGGCCATGGCTAGAACACAGAGGTTATTCTATACCACCTTATGTAATTTTCTGGGGGAGGGGGAAAGGGTCTCCATCACAGAGACAAGTGAGCAGTCAGGTATTGTTGGGCTCTGCATGGTGAGCATTTGCATGTGAATCGTTCCCCTCTCTTGTACACTTTGCTATTAATAGTGTTGCTGTTACTGTTCATTTTCTTATTTCATTGCTGTTTCCAGTAAATTGTTCTTATCTCAACCCATGATCTTTACTTTTTGTGCCTCCAGTTCTCCTCCCCAGTCTGCCACAGCAGGGAGAGAGCAAACAGTGTATGGCTTGGAATATTTCAGTGGGACACCAAATTGAGGGATACCATTCCTAAACCACGACAGAAGGAGATAGGTGGCTTCATCATAGTTGTGACTATGCTTCAAAAATTTTAAACTCTTATAGCTACCCAGTTTTCTAGAAGGATATCAGTGCAAAAGGCAAACTTCCACTAGCCAATCGGGCTTTGAAAGTCCAGTTCATAAGAGAGTATGCAAAATTAAGTCCTGATCTCAAAGGATAAAAACAGTGTACCTTTATTTTTCATCTGGGGGGTATATAAAGTGGCCTGCTGTCAGGCAGAGGAAATGAAGGAGGGATGAGATAGACAACTGGAAGTGCAGGTGGTTTTACCGTTTTTGTGATGAAACTGTCTTCTGCCTTTGATTCCTTTAAGGGAAGTATTTAGTACAGCAAGCCCTTCCTTCATTTCAGTGCATGTGAAGGTAAAATGTGTTTCATTAAAACAAGCTTCTAAATGTGTTTCATTAAAATAAGATTTTGAAAAATATTTAGATGATGACGACTAGATTCTCAAAGATAGTTTAAGGAAATGTGCACAGCGTTCTGTGAACAGATAAAATGTCATCTGTAATTTTTTGGATATATTGCCTGTAATATGCACTGTCATCCTCTGTTTAAGGTCTTATCAGTAAAACATATAGAATAAAATTGCTATCAGTAACAGCGCATTGTTCTAAAATGACTTTGCCTGTCAAATGAAAGTCAGGACCAGAAAAGGTATGTAACTGTGCATCTGCTTTTAATGGACATACGCAAGCAAAAATTACATAATAAATGTTCCTAAAATTTTGTTGGGCTGTTTCTAACTTTTCTCTAGCCAACACGTTTATAGAAGTTGTAGAGTAGATAAAAAGAAAAGTTCAGGATTCTACTTAAGTGGTCCCATAGGCTGAAACACTACTGATATCTCATGGAGTAAACAATTTCCATATAATCAGTCTGTGATCAATTCATTCTAAGATACCGGATAGAGGACGCAAGTCCCTGAGGAGCATTGTGGAAAGAAGCAGTTTATCTACATATACAACATAGATAAAGGTCTTTTGCTATCATGGCATTTTCATTAGGTTTTTCTATGTGTTTTAGTCAAGTAATTTGAATTTCCAATTTATTAGTTGTTTAATTAGTCTGTTCACCCTTGTTGCTCAGTGTGTTCCCATTGATTGAAGTACAGCAAAATGCAGCATGAAAAGATAGTCTGTGACCCTAAGAATTTATCATCTTTGCAGAAGAAGAAAGAAAATCCTATGTACACAATAGAGAAGAGTAATAAAAGAATATTTGTCTACAGGACAGCAAGTGGTCTCAGCATGCAAGGAACTTAAACCTTGACAGATTATTTTGGAAGAGCCATCTGTAAAAGAGGGATATGAACCTTATGATATGCATGTACTGAAATCCAGTGTAAATACCAAGGTTTCAATGCAGCCTGGATATTCAGGCAGTAAATCTTACAGGAACATCTTTTTTTGGCCTGTAATAACTCTGACAAATAAATAGGACTAGAGTTTGCTGTCAGTCACTGAGGACAGGATCTGTTAAAACTAACAACACATGGTTAATTAATGCCAGGTCTCTGCATCCCACAAGCCTATATATATATATATATATGTGAATACACTTGTATTTATATTTTCTGTTTTGAAACTATTTTCTTTGAATAGGATGATTGCTTATAGGAATTTGTGGCATACCATTTATACCATGTTCCAAGGAGGAAGGAAAGCTTTGCAACAGGGTCCTCACCAGGCTGGTTTCTCTTCTCAAGGAAAATGGTAAACAGTGGAAAAACTAATGTGCATATGTTGTTGAAAAAAATATCAGATTTCATTATGTTATTAATTAAATACCTACATTATATATATATATATATATAGTAAATAAAAACAATGGAGCAAACATTCCAAAAGGAAGAAATAAGGGGGTGAAGAAAGGGCCAGAGCTAGAAGAGGCGCAAGGAATTAGATTACTGTAACACCTGAAGAAAGAACAAATGGGAATGATTTTTTTAGGGTTACAATGGGTTAATGCACTTCAAAGCATGGCACTGATTGCATGGAAAGAGTAGAGTAGGCAGCCCAAGGGTTATCTGGTGAAGTAGTAAATTCCTGTTTCATTCCAAGGAGATAACTTCTGTTAATACCCCTGGTGACCTGTGAAGCTTCTCTGTCAGTGGAAATGACAAGAAGAGGTGAACGACCTATAGCATCACCTGCCTTTGCTTTTGATAACAGATGCTAATGCACAGCATCTTGGTGGATAGAGAGAGGTGTAACTCACAGTTTTGCCTCCCAGAATTATTCCAGCCAAATGTCTGTCATTATCAATACATCTGTCATACTGATCCTTATTGATAAGAGCTAATGGTGGGTGATCATTTATTTTATGGAACTTGTGGAGGTTTTATTGCTGTGTTGTTTTGTTTTGTTGTTTTTTTTGTTTTTTTTTAAGAAACTACTCAACAGTTCCCTTTATAGCCAAGCAGTACATTAGAGCACAGAGTAATAGTGCAATCAAATCCTTCTACTAGGAAAGCAATGCTGCTTTTTTTTTCCTGGAAATTTAGCAGCATCCAGTAATCACAGTGATATATGCTAGGTTCAAACATTCTCCCAGGGAGAGAAGGTAAGGGAATAATAACAGATGCTAGGCTGGGTATCGGTCTCTTGTGATAATAAAAACAACATCGAAGGTTTCAAGTGGGGAAGGCCTAAATGCAGAAAGTGTTGGAAGAGCTGGTTGAAGATTAGTCTTAAACCTCACGTGGGGAAAGGGAGGTGAACTCTTTTCCATAAATCATCCGGATACTTAATTTGATATCAAACATGAACCTTAACATGTGTCATATAATCTGGTTTAATACACATGGGTCTTATTAAAATAGTGTGAGCCAAGGACTGTGCTGATTTATACAGGTTTGAGCAAGTCCTTTGCAAGGCAGCAAATATACCTAATTTAGAGTGCTTTCATTTAGAGATAGAATTTAGGATGTTTTTAACAATTCAAATAGTTTTTCATATAATGGTGCTGATCAGGATCCTGTTGGTGTAATTGGAAATATTCTTACAATTTCACAAAGGGAGATTCATCCCTTTAAATGCAATCTGAGGCATGATGATTAAATAGGGAGAGAAACACTCCTGGAGCAATTGTGACCCTGGGTCCAAACCTGGAGCTGCTTCAGACTGGGAGACAAAGCTGAATGCTGTGAACACCTCTTTCTTTCTCTCCCCTCTCCTTTTTTTTCTTTTGCTTTTCTGTTTTCCTTTCTTTCCATGTTTTTTTTTAATTTTTTTTTTTCCTTTTCTCCTTTTTAATTTCTTTTGGCTTGCTTCTTTCCTCTTTCCCTCTTTCTTTCCCCAGCTTCCACCTTTTTCTCTTTTCTTTTTCCCTTTTCTTTTTCCCTTTCCTCCTTCTTTTGTCTTTTTTATCACTGCTTCATACCAGGTGTGAAGTCTTTGGTTCTGAGCTGGGAGAAAAACTCATTTGGAGTAAAACACATCACTTACGTTGTAGCTTTGTGACCAATATAAAAAATCAGCAGGTTAAGCAGAACACTGCCATTGAATGTGGCTCCCTCAGTTGAGATTATCAACCCTCCTTCTCCCACTCGCGCACTCAGTGTGGCCTCCAGGCTCTGCTTTATCAGTACACTCAAAAGATACCAGTAACTAAAGTGCGCTTAATAGGCTGACAGATGAAAATGGAGGGGGGAAAAAGCAAGTAAAGGAGTTGGGCTGATTTCTTGAAAGACAAGGCAAAGTATGATTTGAACCATCAGCTAACAGGCAAGCCTTAGAAAAACAAATGGAGTAACTATATCAAAATATATGGAGAGAGTCTATTTTTATCTAATTGAATTTATATTGGGGAGGTTGTATCATTATGAAAGATTTACATGGTGTGAGTTAGGTCACACTCTAGTCCATTGTGAGGTGTGGTGTTTGGAGTTTTTTTCGACTTAAATAGTTAAAAAATGTTTTTGGGTAACTAAACAAAGAGATATACAAGAAGATGCGATAAGCTTCTGAATGAAAGAGGAAGACTCAATGTTCAAATTATTTTGAAGCACAAAATACCTGTAAAATAGCTGCGAAGATATATCAGTTCATAAAAAGGTATCTGTAACAGCTTAAAAATGAAGTGAAATAAAGGAATACAGGAACTGCAGGAATCTCTGCAGGAAGAGAAGTGCTAGTTATGTTTGAAATTAGGAATTTTCAAGCTGCCCTACTCCAGTCAAAGGACAGAAATAAAGTTTTTTTTTATCCTGACATATTACAGAATTCCTACAGGAATCCTCATTTAAACAAACAAACAGAACAAGATGATGATTCTGGCACACTAGAAACGTCTTAATCTGACCTATGAGAAAAGATTCCTGAAGGAATCTGGAAATGACAAAATCTTCATTTAAATGTAGGAAAATTCTGAACTTCTGTGACCAAGTCACAGGGAACTCAACACTTTTAAAAGTGTTAAAAGTACAGATGATTTATTGCCGTAGTTAGATGTAAGGAAACTTTAATCTTACGGGATACCAGATCAGTATTTCTGATTAATCAAAACAAATACATAAAAAATAAGGTTTTATCTGATATATTTATGTGAAATATTTGCTCAACAGTATCTTTGTTCCTGTTTGAAGCTTCATTTTTTAATTTTGCTTCTTACATCTTGAAAGCATTTCAATCCTTCCTATAAACATTTTGTGGCATTGAGAGTGTTCTATCCTTCTATTTCCCAAGTGTTAATCATAGGGAATAGTTTGGCTTGCGTTGGGATATGATCCAACACTTAACTGAAGGAAGAGGTACAGTTCCATTGAATTTAGCCCCAACTGAATCAAACTCAAGGTGTTGCAAAATTGAACCTTCAGCACACATTGAACACATCTTTGAACTGGAAGAAAAATAGAAGCTGTATTCTGATATCTTTCTTCTGGCAGAAGAGTTTTCTTTATTCGATGAGAAGTAACTTCAGTGGGACTTTCCATGAGGAGAGGTATTAACATCAGCATTGTAACAATGTCTCATAAATTTGATAAAAAATTACACACCAAAGAAAGGGTTTCTTTGGTTTTGTTTTTGTGTCTGTCTGTTCCCCCTCACCCCACCAGCCCCCTTCCCACCCCAAGTTATAACCAAGACTTTAATTATTCTGCAAAAGGGTTTGGAACTGCTTTGATCGTATTTTGCAGGGAGTCATGCAAACATATTTCATGGGATTTGTGGGGTAATAACTTAGTGTGCTTCAAAAAGGTTTGAATGGTAGCATTTGGGTATAGTTATTTTTGTATCAGTTCGTTCTGTTTGAGTACTTTAATTGAAATGGTAACAAAAATAAGTGTATTGTACTTAGCTGTAAGGTCACTGCCTTGAACAGCTAATTAAAGAATCCAGATTTTCCACCAAAGGGACTGAAAATGAAAATGTCAGAATGTGAGCATAATAATTTTAGAAACTTCATTTCTTTGATATAGTAAAAAATACAAGTGCTTCTAATTGGAAAAAATATTTGCATAATAGATTGACCTTTGAAGCAAAACTGATGACCTAAAACAAACACAGGATGCATAGTTTCCTCAATTGAAGGAGAAATATGGTAGATGACTTTTTTTTCCTGTAGCTCTACAAGCCTTTCATTCAGCACAGTGTGCTGCTGGCTCTCTTTTCCTGTCTGCATTCCTCATAACCTGCCTAAAAGATGCACGATCTCATTCTCTTTAATTCCTTCTCAAACACTCCATTCAATGTTACCGTACGTAACTCCCTCTGTTTTACGTGAGTGACTGTATAGACTTTTTTTTTTTTTTTGAGTGATTGGACACATGTCTGCATTTTTGGTTTAGACACTTACATTTTCTGAAAATACTTAATGCTTTTCTTTATCTGAAAACAAAGCAATAATTACGTGCTGCAAGATCAATGGGAGAATTTTGGTGAAAGCACAGAAAATACAAAACTTTCTGTAAAGTAAAGTGAAAAGTAAATTGCAAAGTTATAAGAATATTTAAAAGGTCTTTTTTTTTTAGTAAAGGACTTGCAGTACCTTATTTCCAATACCTCTAATTTGCCTACTGAGAGGTGCTTTTGATTTTGGGGGGGGAGTTTAAACCCTCTAAGTAATCATTGTCCTTATTATATGAAGCACAGCAACTGATGAAGTCTTGTGTAGTGAAGACTGTATATAAATATGAAATTATATGATAGCTAACAGATGTCATTTAGGCTCATTTTCTTCCATATCACAGTAAAATATAAGAAAAAAAAATGATGCTGAATGTATTCTATTTTATGGTTGCCATTAGAGAAAAACAAGCCTTGCAAATTTCATTTCATGATGTGAAAAACACAAATGGCAGTGATAGCCTGTGTGCAAAAAGTCTGTTCAGCCACTGGCTTTGAATTCTTTTTTCATGCTAATTGTGTACCCAAGTAAGTCTATTCAGAGGAGTAATTCTTGATTTTTGCGAGTGTAAACATCCAGAGAAAAGGTTCCACTGAATAATACTTTGGCCTCCCTAGAGCTGATTTCATTGATGACGGAGTTTAGCTCACCTAGATGATTAATTACACAGAAATGGAAAAGAAATAAATACTATTAATTGAGGGAGAGAGTAAAAGTACAAGTTGATCTCATTTGAGCTGACTATTGTCACTGTTGTTACAGAATACCTTGCCCCAAGAGTTTGGTTTGTATAGAAATCCTATATTTTCCTGATTGTGCAAATGTGCAATTAAATTCTAAATATATAACTCTTTCCTGGAATTTTGAAAGGTATAATTTTTGCTTAATGTAATATCCATTCTTATTTGCACTAAAACTACGTACTTCAGGTGATTATAATTTGAAGTAGTTAAAAATCCTTTTATTTCAGTATCTCACTGAAAATGTGACCTGTAGGAAACAATTTAAACTAGTTTATGTATGTGGCTTCTACAAGTTCATTATGTCACAATTGTTAATTAGCACCCTAAACAAGGTGTTACGAAGCTTGATAAAAATAGCAGAGAACAAACAGTCCAGTCTTTCAAGATGCTCACTGTCATGAGTATAAATATTTTTAATTTATATTTTATGAATGTATAAATAAATTTATATTTTAAAATATAAAAATGTGCTTATAAATCCACAAAGTTACTATTTTGTATTTATTTCACAATAATGCCTTTTCAAATACAAAACTTTCAAGTCGCTCAGTTCTTAGGCAAAATCCCAGCAATTCAGAAATTTTTGGCTAAAAAAAAGCATTCAAAACAAACACAAAATGTAGGATTATTTTTATACAGATCTTTATTGCTTGCTTTTTTGAGTCAATCTGGATAGGTTTATATTCTCAGGCATTCTTAGATCAGCACATTTTCCATGACTATATTAGGTCTGTTCCTATAATTACTGTTTTATATGTAAAAACTGCTACAACACACGTACATACAAAGAGATTAATGCACAATTTGGGGAGTTACAATGTGGAAGCTTTTTGGAAAAAAATATTCGGGTACAAAAGCTACTAAAGATGAAAGAAAGTTACTCTGGAAGTGTAAGTTATAAGGAGCAGGAGAAGAGGATTTTCTGCTTGTGGATTCTTTTCTTAATTTGTGTTCACTGTGTAGAAATATTTATCAAGCATAAAATCTAGGTAGATCAGAAATTTTATGTCAGAGTAGAAATCTCACTGTATTTTTTAAATAGTGTTTCTTACTAATGCTGAAAATAAGACATCTTAAAGCTGACTTAGTAAAATCCTGTATATGCCATTTTAACCAAGATAACATATGCTAAATACAAAGCTAAATAATTTGGTTTACTTTAATATTTTTTGTGACATTATCAAATTTTCCCTCTATAATTATACTTTTGAACAATTCTCTTCTTGTATATACTTAAACAGTTTTTAATTAGAGAGATTTAAATTTGTTTTTTATATGCAGCATGCTTCTTCAGAATTGTTTGTCTAAACTATATTAGATGCAGTTTTATATTTTCAGTGGGGTAAACTGTGGCATACTTATGTCATCAGTTCAGTACATTTAACTATTATTTTATTGTGCTCAAAATTTTTCAGCATGCAAACTAGAGAAGGTTAGCTTAATGCAAAATTTTGCTGTGAGTGTGAGCGAATAAAGTCTTTTTACATAAATCAATCGCACTCTTTCTAAGACAGTGCTTTGGGCTCTATTCCCACTCCAGCAACAGTTTTAGTCCTGTTTCTGATCTTAAACTGAACCTTTGTTGGTGACTCATCATTGATGGAATTTTTATTTTGCTTAGAATTATCATGTTGAGGGAATATTGTCGATTCACATGAGCTTAAATTTTGACTTGTGGTTTATGTCCCAGTACTACTAGTTTTGCTTGAGGCATGGAGGTGAGGACTAGAAGGGCCTCAGCTGAGGGGGGGGAGGAAAGCATTCCTATGCTAATTTAAACAAAGTAGCTGTCCATCTTTCTGCTTCTCTTATTTAACTTACAAAAATATTATCAATAACACTTCACTATCTCAAACTTTTTCAAGTAACACTGTATTGGAACGTTAATTTTAGAAAAACAGCATTTAATGCTTTTGGGGTCTGGGTGTAGGCTCAGCTAAAAGCTCTGTAGGCAGAACTTTGTTTTGAAGCCTTTCTTTACATATATTATGTTGAAGCACAATTGAGGGTTTGCACAACCACTCATTGACATATACAGAGAGCTCACATCATGGCACGGAGCACTAAAATAATGTTTTCTCTGAACTTGGTCGGGCAGTAAAAATACTTTTCCTGTAGTTGCTTCTGCATTGATGGTGTTTGCAAATTTGGAACTAAAAGCTTTTTTAGGATTTGATCCAAACAGATAACAGATTATAATGCTGCTTAAAAAAAAACAAAACCATTTGTAACACAGTTGCGAAGTTTGAGAAAGAGCCCAGTTAAACCTATTTAAGTCCTCTCTCGTATATCATTAGAGATTTACCATTCAAAATCTCTCCATTAATGTTATTTATGAACCATTCAAGGTAATATTATTTTATGTTTGAGGGAAATAAAACTTTAGGGATTAAATATTTTACTTGTCAGTGTTCATTCCAGTAAATGTATTTTTCCCTAGATAAATCCCAGAGTTCTTAGGATAATAGTTTGCACTTGTAAATACTTGTATCTGTGACCCTGATCACTCTATTCTCATCAAAAATGAAATAATTATATTTCACAAATGGTTCAGCCAGCCAACCTTTGCTACATTGTCCCACCAGTTCTACTTCAGTTTTTCTGTAACCTGAGGCTGACATTTCATAGTAAAATCAGGAACACATCTATGAGGAATTTACTCCCTCTAGCAAGATGCTGACTATAACTTTATGAAAGCAAAGGTGAATTTGGTTCAGTTACATACCACTAACACTTGATCTCAGATTTTGGAGTAATAAAGTCATCATTCAGCTCAGTGGTTTTGTAGGGAAAACCGGTTCTTCCAGCTCCAGCCCTCTCCGTTACTGGCACCTCTGCCAAGGACTGAGTGACAGTTTCAGCCGTGGTTTTTCAGATGTGATGGATAATGATATTATATGTCTGTCAGAGTCACCCTGAACAGCAATGTAGGTGCCTGTGATACATAGGAGAGCAAATTTTGTGTATCTGATATATTTAGGAGTTATTGCATATGCATGACATAGGCTTTGTCCGTGTAAGTCATCCCTGTAAGGTCATTCTAATGAGTCCAACAAATCCCACCTGGGAGTGAGTCTACTGCACGCCGTGGGGGGTTGATTTTGGCATAGGGAGGAAGCTTAGCACACCTGGTGTATGCTGCACTCCTCACACGTTGCTGGTTACTTATGCATGAGTCACAGTGCTGGTCTGCATGTAAGCAGCACTGAATTCTTTAGGGCTAAGTCTGACAGCCAAGACCAAGTTTCAAGCTTAAATTTTTGCCCATAGTGCTATCTTTTTTACACTTTGTAGTATTCCACATTTATCAAATAAAAAGTAATGAATGGGTCAGAAAAGCATTTCCAAGCATACACATGTAAGCAAAGGAAGAAGACACTTTCTGGCTGATGCCTGTGACTAACCATGCAATGCAAAGCACCTGTGTTCAAAACCCAGCAAATTGTGGGTTGCTTGGTTGACATGAAGTAGACATGTGAAAGTGCACAGGACACAGTGCAGGAACAGAAAAATGCAAATTCTATATTGATTTTGTATTATGCAGGTTACTGGGAAGAAAAACTGTACTCAAGCTGGATAAGGATCTTTCATATGTTATGTTACTATGTATAAGACATTTTTTTTTCCCTTGCATACTGTGAATGTATTTTGCATCATGACCTATACATTTGTGTTGCTGTGGAAACACAATAATATTATTTTCGTTGTCCTAGGAAACACAGACACAACACCTGATAGTGGGTGTTTGTACCAGTTTGGATGGAGCTTTGTTTTCTCTTCCATCCAACAAAATCTTCCATTCAGTACTGTACCTGAAATAGCAGAGGTTTTGTGATTGTTATCATTACCTTTAAGTATCCATTCATACAAAATGGGACCGGTATTTCACATGTGACAATATTCAGTCTCAGTGTGCGAGATTCTCAGTCTATGGCGCTGGTCCAGGTAAGTCACTTTTGCCCTTGCTTAACATCAAACCCATGGGAAGTCCCACTGAAATCAGTGGGACTGTTCATGTGTTTAAAGTTAAGTCCATGTGTAAAGTGCTTTACTGGAATGATACCAAAATACATGACCAGCCCATGGTTTAGAATGAGTGCTTTGGAATCTGACAAAGTTTGTGGCTATTGATTTGGTTTTAAAATGGAGATGTATTAGCTATCTGTGAGTTTCCATGTTTCCAGCAACTCACTCTAAGAATCACAGAATATGCCGAGTTGGAAGAGACCCATGAGGATTGTTGAGTCAAATTCTTGGCCCTGTGCAGAATCACCCCTCAACCCCAAAAATGTTGGCACACCATGTGCCTTGAGAGCATTGTCCAAATGCTTCTTGAGCTTAAGACAGGCTTGGTGCTGTGACCTGCTTGGTGTTTCCCTGGGGAGCCTGTTCAAGTGTTCAGCCACCCTCTGGGTGAAAAGATTTTTCCTGATATCCAACCTAAACCTCTCCTGAGAGCTTCATGCCATTTCCTCAAGTCCTGCCACTGGTCATGAGAGTGAAGAGAATAGTACCTGCTCCTCTACTTCCCCTGGTGAGGATGCTGGAGACTGCAATCAGGTCTCCCCTCAGTCTCCTCTTCTCTAGGCTTTTTTTAAAATAATTTTTGGGGTAAAAAAGAGTTAGAAAGTAAATTTGAGGGGTGGTTGTACACAGGGGAACTGGTTGCCTTATTCCATGGGAATATATGGATCTGGGATGGTTTAACCCCAGCCAGCAACCAAACACTATGTGCCCGCTTGCTCACTCCTCCTCCAGAGGAGTTGGGGAGAGAACTGGAATGGTATAAGGTCAAAACCTCATGGGTTGAGATAAAGTCAGTTTAATAGAGAAAGCAAAAGCTGTGCACACAAGCAAAACAAAACAAGGAATGAATTCAGTGCTTCCCATGGGCAGGCAGGTGTTCAGTCATTGCCTGCAGGAGAGCAGGGTCCCATCACACATAGAGGTAACTTGGGAAGACAGACACCATCACTCCAAATGTCCCTCCCTCCTTCTCCCCCCACTTTATATACTGAGCATGATGTTATATGGTCTGGAATATCCCTTTGGTCAGCTGGGTCACCTGTCCTGGTTGTGCCTTCTCCCAGCCTCTCAAGCACCTCCAACTTCCTTGCCAGCATGGCAGTGCAAAAACCAGAAAAGGCCTTGGCTCTGTGTAAGTCCTGCTCAGCAGGAACAAAAACATCTCTGTATTGTTAATACTGTGTTCAGCACATATCCAAAACATAGCACCATACACTGTGAAGAAAATTAACTCCAGCCCAACCAAAACCAGCACAGGGTTGTTGTGGTTGTTTTCTGCGTGTTTCAGCAAAAGTTCAGATTTTGTCTTTTTTGCTGCCCTTCCATCAGAAGGAAAGCACAGGGTAACATTATTGTTACCAATTTTATTACCAATGAAGCCCTGTGTGTAATTTTTAATTTCTTGACCATGTGCACATTTAGAGTTTTAATTTTTTTGGTCCCATGTGACTCCATAAAATCTGTTTACACAGAATCATATGATTGAAAAATTATATTTATTTCATAAAGAATCTTAGATTAATTTTATAATAGTGCATGCAAATGTAAAATGAGTAAATACAATTTCTTAGTAAAATCAGGTTCATACATGAAAAAAAATTATTTCCTTAGACCACAGATTTGTGCTTTATGCACTCTCGGTCATATGTCCGTATGTACTTCCTCATGTTCATTCTCTTACGACTGTATTTGAATGCCTGTGGCAAAAACAAAAGCCAAACATTCCTGCATGCAAGAATAAATTTAGTCTATATTTATATATGGACCAAAATTTCTGGAAGAAAAAGTTGATAGGTTCAAGCATGAGTCCAATATAATGATAAATTTTTACTCCCTATAGATTGCTTAGTGCTGACAGAAGAAATACCCTGGAATTCTGCTGACCTTTTTCCCAAAGGATCTAACCCCAGTTACTCCTAGTTACTGGCTCCATATAGTACTGTCAGTAAGAATAACTGCTCTTTATTCTTTGCAAAACTTGGTCATTTATCCAAAATACAGTGTTTGTGTGTGCATGAGATAGAAGCAGGGAGGGAGGGAGAGGGAGCAAAGAGGAGCGGCTGGACTTGTATTTCAAGAAATTTTTTATTTTTCTGTTTGGAAGTCACTTCTTCCCTTATTATCGTTCTAGCATTCCTTTCCCCACCATCACTGTTGTTTCTTGTTTTGTTCTAAGAAGAGCAACGTGCAAAACAGAAGATGGACCATGCAGTAGCCTAAGTGTGATTCTTGGAAAAAAAACGTTAAATGTCTCTGAGAATAAACGGCTTTTGTTAGAAGCCATCTTTGGTGGAGCCTTCATTCAGCTAAATGGGATGACAGGGAAGAAAGAAAAAAAAATGGGGAAAGCAGTTAGTAAAACCTGTAATTCTTAGGTTTTTTATCTAATGGAGGAAGGGCATACTTGTCTGATTCTTCAGAGATGGCTTGGGTGTGGTGGACATTTCTGGCTTCATTCTCGCTGGACGCAAGCAGTGGGTGTCAATAGCACGCAGAGCAGCACATCTGCATTTTCTGGCCCAGGATAGTTTATTTCATTATTATATCCATTTGTGGGGAGTAGAGAGAGAGAGTGAATCTGTTCCTTAGGGGAGGAAATCCAATGAAACGCTTGTGCCAGAGCTGTTCTGTGCTCAGTGCACAAGCTATGTAACACTCAAACTTTATAATTGAGAGCTGACTGCAATTCTACTCGCAATAATTTATGTAGGTTTCTTCATTTGTATGTTTTAATTTTATTGTGTGAGAGGAAGAAAGTAATCTTCATAGAAAAAGCAAAAGCATTCAGGAACACCTGAGTGATCTGTGCAATGCTCTGCTTTGCCCGTGTCTGGGCAAAGAGGCTTCCAAGGATATGACAGCAAAAGGGGCTGTCAAGCCTCAGTGCCGATGCTTCCTGCAGAGTGGGGGAACCTGCCAGGTGATGATTCAGACCACCTGAATTAAGAACTTACCTTCCTCCCAGGGCTGTCAGTAGCCCAGCTTCCTAGTGTGTTTGGTTTAGATGCTTTGTAAGAAGCATGGACTCCTCCACTATTTCTGCGCTGAAGGTTTGTTTCTGAAACTGCTGGATCTACACGTTATAAACCAGTGTAGCTCCATATCACATCTGATTTTGGATGAATCAGTTTAGCACCAAGGTTAAATTTATTGTTAGGCTCATGATGCATTGAAGTAAGTGGAAATCCTGACAGTGCTGAAGCTAAGGGCAAAATTATTTGGCTTCAGTTTATACTTCAGTTACACAAAGATGAATTTAATCTCCTGTTAACTTCAGGGGGCTTGTGGTGGACATCCTCAGAGAGCACTTACTTGCTCTTCCCTGCTGACTGCCAGTAACTGCTTTCTGATTTCTTAGTTTTCTCTCTTTCTAGCTTAACTTCTTTACTGTGCTGTCCCACTTTCAATTTGTTAAGCACCAAGGAACTCTCTTTGTGTCATTCTTTGTGTCATTCAAGCCTCTTCTTGGAACAACTAGAGTGCAAAACTCTCCCAGTAAAACTGTTTTCATCTGTGATCTTACGTTCCTACCTGTCTGGGGGCAGGAAGGGACTGCACGCTTTGTCTAGGGAGTGAGATGTGACAGTAGTTTAGATCTTGAGCCATAAGTCTTTATCTTGCCTCTTGTTGAAATATTAGATATAGTTTCATTTATCTGCCCCTTTTAATTCCTGTTTCTTTGATTTTCCATAAAAATTCTCTATCCCCCTTAAGACCCAATTAGTGAGATATGCCTCTGCCTGAATTAAAGTACAAATGAGACCATATGCAGAACTCAATAATATGGGTTTTATTTAACAATAAATGTTATGTCGAGAATAGAAAGAAATAGGAAAGGGGGTGGGGAAAGAGATAGAGAGAGAAAGAGAGAGAGATCAAGCAGAAGATAGTCACTACCAGTGGATCCAGCAGGGTCCTGTCCTTCTTCATCCTGGGCTTCTCAGTGACTCCCAAGGGCATTCAAAACTTTCACTATTTATACATCTTTGCAAACAAAGGAATTCATGCTCATTGGCTACATGGTTCTCTTATTCTATTGGTTAAATTATTTCCTTGCTTCTAATGCTAATTAGTCCCATGTTCAGTCTTTCTCTTCTTGTGAGTCACTGAGTTTCTCTCAGTGGGTGGGTTGTGAGTTGGTGGTCGCAATTTCCTCCTGTCAGAATTACCTTTTACCCAGTCCAAGCTGATTTCAACACAGTTGCTGAGCTGGCTTTCCTTGTGGCTCATAAATTCCGCCATGATCAGTGGTACATTCATCTCCCCCAGCTATGTTTACCTCCCCCTAGGCCTGAGCTAACAGACAATAGTACCACCATTCTCTTCTCTCAAGTTCCCTCTGCCCTGGTTTAACTTGCAGACCAAGTTTCATGTATCCATGGAGGCATATTTGGGGTGGTGGGGCTTCAGTGTTCATTGGTGGTCGCAGATGCCACCTGTTCTGTAACTTGGGGTGAGCTTTTTTTTTTTTTACCAGTGACAAGCACATGAGCAGTTTCTTCTTTACACAATTTGCCACAGTGGGAATTTTTGTCTGGATGCATGACCCACGATGTGCTAGCCAGACCTCACTTCCACCAGGCCTGCATTTAGTGCCATTTGGTCTCTCCATTCTGCGCTTATCTCGTGGCAAAGCCCTTCTGTGGCCTAAACACCGTTTGAGACAGGCAACTGTGATCTTTAAGTCCTTACAACTCCCAAGTACTGAATCATTATAGTCTATAAAGAGATATTAGCCTAAGAAAGGATTGATTTTCATTGCAATCGAAGCCAGTTTTTAGCATGTTCTGTGGGCTGAAGAGCCCAGATTTTTATGATTTGTAACCTTTGTAATAATGATAGATGGTGTCAAAAATACTATTTCATTCAATATACCCTTTTTTCCCCTTTAGCATTGAGTGACAAAGATTATAACATTAAAAACAATATAAGCATGAAACTGAAAAATATGTATGCTCCTGTATAATTCCTTCACCTGTCTTTCCCATTTGGGTAAGAGCCTTATCCTTTATCATAAAGCAAAAAAAGGAGGTATTTGTTTGTAACATACAGCAGAAAATACATGATCTGTTGCATCATTGTTGACCATGCAAATAGCTGTTTCTACTCTGTAAATTGGTCTTCTTTTATATGGTTGTTAGAAAAGCATGTTTCCATTTTCACTTTTTTTTTTTCCTTTGGTGATGAAAACTACCATTAATGTCTACCAGAACTCGATTAGGTATTATATTGATGAAAACAAATCAATTTACATGCACTGAAGTCTCACAGGCACTTGTTGAGAACCAGGTTTTTTTATTATGATAAAAAGGGTGGGCAGGTTTGGCTAGGTAAACTGATAGATGTACAAGAGACCCTAAAACTTTGTTTTGGATATTTATTAAAATTTATGTAGTTTGAATTGTCTATACTTTAATAGAGTTTATTAAACTATAACATATTTTACACAATTTATGTAGTCTAAATGTGAGCACAATGAGGAGTAAAAAGCAGATCTTCAGTAGAAGGTAATCCTGATAAGCAAAGGAACAAGTTAAAATGAAGAAAAACATTGTGTCTTGCACATATAAAAGCGAAGCTATGGTATGATCAGAGAATATGAAGGACAACTTAGGAAAGAGCCGTTACCAAAAGAAAATTTCAGCAAACCAATAGACCCCAATTGTCTCAAGCCTGAGACTGGGAGGAGAGTTGCAAATTGTCTTCAAATTTCCACTGACTGTTATCTTCCCATTGTCTCCTGTCCTTCCCACAAGTTGGGAATTAGTAAACATAGTATTATTTCACCCAAGGGAGAAGTAACCTGACATTATCTAAAACGAAGAAGAAGAAGGAAGCCTGAATGAATTAGCAGTGATGAGCTGAAGGCACTGTACTTGCCGATGAGTTTAACAGTTGGGCTACTTAACAGCGTAGATGCGTATTTACAGCAATGCAGCTAGAGGCATGATCACCTGGGGATTTAGTGGAGCCTAACTCATGGAAGATTGCTCGGACTACAGGTCGGTCTGGATTGTTTTGCAGGTAATACAGACTGTCACAGGTAACTCATTAGAGTGATAATGACCAGGCTTACTAATTGGAGACAAAGTTCAGAACATGGTGAAGTGTGCGAAAGCATAGGTCAGTCATCCTCCCATCTCAGGGTATCCATCTCCACGCTTTATAGTACCTTATTGTGCTACACCTAACAGCCAGAAAACCACTATTAGCTTATCTTTATAACTAAAATGGGATGAGAATAAACAATGCACTCCGGGACTCATTATCTGTCTTCCAGATGCAGGGGGTGAGGAAAATGTGGGAGTTTCTGTCTACCTTACACTACTCATATTCTGATGGCCACAGTCCAGGCCCTGACTAATGGTTTTGAAATGCTGAGGACAGAAGTTAAACAGGCATCTACATCCCAGATCCCACTAGGGAACTCCTGATTAGTGTGTGGAGGGTGAGAAGCAAGGGAAGCGCTGAAACTTGAAGCCTGGCCAAGAGCATAAAACCCACAGGGCTTGTGGCTAGTGCAGGTAATAACAAAGGGACGGTGTCCATAGGAGAGTAAACGCGGCGGTTCAGGGAAGGGCAAGTCAAGAACCCTGAAGACAGAGGAATCAGATGGTCTGCTGCACATTTCAGTCATGGCTTAGGGAAGGCACAGTGACTGAGTAGTGGATCTGCACTGAGACGTGCCAGTACAGGTGTCTCAGCCATTGCTGAGTAGGACCATGCAGAAGAATGATGGCCAGTGAAAATAGAAGCTCTGAAAAGCCGTAAGTGCCTGTTGAGAAAACTAATGGGTAAGAATGTAAGGAAACCTGCCAAACACTGCTGCAAGTTTGTTTTACAGCTTTATCGAAGGAAGTTTCACAGGTTTCCAGAATGCTGCGCTCTTTTCATACTGTCTAATTTTTCATTATGTTACAAGGATTATCTGGATCTTGGTGTAACTATGCAGTTTAAAAACACTGTATAAAAACAACATGCAGGAGTTTGGGACAAATAGAAGTCTAAGTTGTGTTTATATTTTTAGGTTTGTAAAAAACCAAGTGTTGTCGCTGTATTATTTGAGTAGTGCAGAGAAAATTGAAGAGGAAAGGTAGTAAACATTAGAAATGGAAGCATTTTATTAGGCAATGAGTGAAGAATTATGACTTGTTCTGGGAGTATAGGCAGGTCTCCCATTTCAGTCTAAAGATACGAATTTTCTATGTGGTGATACCATGGTACTTTCTGCCAGAGTTCAGCTTGAGAAAACATCTTGTCACTGTCAGAACTCCTGATGAGGAAGTTTCCTTGCTTTTCTTCTTGCAGAGGTTTTACCAATTGTTTACCAACCAAAGCCAGGTAGAGTTTTCTGGGCAGTATACAAATGGCAGGGTAAGAGGCAATCTTCCTGCCTCAAAGAGCAGTATATAAATAGACAAAATGGGAAGGGAAGGGAAGGGAAGGGAAGGGAAGGGAAGGGAAGGGAAGGGAAGGGAAGGGAAGGGAAGGGAAGGGAA
>JAWWES010000133.1:24897021-24926998 GCA_035583135.1 Lophotriccus pileatus
GAAGGGAAGGGAAGGGAAGGGAAGGGAAGGGAAGGGAAGGGAGAGGGGTATTACATAGCTATCAATATTGTGATGATAAATGACATGCTAATTCTCCCTTCATGGCAGAAGGGATTAGAAAGACAAGGAAAAAGGGAAATTAGTAGGAAATAATAGGGGAAGAGAAGAAGATAAAAAGGGCAGCTGTGGAGCAATGCAGAGATGAAGGGACTGAGATGAGAGCAAAACAAGCTTGGAGCAAATGTCGGTTGTCAAGAACAGCTGAAGTCCATTCAGAATTTAAAGAAAAATCTTTCCAGTACAAGCAGTTTGTGCTTTAGCTTTTTCTGCAGCTGCTCTGCTGGTGTCAGTGCCTAGTTGTTGACTCCATGCAGTTTCTTTTGCAGAGCTCATGTGGATTGAGTCAGAGAAGGTCGCTTCCGTGGAACAGACATTGCCTTTGACAGTGGGTGTCCAAGACCCTGGCATGGCATGCTGTGGGCTGGGGGAACAGGCAGTTACCTCCAGGACTCCCATCCTCTCCTTTCCTCCAGACCAAGCCCTTGAGAAGCTGTTTTCCTAGTCTGAGTGAGAAAGCCCAAGGCTTTTAAGCATGTGAAGTGTATCTTGAACTTGAGTAAAAAGTGTGGCACAGAATGCAGGATTTATAAGTGTTACAAAAGTAAATGGATGGTTTTAATATCCAGGTTATTAGGAGTTTATCAATAGGATTTAAATTCTGTTCTATGTCTGCTAAAGATACGACAGGTACAAGTGTTGCAACAGCAATGTAACAATTACAGCAGTCATAAGAAAAAATATTTAATGAGAATTGTTGAAAACTTCATCTTAAAAGTCAGGAAAATTACTAAAAGGTGAATGTTCCTGAAAGTCTCACTTAATTTGACCTCATTAGACATCTTAGACAAATGACAAATCAAAAACACCCCCCCATTTCAGGCAGCTTAGGACATCCTAATTTTCCTAAATTAAGTATTTTGTCTCTGCCAAGAACTTACCATGTAGAAACAAATACTGTGAAATTTGTTTATTTTCCTAGAATTATAAATTCAATTAAATCATCATAACCATTTTAAATGTGATCTCATTCAAAGGCAAGAAGATTAGTTCAACTTATTGCATATACAGGAAAAGAACACAGTAGGAATCTAGCTCTTGACATTAGTTATATAAGATTAAACTAATTTAAATGTTCAAGCTTTTTTTATTAAGCTCAAAATACAGATATTGGATTGTCAGATCTATATTTTTAAACACTGGCTAGAAATATGCCTTGCTTGAGAACAGCTAAGTAGTGTAAAAATCTTTCTTCATCCTGGTTATTGTCTAGGAAATTCCAAAAAAACTTTTTACATGTTATGTTAAAATGAATGTCTTTTTCTTCACCAATCAAAAACACTTCCAAAATATTGCTTCACAATTTGTGTCACTAAATACAGATTTTTTTTCATTTTGTCATTGATTTTCTTAGCTCAGATGCATTTGGAAAATAATGAAAAGGGCTCTGAGATACAAAAGTAATATAAGTAAAACTATAATTTTTTGGTTTTGTTGGAAATATGATGACAATGTTTGGACATTTTCAAAAGAGGCTGAATATTTTTTAAAATATATAGAAAAGTGGTCCTTAAGGTTGCTTTTTTTTTTTTTTTTAAGGAAATGGGCCTTTTAAAAAATATTACAGAAGAAAATGTTTTTTAGGATTTTTTCAGTGCAAAGAGTGATATAGACAAACACATGATGGCATAGCTGATCAAAAACTAACCAAAAAAAGTTAATTCTCACATGATATTTTTATCTTGAAAAACTGGGTGAATTACCTCAGGATTTGCAATGAACTGGATTTTGTCCCTGCAGTTTTAGTTAGGATTGTTTTGAAGACAGAGAAGGTTGTAGACTTATAGATTGGCTGCAAAGAGTAAGGAGTACTTACAGATAAACTCTGTTATGAGTCACTGACCTCATATTCCTCTGATGCAGTAAATACCAGCAAACAGAAGATGTAGCCTGATTCCCTAGAAAACATCTGCAAGGTCCTTCCAGCACAGCATCAACCTTCTCAGCTCATATGTCTAAACACCCCTTTCCTTTCCACTGCAAAATCAATCAAAGAGCAGAGATAAAAACTGTCCTGAGCCAAAGCAACTTTCCAAAAACTGAAAATAATTACATTTAAGGAAAAAAACTTCCATGAAACTCACCTTGACCAGAAATCTTGCCCTTCAGCAGAAGGAGTGATGTGATAGTTCAGTGAGCAGATGGCTCAACTCCTGCGGCCACACCAGCGTGAGAGCAGCTCCTTTGAGAGGCAGTTGTCAGGAGATCAGAAAGAATGCAACTCTCCAGCTCATTTCAACCGTGGGTCTCATTATAACAAAATTAAGATTGCCTGTTGGACCAAAGTTGAGAACTCTACTTCTCTGGGAATAGGTCCAAGATCATTGATCACCATGTGTGGGGGGCATTTTACCACCATATCATCAGGACAAGATGAAGTCCTCTTGGTCGTGGTTGTACTCAGATCAGGGTGCTTCAGGTCGTGGGTTTTGAAATTGGCTTGGCAAAGTGCCCTGTTCTTATCACCTTCCTAATTAGCGGTTCTGTCTAGACACTTCCTTCTCACAATCAACTCTTCCACGTCTTTAGCTGGCCAAAGCTGGCACCTGTCCTCAGTTCTCCTTGCAGGCTGTTTTTAATTCATAGTCCTGAAGTATCCCTTCCATTAGTCCAGAGTTAAGTTCTGCATTTTCCAGGCAATAGATAAAAAAATGAGATTGACAAATGAGTTTAGCATACGACCATCATGCATCAGTTATTAAAAAAAAACCAGTAACTGGAAGGTCCATCTACAGCTTATTTGTCTTGCCCATATGGGAAACGGAATTTGAATTACCACACTGCTTTAGGAGCAGTTTGTAATCCCAGTATAGTGAAGTCATGTGTTTTTCAAGGGATGGAAACAGCAGATAATAAGGGTTTCTGCAGTTAGTATGATATCAAGTTTAATGGCAAGATACACCTTAAAGTATTCTTGTTGTAGATGGAAATGTGCAGACACAGAAGCAGTAGTTCTATTTTCTTGGGAAAAGAGATTGAAGAACTTCTATTAGCTTGCTTGTGTTTGCAGCGTGTCTTCACAAACACCTGCTACTTAATTCATATTATCACCAAAAAGTTTGAGCAATTTCCCAGAGCCTATAACAGCTTACCTTTATGAAGAGTATGAGTTTTTCACTTGGTTTCTTGTTTTGATTTTTTTTACAATACTTTTCTGGTCTTTTTGGTTTGAAAACTCCTGATTTTTCTCCAACATACTGCCACGCTTCCTAGTTTAAAGTCGCTGAACACAGGGGTTTCATGGACCACAATTTGAAAACTGTTGTAATATGGGGCAGGACAATGTTGTGTATCCATTTTGCTTTAGGAATTGTTAATGGAATAATCCCACTTGAAATTTGTGTTTCCAATCATATATGGTACTAAAAATAGAAAAGATAATAGACCTTTAGCTGTGAACTAGGATGCTCTTGTTCTAAGTGCTGTATAAATACAGAAGAAAAGGTCAATCCCAGCAGGAATGAGTGAAAAAAAAAATATCAGAGGCATAGCTTCTCAGACAGTGACACAAAGACATTGCCCAAATAATTTTGAGGTGGATTTTTCTAAAGTTTTGGGTGTTCATTGGATTCATTAATTTGATGCACTACAAAATTCCTGGCAAATTTATTCTAGAACTGCATCATTCATTACTTTTAATGGATCTATACATCTTGATGTCTCAACTAAAAAATACTGTAATTAAGGAAAGAAACAATATCTGTGAGACCTACACTTACAGTTATGCTGAACTATAGAATGTTTCATTAATAGTTGATTTAAAAAAAAAAAAAAACAACACAAACTTTTCAAGCCTTTTGAGTGAAAATTGTGGAATAATTTACTCTCTGAAAGAAACAGCTTATGAGGAGTAGAAAATGGGAACATACATGCCTTAGCAGCCACACTGCTATATATTTCTCATTTGTTGACTACTCTTTGGCCATCTTTGATAACAGCAGTGGAAAATTACAGTACAAGTTTTGCCAACAGCCCAAAGACTACAATTTGTGTCAGGAAATCTTTGTGTGTTAATAATATTCTCTTCTCTTTTTCTAAATATTTTTTTTCCTAAAAATAAGTTTAAAAGAAAAAAAAGAAAAGCCTGTGCTTCTTAAAATCTTGGTTTCCTTTAAAGGATTATTTCCTCTCCTTCAGGAAGTTGACAGGCAATAAACCACTTCTAAATCAAGCTGCAAGCCGGTACTGTAAAAAAAGAATAGTTTATTGGTACCAGACATTTGTAAATATGTAATTGACACTTACGCTATAACAACAAGCAATTCCAAAAAAAAAACCAGGGAGCTGCCAGAATAAACAAATTTGCAGTGAGCTCTATCCAATGCTATATATCCAGCAGGGTCAGTCCCCTCAGTGGTGGTCAAAATAACAGCTCCAGGACCACCTGCAGTACTGAAATGCAGTCATCTCCTGCTTTTGCTTCTCCCTTCTTACTGTGCAATCTTCCAGTGGGATCCCTCTGCATGGGCAGGTTGTGAGCTATAGCAAAGATGTCCAAACAATATGCCTGAGGGCTGGTGACAATTCCAAAGCCCGTGGAATTACTGGGATGTGGATACACAGAGAACCAATGTGAGAGGCATGCTGCTTCCAGGGTACATAGACTCAACACTTCAGTTTTGAGGGACCAGAATCACTCAAACAGGCCTCCCCTCTTTGTGTCATTATTGTGAGGTTGTAGCTCAGGAACAAGCAGAGTGCATTTGCCCTTCCTCTGCTCTTGATAATTCGGTGGGATACCATTAAGGGTCATGTGTTTTGCAACAGCATCTAATTATATTTTAAGGAAGCTTTCATCCGGTACCCACAGTTTCAAGCTCTGGGCTGGCTCCCACTCTTGCCACCTCCATCTTTTTCCATGCTTTCCCTTTACTTCCTGCATTGTGGCCTTAATCAGGTCTGTATGAAGCTGACAGAGCAGTAAGGGGGGGCTGCAGCCAACATTTGCTGCCCGTCACTAACTGACAGCAGTCATGTAAAGTTGAAGCAGAAACTAAAGGTAAGAACGGATATGGGGTCTGTGTCGTACTGTGAGCATCCTTTGATGGTTGTGAGCATGTGGAAAACTGTGTTCTCTAATAAGGCACTTGAGTTGAAAGCTTCTGTTGGTCTCAGGGAAATGTTAGGATTTAAAAGACAGAACACAGAGCTTGAGACTAATTCTGTTCCTTCACTCCTGTCTAACGCAGCAAAAGAAAGATGCCATACCTCAGACTGGAGAGCTAGGTAAGAAACCATAACTTTGTTATCACTGTGATTTAAAAACAAAATTAATGATGCCTTTGTGCTCAAGGAAACTGTGCCTAGTGCAAAAAAAAAAAAAAAATCCAAATCAACTGCATTGTCTTTGTCAGAGACTACAGGTCAGGTTGCTTGAGTGAGAAGGAAGAGTTTGCTTTTTCTTCCCCATTGTTATTTTCAGCACACATGACTGACAATCCAAAAAACTAAGTTTCTTTGCTTTTTGTAAATATGGTCTTTATGTTACTCTCTTAAGTTTTTGAAATTTAGAGGATTGATCTTAAGACTCCTAAAAACCTTAGCTTAGAGTCTCTGTTATATGAGTTTCTGCTGGCTTTGACCTTCAGGATATCTTTTTTTAATGGGTTTCCTAGAAGAGAAGGAAACTGGAAGGGATAAGAAATACAAATTTTCTTTGGTAGTATTTACTTTTCCAAATGGGGGGGATGATGCAAAGCTCTAAAGCAAAAGCAGAGAGGCTGGTGACAAGGAGCAGTTTAAGAATGTCTTTTCTCAGCCTCTGCTCAAGATATTTTATGGTGTTTGATGAGGGCTTTCTTGCTGTTGTTGAGACAATGAGCAGGAAAGTCAGAATATGCAACAGATGGCTTGAATTCTGGTAAATTGTGGTTTAGGTGTCAGATGCTATCAGATGCTAGATGTTAAAAGTAATGTATAGAAGTAAGCAGATAAATCTATTTTAATTGTTTTCATTTTAAAATGTTAAAAATCATAAATACTATTGGTCGCAAATAAAATGAGACAAAGCGAATAGGACAGTAATAGGTGCAAACCCACTTTATACTGTAAATCAAATATACACCATTATAGAGCAGAAGTTCATTATTTTTAGGAAAGCTAATAAATATTTCCAAAGAGATGTTGCATTGCTGAGGTTATTCTAAGCTAATAGGAAAATTATTTGGATTGTTAAGCAACGACATCTTCCATACTTGTGTCATGACAGCAGATTTCTGAAATGTTACTGAGCCAAAGTCATTCTTAATTCCTGTGATGAGTGACATAGTGAGTGAGAGCAATTATCCCCAAATTTAGCCGCTCTTTTATCCTCAAACTGATATATATTTTCACAAAACAGTAACTGAATAGCTTCTAAGCAGTCAAACTTCAGTCTTATGAAACTGCTTGCATGCTACTCAGTTCAGCTATGTGGCTCAGTATTTGTGTTGTGCAAGGAACTGCCTGTGCCTATTGTTTTTGTTCCCATATTAAATCTCTGAAAGCTTTGGCAGTCTCTGTTGAAGATACTGGGCTCTGAAAATGCTCACAACTTTATTATGTTGATGCTAAGTGTTAGAATTGTCAAAGGCCTACCCACCAAATATTGCAAATAATAGTAGCCAAACCTTTTAATTTTATAGAAATACCAGTGCAATTAGTAGACCATCCCATCCTCCAAATGTACATCTCTTTGAGCAAAGGGTTACCAGAAATAAGTAACAAAGATATCAAGACAATTGCTCAATAACCACAACCATTATTTTGCAATATTTATTGCGCTTTGCAGGAGTTTTCCTGGGATCAAAACTTGGATGTTTTTAGTAACAGTATTTTCAGTTGTGTCACATGGGTTGTTTCATGTTATTAGAGCTGAATGCTATAATTTGCCATTTCAGAATTGATAGTTATAAATTTTGCAGCAGTACATTTGCACATTGTAGCCTACAGCAAAATGCTGTGTAACTTGAATATCACCTTTATCCATCATGAGTCCCTCTGGTAGGTATCACTATCCAGGAAACACGTCTGGACATCTTTCCTATTTAACCTGGTTGATTTTTCATTATGCAACCAGGTGCATTTTTTAAAAAAAAACATATTCTTGAGTGTTTGGGTATAAACCGACCTGAGAGAAGCATATAGATAGTTGTCACTTAAGCCAGTTTTGTAGAAATTATGCACAAGGATTTTTAGGATGACCTTCGTGTGTTTTACCAAAATTCAGCCCACGTAGTGCTCTGAGACATAAGTACAATCAAAGGCTTTTACTTGTATAGCTAAAATATATGTGTTGGGTTTTTTTTAATTGATTTGCGTGTTTTTCCAGAAAGAACCATTCTTTTTAAGCAGCAGGAAAGGAAAAGAACATGGGTAACATATTTGGGGAGGAATGGGAAAGAACATTTAATATATTTAATCTTATTATACATTTTTCTACATTAAAGTCAACAGGCTGCAAATATATTTTGCTACAAAGCTTTGTGTAAGAAATATCTCTATAAGAAAATACATCTCATTAAACATTTCCTGTAAATAAATTATCCCAAATAACTATGTTCTGCAAGAGCAAAATAGGGGTAGGCCAATGACAGGAAGAGCTAAAAATTTCTGAGACCCCATTTCTGCAACCCCCCTGCTCAGGCTGGATTTCATTTTCTTTTATATGTAGTGACATTGAGAGCACTAAAGTTCCTCTGCTGAGTATGTGCTGCGTCAGTGTAAGTAAAACTTGCGAAATTGGTTCCTGGACTTTTTTAGTATCTTGAAATTTCTGAGCCTTATTCCTGTTCCAGTTACATAGAAAAAACTCCAAAATAAGCAGAGTTGCAGTGATAGGACTCCAAGATAAAGCTCTGACTGAGACTTAAAAAACAGAAGCCCCTGTCTCTGAGCATCCCTCTAGGTCTATAAAAGCTAACTCCAGTAGGGAAAGAGGTGTGTGAAATACTCTTCTTATTCAGACTCTTATGAAAGATAAGGGTAATGTAGCCGAGGTCTGTGTGCTAATCAGGAAGGCCGAGTCTAGTGGTGTAGCTAAGCTATAGCTTTAAAGTATCCCACTGGCGCAAAAAGATATCAGGTAATGGTGACAGGTTTTTCCAAAGTTAAACTGCATTCTGGTCTACCCACGTTGTTCAGAACTGAATAAACAGAAAAGTCCGTTGTATTACAGAACATGAAAATGGATAATTATAAATGGGTAATTACAACTTAGCAGTAGGTCAATTACAGAATCAGGCTTCCTTAAAGTAATATCATTCTCTTAGCCAAAGTCTATACAAAGGAATACTTGCAAATAAGTAAAACTAAAAAAGGTTTGAAAAGACCTGGGAGACAAGGCAAGAGACAGAGGCTGTCCTTTTTTAAGCAGTACACAAACAGTGTAGGGTTGGCAGCTGTTTCTACAGTCTGTGTACTTCCATCATTCCTGGCAGAACACTCCAGAATGAGAGGACATCAAGTTCAGGCTGAATACACGCTGGAGGCTGGTAGGATGTGACATCACATGATGTTTAGCAAGTCATTTGTGATCATACCATCTTCTTACTTCCTTTTCTGCAGGAGAGGAGGTGCTCACAAGACCCAGCTCCTTTTTCTTCGCTGTCTCTAAGAACTTAATTATACTGCTGCAGAGTGCCATCAGTAGCCTGTTGCTACTAATAAAGTGTAAAAATTTGAGTTTGTAGCAGTATGATCTAAACAGTTCAACAAATGTCTATATCATCTATTATAACAGCAACAGAGAAACAACTTCATAGCTCTTCATGTTAGGCACTTCAACACTCTGCTATTTCCTTTGGAAATGTCTATAATGCAAGAATGCTGAGGCAAGGAAAATATATTTAGGACTAATGAGGAACTGCCTATATATAATTCTGGATTCAGCATGCACAGCTATTTGCTTCATCTGTTCAACCCAATGTATATTAGAAGTAAACCGAGGCAAATACAAGTGATTAAGTGCCACACTATGACACTAAACTACATAAAGACTTTCAATTTACCCATGTATAGGAAACAAAACTCTGTTTAAATGCCTTCTCTTAGAGAAACTGCTGCTTTCTTGAAATTTTGAGAGGGCAAGTTTTTTCCTCCTTCATAAGGACGTGAAAAACATGGCACTCTTGTCCTGCAGGAGTGCTTTCTCTGCTGAAGTGTCAGCCCTGAATGACAAGGGCATGTGGACATTCACAGTAACTTTAATTTCTTACACCTGTAATGTGCCCAATCATGTGTTGACAGATGAGTCTTCCCGGCATGCGCTGCTTCCTATAGGAGTACAATGTATACAATTTATTTAGCAGTCATTATCACACTGGAAATCCACTCTAGCCCTAACCCGGAACCCCTGAAACATCACGGGACAATACAGCAAGGTAAGTGACATTCATTTCCACTCTACTTGTTTGCATACTAGCATTTCCCACAAACTGTAGAAGTTATTTACAGAAGAACTGGACAGTAGATGAACTCCAGCTACACTTGTGTTTACCACCAGCTCAAAAAGAAATGCATTTGGTGGGACTTCTACTCTAACTGTTACTTTAGCCATTCCACTTCCATTTGCAGTCCTCTTTTTCCACCATGCCATAATGCATTAAACACATAAAGCCACAGTCACTTATTACTGACTTCCCAATCCTCATTCAGATTTTCTGGCACACATGAAGTCTTGATTTAGAAGAGGAGGTCGCATCTTTCCATACTATACATGACAGTCCCTTGGCACAGTCACATCGTTGGAAAATCTCCAGTCCATGGGATCCTTTCTTGCGCTGTTTGGTGCACACCTCCCCCTGGTGCAACACAGGCTTGCAAATTTTGGTCCAGAAATGGCGAGCACAGCAGTGTCCCTCTATACAGTCTGATGACCGTAGGCAGGGATCGCCTTCGTGTCCTAAAAAGAGCAACCAAACTATTTTACTATTTCACAGGAAAACAGGAAAGTACAGACGGAGTGCAGACTAATGCAAACGAAACTCAGAAAAAGGAGAGGTGATGTTTCCACCTGTGGCTTTTTGAAGGATGTAAGCACAAAAGAAGATATTAATTAGGAGGGTTCCAGGGAGGAATTACTGAGACCTACCATAAGACTCAGTAGAAATTAAGCTACAGGATTGTAAGCAGAACAACAAGTGTTCAATTACATGGCTGTTACAAGAGGAGGATGTGTGCAGTCTTGCACAACTGATAAAATGGATTGTCAGTCCACATCTGACACAGAGAGGAAAGCAGATGCTGTTTCAATCGCAGGAACTGTTGGCTGACATTACATCACTTTCTGAGCCATGCTGTGGATTCTCACAATAGACATTCACTCCCTGTGAAATTACTGCCTATTTCTGGTTTACATTGCTGTATCTTAGGAGCAATAGCATGATTCCTGACATGAAGGAACAAAGCAATGTAGTCCAAATGTGATCTTACCTTTTATGTGTGACAGCTTGGAGCGCGGCCTCCCTAGGTTGTGCCATCCCAAATCCTTGCTAGCATAATGACCATTCTTTTTGTTGCGTGGCCCTTCTAGAGCAGGGATGTGGGGTGTAAGGATGCTTTCAGTTACTGGTATGCAAATACCTGCAAGGAAAAGGTGATCACTCAAAGATCTGAATAAGAGGGAAAGCAACAGAGAGACATACACTGGCCAGGATCAGGACCATGAAAGGACTAGGACTTGGCCTCAGTGATGCTCAGCTCTAATCACAACTTTGTCTCTGACTCCTGGCATTTAACTTCACCACAGCTCCACTTCATTCACTGTCAGACAGTGTCGCTATCACTCTTGCTTTATAGTCTGAGCATCTGGAGACTTCCTTCTCTCCAGTCTCCAGAGGAGAGTGTGCAAATACAAACAGTATGGTTATAACCCTCCCCAGGGAGAGTAGATCAAGGATTCATCAAGTCTCCTTTTCTCCCTTAAAATAGGACTTCTGTGCAGTCTTCTGGTGAATCAAACTGCATTGAATGTAGAACTATGAGTTTAGGCAGCAGCAGCATTTTTGGGTTTCCCCACCACAAAATGTGAAAAAGCCTGGTAGTACATAAGCCCTAAACATAGAAATACTACTAAAGAAAATTAGGTGCTGTGGAATGAAGTAGAAAATTAAGTTTTCTTGCTTTAGAAAAAGAAGTGCCATCACCCAGAAAAAAAAAACAAACAACAAACTGTTGCTGGGAACACATGGAGAAATAGATGCTATCAAAATGCTGCTTTTAGAAAGGAAACCCAAGAAATGACTGATATACCATTGTTGCAGCGGTTCCCAGGGCAGCACATGCCATCTCTGTGGCAGCGCTTCTTCTTCCTCCGGCACACCATGCACGCAGACGTTGCTTGATGAGGACTGTGACAGTATCGCCCAACTTCACATTCCTTATCATTAGTACAAGGATAGGCCTGGTGGGTAAAAGAAAGGTTTACAGTGAAGCAGTCCTTTGATCAACGAGTCTATACAGCCCATAAAAAAGCCAACCAAACAAAGAAAGAAACAACCTTTCACAGTTTTCAAACACATTGATTGATAATAAGTTCACTGTTGTCACAGTGAATATCTGTATCACATTGGTACAAATGTCTTTGCAACTGCACTATTCCCCCACTGGCCTACAGCAGTGGGACTCCTTGGAAGTGAACATACACCACTGGTCAGCCTTTCTCTTTGATAACCTTTACTTTGCTTATGGTCTTAGTATAGTCCTTGCCACCTGCTACACAACACTCTACGGTATGCAGCATGGAATATATTATAGAGCACAAAATGCCTTGTATGTATAATTCCCTGCAAGCAGATACATGTGTATACAATTCTTCCATATTCACCAAACCTAGCATTAACTTACAGGAAAACTGACTTCAAACAAACAAACAAATAAACAAACCAGCAAAAGAAAAAAACCACACACACAATGCCTCCCCCAAACAAAACAAAACAAAAAACCCAAACCAACCAACAAAAAAAAAGACACACCAAAAAAATAAAAAACAAAAACAAAACAAAACAAAAAAAAACCACAAAAAAACCCCCCAAAACAAACAAACAAAAAAACCCAAACCAACAAACAAAAAAAAAAGGTGTGAAAGCACTGCATTCTCCCATACATTTATTCCTACAAAAGGAAAAGGCATGATGCTTGAAGGAGATGCAACAACACACACTGCCACATTCCAGAATCCCTTCTGCTGATTCCCAAACAGCTACAACTATGCTGTCTGAATCTAATTTGACTGTCTATTAAATTAATCATAGAGGGTTTTTTTCCATTCCTCAAAATTATACTTAAGGAATTTTTTTGGATAAAAAAGATGACAACAAATTTTGAGCATTTCCTGGAAAATTATGTTTACACTTTTTCAACTAATATATCCAGTATTTTAAATAAATCAAACTATTACTTTTACTCTTTGCAAAATGATTCTTGCAATTAATTGTTCAACGCAAAAAAAAGCTCAACTGACTAATTTTCAGTGTAGGGTGATTACTTTTCTAATAATAATATTTTAAATCAAGGTTTGATTTTATTATTCTCAGGAAAGAAAAACTTTGAGGCCATTGAGGATTTGCTTTGAAAATTGTTCTTTCAGATGGAGAAACTCTTGTTTCTCCATCTTCATGCCATTCAGTTGAGAATCACAGAAGAAACAAGAGGTTTGATAAGAAAAGCAATCAAATTTCTCTAGTTTCAGTAGTGGAAGGGCAAACCAAGCCACTTCCCACGTGACTTCATGAGTTGCTTTCTTTGTCAAAATTTACTTAACAGTACCGAAACTCCTGGCTGGATATTTCCCAAGTGCTGTTGCCTCATTACTTCTGCTCTCTGAATATGTTTCTTTCGGAATTATTCCAGGGTGCAGCTGTTTGGAGTGATCTGAAGTATGTGTAAATCTTTCTGCCTTAAGAACAAACATCCTCAAGAAGATGAACATCAAAGAAGGCCAGGTCTTGTAAGCTTGGAGTATCAATAAAAGGCAAGCTCTCACCTTTTTGGTACTAGCAGATTCCACCCATTCTAGCAAAGCAGAACTAAAGCACTCTCCCCTCAATCTCATCACTCCTTTCCCTTATTTTTCCAGAAAGAAATAAATAAAACTGACTCACAATTTATAATACAGTTACCATAAAAGTAAGACTTCCCTTACTTAAAAGATACCTTACTAATGTAAGGATCTTACAATGCGAAAAAAAAAAGATTTTATATAGACTTGTGCAAAGTTATACTGAGCTTGGAATACTAACTCTGCTAGCTGGAGAAAATGCAAATAAAAAACAGATGGACCAGCTAAAACCTGGAGATGAAGGCATTTTAGACCCTTGTCTGTCATCAAGACCTTCATAACCACATCTTTTTTCCAATATGGGCATGTGGTATACACCTGCAACTTGTCAGCAAGAAGCCTACTTGCAGTTTTATTTTCGTTCCTCAAATAGCTTTTTAAAAAAAGAGTTCCCCGATCCTGAATGGTGCTAATGAATGCTCTCACATACCATATCTAGCAATTGTTTTACTTTTGGCTTTTAAGCCGAGTGACGTGTAAAAGATATTTTAAGATACGCATCTAATTGTCAACTCTGAGCTCTGTCTTTAAGAATGGTAAAAGTAGCAAAAGACAACTTGATATTAAAAATTACTAAGAAAAGCAACACAACCCAACCTTTATTCCAAATCTAGAGCTCATTCCTAAATAAAGATGATACCCTTTAAATTAAAAAATAAGCCAAAATACTGACCTACCTAAGGTAAATGACCGCAGCACGTAAAAAAAAAAATTGTCTTACATGTAGCTCAGACAACAGTTAGCAAGTCCATTCAAAACCTCAAAAGATCAGGTGCCAGCCAGCTACTTGAAAAACCCTCTTGCAAATGCCTGATGCCATCAACTGTCTTGATCTACCAAAACCACCATCCATTGGTAGCTAGCTATCAATGACAGGGAGCTTGAAACAAAAATACCTACATAACCTTGTGTCTCTTTCCTACTCACTAGATATTAATTGGAATAATTTCTGCTGCCAGCAAAGTAAATCCTATTGCTGTGTAGCATTCATTATTAAAACACAAAAATAAAATAATATAGTGTGTCCATTAGCTTGATTAAGAGGAGGGAAAATGCATCCATAATTGTCCCATTGTTGGCAGTTGCTGAGCCAATCTAGGTCTTTTAAATATAAAGAACAAATACTTGTCAAAATGTACATGTCAACAATTGTCTGTGCATAAGTCAAGGTTTTCGAAATCTCCTACACAGTGCCTGGAACAGAGTCTTTACGTTTAGAGAATTGCAGAGAACATTTCCTATATAGAACACAAAGACACAGATCAGTCCCAGATGGAGAAGGAAAAAGCAAGCTGTAAACCAGCTCTACTTCCCCAGCAATGATAACTAATTTTATAAGGCACGTCATCCCTTCACATTCTTCAGCTATACATACCGTTTTCTGGTTGTAATTCTCTATCCACTAAACACAGCTTTGATATCATGGGAAACCAGATGAAACTGAGATAAAATATGTAGCACTCCCTGAAGCTGCATTTAAATAATCTTAATTAATTTTTTTATCCCAGATTACAGGCAATCAAGTCACCCGTAGCATGACATAAACTAGATCTGCCTGTGATAATGAGGCACACTTTCAGAATGTGTTGTCTGATCAAGAGCATTGTTTACTGACATGTTTTTTCCTCAGTCATTCCAATTACTTCTGTATCCTTGTATAGGAGATACTGTTGAATGCTTGTCCAAAAAACGTACAGCAAAGATGTACTGGTTTTTTTTCAATGTTGGAGGATTCAGACTAGGTATTGAAATGGGTGCTGCTCATGCCGTGCCAAGATGTTGCCTGTATCAGTCCACCAAGACTAACCTTTTTCAGTCAGGTCACAGCAAAATGAGAATGTTAAATGTTTCTTTTTGAGATAGAGAACATAAATCTCCCTTCCTTCTTTTCCTGAATGTATATTCAAAATTCCAAGACTGCATTATAGAAATACTCTGGGAAAATGATGTAGATGGCAGAGGAGAAAAATTGAGGATTTTTATCACTGAACAAGTCCTTCCAGGCTACTGAAGATCTTCTTCTTTTTAACTTCACAGGAAGGCTGAGTAAGGAAGGAACTGACTGTATTGATTTTGTGACTAAGTGGGTAACGTCCCATGATTTGAGAAGCGTGCAGCAGTGAGGTTTGTGTCTATGTTTGTCTTCCCCTTTTGATAGTGGTGGTCTCATTTAGCATCTTTTCTCAGTGCAATGAGGTTTTGTTGATATTTTTTACTGGAACCATTTGCTATCACACACATGAACCACAGTTTGACTGAAAGCTGTAGCAATACTAAGTGGTGAGACTCTTGTGCTAAGAAGTCAAACAATTTGAGTATTTCTGTCTGGCACTATAAAATACAATGAAGAAGCACTTGAGGGGGAGAGTAAGACAGACAGTGTAATGTGCTGAAGAGTGAGGAGACTGATGGTAGTCATACTTTACTGAGCTTTGGGAGATAAGGCTTTGAATTTCAGCATGGCCTCCAGCACATATTTGAAGACAGCATTCCTGGCCAGTGTCTTAGTCACCAGGCTTTCATTTGTTCGTATTATGATGTCTCACTTCTTTTTATGCTGAAGCTACTCCATGCTGTAGTAGCAAACTATGTCAGTAAAAGGCAGGAAGAGCCACTGGCATTTTTACCTAGGCTGTGTTATCACTTACTTATCACATGCAGTCCTAGATACTGTTTGCTTCAGAACCACCTTCAATGCTGAGTGTTTTGATGGAACAGATATCAGGAGTGACTCCTCCAGAAACATTTAACTTGGGGTTTTTTTTAAACACATCATACAGTCCAAGTGCAGATCTGTCCTGGCAGAAGACCATGGCTACTACTAGTCTCAGCAGAAGAAACAACATGGAGTTTGTGCATTAGGCTTTTACTGTGGATGCAGAGCAGCACCCAGTCTTGTTACTTAAGGAAAAAAAGGTTTCAATTAATTACACTTCTGTAAATTTTAAATTAATGACTGTAAAGGAGGTTGACGCTGATCTCTCCACAGCCAATATGCTAGCTAGATGACCAAAACTCTCCTGAACTACAGGCAAGAGGACAGAGTTTCCAACCTCCACTTATGAGATGAACAATAGATCTTGTTTGTCCTTTAGTCCTGGGCATATTGCTTAATATTCCACAGCCATCAGGCACAATGAAGCAACCAGTCAGCTCAGTCTTGGTGAGAGTCTCTCCATCCTGTCCTGCTTTGGACAGAATTAACTTTCTGAGGAAAGACTTTGTCCTCATAGAGCAAATATATGAAATAGCCACAGGGGTGCCATGTTTTCTTTTGCTTTTCTCTTTCTCTAAAGAATTAGTAATCCAAAATAAAAGCATGCCAATAAATTAGGAAATGCAAACATATGCTATAACTAAATAGTCTGCTGTCAAAACTAACTACAAAGAATGCAAGTAATTGTTTGGCTCCCCAGTTGGGCCTGATTCTGAGTTGGGATCTCAAATTTGTTTTGGCTTTTAACAAATCAACATTAGTAGAACAGTTGCATGCAACATGTGGCCTGTAGAGCTAAATGAATACATCACATTTGAGATTTACCCCACTCGCCTCTTTGGAGACAGAGTGAAAATCCTGCCTATGAAAGTCAAAGAGAAAACCTAATGTGATCTCAAAGGACACAAACCCTTGTAAAAATGGAAATAAGAGCTCTTCATTCAGAACCACATGAATATGATAAAGCTAAATGGAGGGGGTAAGAGGGGAATTCAAAGCTTTTTAATAAATGAGCAAATGAAACAAACAAACTCCCAGCTCTTTGTGGGCTGTGTTGTTTTTTTTTCTTCCCTGCAAGGCAATTAAACTACTTACTGATAACTTCTTGGGTGTATCCAGACAAATTCACATCTAACTGACAAACTTCAGCCTAACTTTCTCCTAGCTGCTTAGCAAACATGTAGGTAAAGATGGGGATGAGAAATGACTGTTATTTACTACTATCTTATTATTAATCCCAAATGAGAAAAGAGTTTATCAGCAGCCATCTGGAGCTGTGTAGTTTTCCCACAGCACTGCTGATGTTGCTTTTTTCTATTCTTAGCTCAACATAGGCATAGATGATAATGAGGGGTCTCACTGTGCGCAAGCAGAAAGCCATGGTTAATTTATCCCACAGAGGAAGTCATGCTGTGCTCTCAGACAGCTCCAGACATGGATCCTGTCTCAGACTGAGAAACCAGAAACTCTCAACTCTCAGTGACTGCTGTGGCACAGACCATTCCTGAAAGCAAAACTCACAGTAGTTGCAATGAAACAGATTTACTTCTTTCATAACGAGTTTAAGGATTCAATTTTTCTCACCAAACCTTCTTGTTAAAATAATATATCTATGGCTCACTTCTCTGCCAGACCCAGAGAGAAAAGCACCATCTTCAGCCTCTGGACTAAGCACAGGCACTTTCTTCTAGAGATAATTCATTTTTAATTCTTCAACTTCATACAACACTGCTGTTCCATGAGGTCTGATTCCCAGAGGGCTACATCATGGATACATATACCACAGCTTCCAAAGATCATTCCTTAAACTGTGTGGATAATGGCCCCAGAAGCCTGCATTATTAAACAATAAATACGCATATTTCAAAGTAATTCTCAATCTACTGCTAGACCACCAGGGGAAGAACATTTCTAAAACATGCAGTAGTCCAGCTCTCATGATTTGCTAGAGCCAAAGAAAACTCAGATCTTAACAACCAGAAAACAAACTTCACTGAGGTCCCTCTAAAGAAACAGGCTGCAGGGCTCCCAAGGGTCCTGTCTCAGGTTTTCCTTGTCCCAACAATAATGGCATGGAAAAACAACATCTAGCTAGGCAGCAGTGCAGGGAACTGTGCTCAGGGGGACTGTGTAGCTGCATCTGGTGGAAAGAGAGTCAAAGACTTTCAAATGCACAGGGAAGCTTTATGTAGTGTTAGTCAGTGTGAGTGGCAACTCTTCCAGTGCAACAGAAAAAAAATCCTTCAAAGACTTTTCCTGAATTAAATATTACTCCCACTGTGGCCCTATGTGATCTCCCAGCCCACACGGTGGATCTCAACAAACATTTCAGGTCTAGAGCAGAACCTCTTATTCAACAGTTCACAATTTTACACCTTTTCTTACAGATCTACCTACATTTTGTGTCCTACTGGGGGAAGGTAGTATCTGTTTAAAGCTGGCCTTGGCTTCAGAAGGACATATGGAGGAAGGTAATGTGAAAGACTGTAAGTGGATTAATTAAATTCCTGGGTAGATACTAATATCTCAATTAAATCTGTCCTAATTTAGTGCATTTTACATGTGATATGAAAGTATAAACATTTTAAGTAACTCACCTTACTAGTTTATTCAGCTTAATTCACCTTCAATTCCTCATCTATGTAAAACCTGAAATGAGTTATATTTCCAAATAACAATCTAAAGTTGATAATTTGCCTTACAGATGGGGTAGAACAGGAAGATTCATAACTGTGCTGCCCTGGGGACAACAATGTATATGCTGTGTTCTGGAGCAGTTTGATGCTCAAAATATGCACAGATGGATGTTGTTTATATCACAGAAGAGCATAACTTTAGATCCATATTGGCATCACTCTGCTGAATCCTTCCATCTCAAAGAAAGCATATTATGTTTCCTACCCCATGCACAGTGCCCATACACAGGTGCAAAGGTTTTACCTCTCTACCTCATATCATGACATACCAACATTTTCTTCTCAACATTTGGAGAGACCATGAGCCATCTACACTGCTTGATTTTGAAGACGGCTTTCTGTTCCATAGAACTAGTGCCTTACAGAAGACATAACTAAAGAAGGTACAAAAATCGAGGGAACAATCAGTTTGACCCCAAATTTGGCAGACATTGTTTCAATGTGTATGATTCATATTGTGTGGTGAACTACCAGCAGCAGGCCGTCAAAATGATGTTAGGTAATCTCTGAAATCCACAATGTAGTACTAAATCAACGTGACAGGAAGCCTCTAGATCTTGATTTTACGCCATTTTTCAGTGCATCACCAAAGGCTGCTCAAAGAATAAAGGTTTGCTAACATGCACTCTGTTCTATGTCCAGCCTTTTCAGCAGACTGTTCTTGCCCTTTTATGTCTGCCTTTTCCCCACCCCTTTTCTGATGGTTTTGCTTTTTAGTTTTGCCTCTAATTGGCTATTTATCATCTGTTCCAGAGTGAGATTCTTCTGGCTTTTTTGATCAACATGTTTACTGCGATGGATGAACAGTGGGTTGCCAAAAAGAGTTTTCTTTATGGATTTATTAACTCTAGAGGTATGGAGTTCTTTATTAATCTAAGAATACTATCCAGATGAAAACAGCTAGCAGATCCTATGGCTCCTAAAGTACCAGGCATTAAACTAGAGGTAGATAGTCATATATTGTGGTTGGGTGTAGAATAACACTGCTGGGAACTGGCATCAAGTTATTGTTTAACACCTGGGTCTGAACATCCCCAGATCATGACACACTTTCAAGGTGGAGCTTTTATAGAGAGCCATCTCTGCAAGCATGTATTCACAGCCAGAAAAATGAGCTTTTCCTTCTGTAGTATACCTACTAAGCAAGTAAACTGCCCTTGCTTTTAAACATTCACAAAATATATAAAAACGAGGGAGAAAATCTGTCTTATTGAACTCAGTGCAAAATCTCTCCTTTGTCTTCTACAGAGCATGGAGAGAGAATGCTCTCAGATTATAAACATTTGTGCAGCATCTGCAATCCTCACCCTGGAAATGCCTCTTAGGTATTTCTTGCAGAATACAGTTTGCACTGCAGAATACAAAGCATTTAAGACACCGTTTTTCAAAATGCTCTTTCTCTGGTCCTCATATTTAAAAGGACAGCCCTGAAAACATGAGTTCTTGTCAGCCAGAGAGACAGCCAGATGCCATATATCTGAGAAGGATGAACTGCAGTCTCCACCTCAGCAGACTGCCGACGGCGATCTAATATTGTTACCGAATGTCAGCATTACTGTATCCTTCCTGATGGTCATTTATGTAAAAACACCTGGCTCATATGCCACTTTCAATTCCAGTTCTTTATGCGTCAGAAACCACCATTGTCATCCGATATTCCAAACATCTTCCCTGTTTTCCTATTCTGCATGATCTCCACTGCAATGTGATGGCTATGACTGCTCCATTGTGAGGGGAACTGAGAGGTCCCAAGTCCTTTGAGCTCCCAAGCACCTCAGATATCAAAAGTCAGTCACTCCAGATTTAACATCGGAACAAGCAAACAACTTTGGGGCACCTGCACCAGCTCCCACTCTCCAGTCTCATGCACCTCAGAGGATTCAGAGACATGGCCACAGAAGTCCACAAGTTTTAAGGAAAAAGAAAGAGGAAAAAAATGTTAATAGTTCTTCAGTTTTTACAGTTGTTCTGCATGAGTGAGACTGAGAAACACGACGAGTCAATAATGTAACTTGGGGCTTTCCTTTTGGTAGCAACAGGAAGAATTACAGTATGAGAGTACAGCTCCTCATCCTACTTGTTCTAGGACCAGTTATGCTTGAATACGGAGTCAGCGCTGCTTATGCAGTGGGACTACCTGCAAAAACACAGCTGTCCTGGAAAACCGCTTGTTCACAGCCCCCTGAGGGCACAGAAAACCTCGGCAAAGTGCTTACACTCATATTGCTGCTCAGCTGACTCCTCAGTAAGAGTAAAATAAAAAAATTTAATACTAGGCTATTAAGGCAAATTATCACATCTTACTCAAAGAAGGCCAAAGATGACAGAAAGGGAAAGGACTCCTAACAGCTTCATTAAAAATGTCATTGTACTCCTATTATATGATTTAGTCAGAGCTGCTTACCAAACTTCAGCCTGTGGTAAATAACGTAGCAATCAAGGTTTCAACACTATTTACCCTTTTTTCCCTTTTCTTTTAAAATGCTCCTGGTTAATTTTGCACAAACGAGAAAAGAGGAACAGCACAGCAAGGCAAGAATAACTTGTGAGTAAAACCAGATGAACGCTAACATATTTACATAGTGTAATGACTTCACTATTAATTCAAACAAACCCAGACCCCAATTCTCAGAAGAGAGAGCTGAGCACATGCAATCCAGGAGGCAAGAACAGGGTGGCTTCAGACTACATTTGTGTCTGCAGCCCCTGAGTTAGTAGAGACTGCTCTTAGTTTCAGTCTGCAATATTCACAGAGGGATCATCTTTCTTTCCAGGTGTTATACTCCAACTACATCCTCTTCTCAGTCTTATGGACCCCTTTTTATTTTCAAGCAAGACTTCCTTCAGTGGTAGTGACCATAACACAGAAGAGACAGAACAGTAGGATTTCAGAAAAAAAAAATATAGAAAAAGCCACATAATATCATAAAAATGAGAGAAAAAAGGAGAGGGGAAAAAATTTCAGACTCACTATAAGGCACGGTCACTTCTTGATAAAGGCATACCAAAATACTCCAAAAACTTCAAAGATGAATAATCCTATGCAATTTCTGAATTAACCCAAAATGAACATTGTCCCGTTCTAGTCATTGTTAGCATGCAATTACCTAGGATTCTAGCATTTAACACAGAATTAACTGTAAATCTGTTCTCCAGCCTCAAAATAAACAATTCTTCAGCAAAGACTTATATTTATCCTCTTCACTGCTACATTTTATCCTATCTTCTCAATTTATGTGTTCGAGCACTCTTTTCTTGTCTGAAAATTATATTCTTTATGTGGAGTTATGGAATCTCTTCTTTGTTCCTAGATGTCTTGGATGTTGGTCAACAAAAAGTCATTAAGAAGTTTAATCCTCTGTGTTTGGCACTACATCAGACTGAGAGCAATTTCTTTGTAACAGCCTTTGGAATAAATATCCATTAAAGGGTTTTTTTTTTCCCTTATACTGGTCACCCACACTTTATAGTGGGTGGCCCTTTCATTTATCCCATTACTATATTTCCACTTCTAAAGTTAAGCCAGATGCAGCAACCTGATACTACTTTTCAGTTCACGCAACTTTATTGTAACAAAAACTTCCATGTATATCTGATACTTGTTAGAAAAGGCAAAGAAACAGGAACCATGGTAATATTGCACCACCTTCTTGACAACTTTTATTCTGCATGAGTTGGAATCTCATGAAGAATTAGCATGAGACTTCATGCTTCATTAGCAAGCGTTTTTTGCATTTAGATGCCTCAGAGTGTAAACAGAGTCAACCTGTATCTGAATTCCTCTTGCTGGTATTACTTGCCCTACAACCTTGCCCAGAGGCAGTCTCTAGGTGTTATGATTTCTTAAAATTCTACATGATCAGTTCTTTAATTGCTTGATAGCTTACATAAGCAAGAGCAACAAGGGCAATAAAGATGTTAAGGGTTTTATTTAATTGTTTTGTCTGCCTTCTTTCTTTATTCCTTCCCTTAAACAGATGGACAAAAGGCAGGGGAGTTTAAACGGCTTGGCTATGACAGGGCTACATAAGAAGTACACAGTACACAAGTAATTTTCTTGAGCTCTCATCCATTTATCTGTACGATTCTTTCCTTTTTTTCTTGAATTTCTACCCTTCCTTTCAGGTATTCTAATTATAAGTGACTGTGTCTGTAACAATTGTCTCCTCTACAGAGAGATACAAACACAAATCAAGGTGGCCATATTTACCAGCCAAGTAGGAAAAAATGTAGTCCTGCTTTCAAGGGATACCTGTGAAAGCATATTTTACATAAATAACTTGATTTCTTAAAACACATTTTACAGCCAAACTTAGTCTATTCAACAACTGCCAAAAATTTCTTAGAGCACAGGTATGTGCAGAGCACTCCTTAAACTTCATGTTGAAGCCAACCATTGACCATGGCTATGTGATTATGGCAAAGGAAGATTTCCTTCCTTACCTTTTTGCTAGGAAAAAAAAAAAAAAAAAGAAAGGAAGTTTGAATTAGAAAGATAAAAATATTTAGAACTAAGTCTTGGGTAATTCAATTAGCAGCAGTGGAGTTATTCAAGATGATTTATGTTATTCATATGTTTATGCTTCTGATAACATAAGCACATCTTTTATAGTTTACTGTACACAAAGCATGATTCATCTCTTAGGCAACAGATTCTTTTCCTATTCACAGGGCAAGCAGGCAGAAAAGCAGACTAGACTGATATGAATTAAAAGTACTTCATCAAAGAAAAGTAATAAAGTACCACTAGGTAGTTTTCCTCAGTCATGAGAAGGGTATTTCCGAAGCCAACCCATTCCCTTTCAGTTTCCTGCTCTTCTAATTCTCCAGGAGACGGGGCTACTCAGGATACTTTGCAGTAGAAGCATCGAGACAGCACATTTCCCTGGCAAGGTGCCCTTTGTGCTGTGTCTTTAGCACTGTGCTCTGATGAGCACTTGGGCTTGGGGATTTCTCTCCACCTGCAATGAACCAACAGTTATGTCTGTGGTGGTTACACACCTGCTCTGCTGAAAGAGCTGCAAAACCCACCAGGCTGCTCTTTGTATATCCAAGTGTCTAAATTCACCTGAGTGTTTGCATGTTTTGTGAAAGCACATAGGGGGAAAAAACCAAACAAAACAGAAAATAAGCCCTTTCCCACAGACCACTCAGTCTCAAAAAAGGCAGAATTCCCATTGTCTTCAGAAGTTTCCCCCAAGCAGGAAAATCAGCCCATAAAGTAACTAAGTATCATTGTTTAAATGTTAAAGTGTTTCCTAAATTTGGGGCATTTTCCTTGAAACCAATTCAAAGCATCATAAGGGATAGGAGCAAACAGCACTTTGCCTACTAAGAGGAGCTCTCTAAACGGAGGCACTGAGGCACAGCCTTGTTGCTACTTGCTGCCTCATTAATTCAGGAATTTAGCTTCCTCTGAGTCATGCAAAATGATCACCAGAATACAGTGGAGAGGGGTGAAACATCAGCTTTTGCCATAATTTCCGAAGCCAGCCTCTTGCTGGCCTTCCTACATGCATAGAGAGGGAAGAGAGGAGAGAGTACATGACCTTTGTAGTGCTTTGCTGCTACAACTTCACATTTTGATCCCCATCTAGGGAAGAACTGCCTTGAAGTCCTGAAATGCCATTTTCAGTGCTATTCATTTTCCCTGGTATCAATGGCACAGGGGCTCTCAGCTTCTACTGCAGCCTGCTTTACAGGTGTTAGTGCTCTGCGTGCTGTGTGGTAAAGCCTAAAGGAAGGAGGAATGAGTCCCTCCACTCTCAGTGCCTGCAGGAGAAGGAATAGCTGCTCCGGAGTCCCAGTTCCCACCGCGGAAACTGCTGCTCTGAACACTCCCATAAAAGGCCGCTTGAAAGCCTGGATTCCCTGAGACTGTACTAGTTATGCTGTTACAAAATAATCTACTTTGGACATATATAGGTATGGTGCATAGCAAACACTGGTTTTATTCCTGAAAACCCATAATTGGTCATTTGGGTGAACTGTTCTCATTTTAATCAGTAAAACCTCATTTAAACATGACACTTCAGGACATGGCCTGAAGGCAAGACAGCGCTCTACCTTAAAGGGTTAACAGCTAGGATATATATATAGAGATAGATAGATAGATAGATAGATAGATAGATAGATAGATAGATAGATAGATATTGCAGAGAGGTAAGATTGGTCATAAAGGAAGAACATACATTTACATCAGTATAATTAAAATGATCAGTCAAAATTCTTGGTTTGAGGGTGTCAGGCTATCTTGAGCTGCAACAATAGGGTATTATGAATTACTTAATACTTCACTCAAGTTTTAGATAGCACATAGTGTACTTACAAAGATTTCGTCTAATAAATTTATCCAGGTTTATTCAATAGAAGAGATTTTTTTCTCAATTAAATCAATATAATCATGCTGAAGCCTACAGAAAAAGTAGGCTATGAGTGAAAGAGTATATGAGCAGGGATACTGAGAAGTCCCTCAGTAGACTGTCACACAAGTGTACTATCCATCAGTTAGGCCTATGTATACTTCAGAATATTTCCTGAACATGAAATACAACTGCATTGGTATTTCAACATTTTCCTAGCACATTCTGATGGAACATAATAATTCTGCTCCAAAACATCCCTTTCTGAATCTTTTCTGATTTTATTTCATCTTGGACTAACAAGATTGTCATGCTTGATCGTGAGCCCTGTAAAAATAAAGGAAGAAGCACATAGTAGTGCACTTAGTCCATTTTTCTTTAAACAGATGACAAAGTTGATCTACACACACCTTACAATCATTGACCTATTTCTCCTCCGTATTTTTAAGTCCTCACTATAAAACTCAGCAAAGGGAGATCGAAGGCACTGATAAATATCAGCATTAGCAGCAGTGCAACAGTCTGTCACACCACTTAAACCCAGCTGTTTGTAGAGTGATGGCCAGTAGGGACTGCATGCTAGGAGCAAAATACAAATGCCTGGATCCTCCCCAGCACCTCTTCCAGCTATTTATACAAAACTTTGCTGACCTTCTTTCCTTGTTTCTTGTCAGTGTCAGCTGCTTTTTACTCACAGCTAAGCCACAGTTGTTTACAATACACCAAAAATCCAAGTTAATGATCTTAGAGTCTTCAAGTCTAAGCACATCTGGTCTGGAGCTGAGACTCTGTCCTAGGCCCGTCTTTCACATAAATACACACACATCTGAATGGAAAAACACCCTGTGTGTTACAGATTTGCTATGGAACTTGCGGCAGCACCCTTATCATTCCTATCGAGTGTAACTCAAGAAAGGCTTGAAAAGTTCAAAAGAAAAGCAGCAAACTGCTGTTTAAATGAGACTCTATTAGGCAGAACTCTGTTCATGACTCTCCCAGATCACTGTTTTTATTAGCAAGCTACGTGAATAACAGCAAAGCTATTTGTACAGCGCTCATCGGCTTGGGTGCAGGCTCCCTCCCTGCCAGAGAGCTCTTTTAGATGCTCAATCCAGCACTGCTGTTATCTGCCCTGTGAGTAAAAGACCTGATGGAAATCAATGGAAATTTTGTGCCTGGCCAACAAAGGGCCTTTCCCAGACAAAATCAGAATGAAGATTTAAAGTTACTTGGAAAATCAAAAGGCTAAAAAGCCATGATCTTGTAATCTCTCTCTAATGTGAGTAGTCCTCACAGGGATCCCATGGTTTCACTGGGCTTCAAAATAGATTTACTCATTACAGACTTAGAACACAAGTCAAGATTTCAAGAGTAGGTCATCAATACATGACAGCATAAAATTACGGAAATGAAAATTTTGTGTTAGTTGGAAGCATTCACTTTCAGTTATTTTAGAGGAACTTGGACAAATTTTTGAAAAGAGGCATGGAAATGGTCAGGTTTATTCATGGAAAAGCTAGGACCATGTCTGTCAGTTTTTCTGAAGCACCACATCCACTCATCTGTATACCTAAAGACGTCATGATCTGACAATATCCTCAAAAATCCATTTTTTGTGACTGACATGAAACACTTTCAAAGCTTAAATAATCTCCTTTAGCAGACAAACCAAGTCTATGAATGTAGAAGTTATTAGACCACTACTGCACTTAGAAAAAGCAGCTGTAGAGCACTCCATAAATCTACTTCTGCTTCCTCTGAGCAAAACCTGTTCCAATTTCAGAGCTAAGACTCCAGTTTAATACTACAGACCAAACACATCTGAGAGAATAAACCAGACTACTTTTTGATCCTAAGCCTTTCTCCATTGGTAGTTATGGCTGAGACAGTGCTTAGGTTTAGGCTGCTCCGTACAGCCACCAAACCTACTTCAGAAAATTACCTTAAGTAGCTACAGTGTCCTTCACACGTGGCCCCATTGATCCTGATGGGATTATTGATTGAAGGTTTTGTCCTAAAGGAAGTATAACAGGAGTTGTCTATTTTGAATATCAGGCTGCTTGTGATGAAATAGAAAACACCCACAGGTTTGTAGTTAAGCCCCACCTGAGGAGGGTGAGGAGCTCTACTACCTACTGTCAGATCTAACTTCAGTGCAGAGTATTGTTCCTCCACAGGTCCCTGCTGGATGCTTTTGCATGGATCACACAGGAACTAACATGCTTCAGAATACATATGTTATCTGGAAAACCCCACCACTTTTTACTGAAGAGTTTGAAAGAAACAGGACTACTGAAAATCTACCAGCAGTCTGGCATGGATTCTCAAAGAATCTCCAAGCATCACAAGCAGGAAAAAAACTTCTTTAAAACAAAAAAAGAAAATCTGCTTTTTTAAAATGGCCTTGGGAGTAAGATACCAGCAAAAGGAAAAACAGCAACGAAGAGTACTAAGAAGCAGATATGGAGGTACAATTTAGAGACTGGTCTGCATCCAAAACCAGGACTGCTGAGCACAACGAGCCAGCCAGGCTGTCACAAATTCTATATGAATGCTGACATGATCAGGATCTCAAGGGAGGGAGACAGAATTATACTTCCATGCCTGAAAAATGCACTGCCTATAAGAAAAGCACTGATGTGTTAATTTTAAATATTCATTTACTTATCTAGATGAATATACATGAATATATAGGAGAGATATAACATGGGACCATGCTGGTGTATGGCAAATGATAACAGAATATAACAGCAACTACATAATTTGCCAATATTGTTATAACCATGTTATATCAGCCTTTTTTTTTTTTCTACTGAGGGTCAACAGAGAAACCTTTGTTAGAGACAAGACCTGTATTGTTCTAAGTGAAGTAGAAATAGAAATCTAGTGCAAACATCAGAAAGGTTCAAATGCAACTTTGTGGTGGATTTACAAAGAGCTGAATGAGGTCCAAAGCCTTTTAGGATATGTCAACATACTAAATGAAAAACACAGCTATTCCAACGAGCAACACTGTATGTACTTACATATTGCCTAGTGGTGTACCTGCCATGTAAGAATTTAGTTTAGTTAACCTAGTTAGGAAACTCTTAATTTAAGTTTTATTTGCTTCTCCCTTTTGAAAACAGCTTGCTATTTTCCTTTTTTCCTTTTATGGGCCACCAAATTACATATGACCAAATGTACCTATTTAGTGAAAATGGGTTCCATTAGTATGTAATCTTACACTTGCATTGTTTTCTTCTGAAGGAAAATAATGGAGAACAGGTGGTGATGCTTAGCATCAGGCTCCTGTTTCTAGAATTACAATCTACTGGGAGCCACCAGCAATCTCTGAAAGCTGTCATAAGTGCTCGGAACTAGTATGATCCAGAGCACACTCAATACATTAAAGCTTCTTTTTGAAAATTTAAGTAGGTGTGACAGGAGAAAACTGGCTGAATGGTACAGGGATTCTAACATGTCCCTGCAAAGGGTCATGATTTCCTTCTGCATCCCACAATAAATAACTCAAGCTGGCCTCCATTTCCACAGCAGAAATTAGACATTTAAAAAATCCAAATAGGTACCATATGCACTATAAACCTTTCTGGTTTAGCATTCAAATGCATGCTCATTCACATTGTTGGAAAATATGGGATTTAAATTCTCCTAGAAGAACTTCAAGCAGTTCTTTCTTTACACAATTTATTCTTTACTCCATGCCACAAAAACAGCAGGGCCAATAAATATCTCCTTGATGTAGTTTGAGAACCTACTGATGTCACACGGCATGAATAGTTTTACCCAGTGAGACACAAAACCACATGTCAAATGGATATTTCTTTATTTTAGCAATCCCATCCTTACCTTACCAAGTAGGAAGTGGTTTAGAAATAATTCTATATAACCGATTGTATTTCCCAATGAGTTGTCATGATAAACAGGAGACAGACACACCAGCTAAGAGATCTGTCTAGACAAAGAGGAAAGCATTATAGCCATGTTTTAAAATTTGGCTCTGAAGCTGTGAATAGGACAAAGACAACATATACTTATAAGGCAGTTTCAACTGACATGCAATTTTACAAAAACAGACGTGGAAGGCTGGCTGGCATCCCTAGCTACAGCTATATATTAGATATGCCAAGATGCACACTTATAGAATGAAATAATTAATTCAGGTTTGGTTTGTGCTGTTTTAATTTGGGAATGACAGGAGTTAAAAGAATATAAAGCTATTTGCCGGGCCAGATTTTCTGTTGGTGGAAATTGGCAATTTCCCACCACTTTCCACCGGAGTTTGTCAAGTAGTACCAAATAGTTAGATTGTACTTAACAATCCAGATTTCTTGCACAGCTATACAAGATCAATATTGCATTTATTATTACTATGGTTATTTCTTTTGGGAGACCCTAGTCAAAGTCAAAGTGGTCCCTGCAAGTTGAAATTAGTTTATGCAAGGCTATCTTCAACAGGCCTTGGGGCAGAATATATGTATCTTAGCCATCTTTATTGCCACCTGTGTTAGCTTTCCCCTTAAACAGAAGGCAGTGGAATGAGCTGCAACTCTATAGGAATCATATTCTTATTCAAAAGTGCTCAGGAAATTCTTTCATTGCTTCTGGTTTTCCTCAAAGTCTTAATGGAATGACTGGGAGACACAGTAAAAGGCAACAGTGTTAGGGGAGAGAGGATGGCAAATACTATTTTTTTTTCTTGTCATTGTGCTAAAAAAAAACCAAGTTTTTTTCTCTCCATCTGAAATCAGTTAGCTGGAGTAAGGGATTGTGTTATATTGTGCCATCAGATCCATCTAAAATCACCTGTTTTCTGAATTTCCTTAATACAGTAAATATTTCCACTCATTTATCACTCCTATTAACCTGAATCCAGCTAATGACTGAAATCTTCTCTAACATGTACATCAAAAGCAAAATTCTTGACCAAAAGACAATCACAAAAAAATTATTATAGTTAATGAGTGAACCAGAAAAGTTTACAGCCTGATCCCAGGGAAGATTTTACCTCCAAAAGATAGACCAATTCTCATCCTGTTTGTGAACTGAC
>JAWWES010000133.1:24927098-24986783 GCA_035583135.1 Lophotriccus pileatus
AAAAGTTTACAGCCTGATCCCAGGGAAGATTTTACCTCCAAAAGATAGACCAATTCTCATCCTGTTTGTGAACTGACTGAATTTAAACTATGGAAAACAATACATATGAGAGCATATGATGCCATTTTTAAATAAAACTGTTTTTTAATAATTTTACTTTAATTCCAAACTCCAAACTTATCTTCAAAAACTATTTAGAAAAATAAATTTCCTATGCTTTGAGTAGTGAATAAGACTGAAAAATGAAACTTAAAATTATGAATAATTTAGTTTTCTAGAGATCTAATTTATTGAAGGTTCTTTTCCCAAACAAGAACTGAAGGTTTTGTGTCTTTATCAAAGCTTCTTGAACTTTATGTTTTCCCTTTTCCTGATACTAGAGATTGCAAAAGCAGTTCTAATAACAACAGAGTATTAGTAAAAACAACTGAAAATAAATTAAAACCTTCCATGCTTAATCCAAATAACATAAATGGTCTTAGTATATATATGCATATATTTACAGATATATGTCAGATATAATGTAGAAAATTATATCAAATTAGGATATGCTATTATAGTAGGAAAACCAGAGACATTATCCTTGCTATACCATTCCTAAAATTATATCCTTGGCTAAAATTCTGAAAGTATTTTAAAGGTAGAACCAGTTTACTTACCTTCTTAAAATCTTTTTCCACAGCCTGACCGATTACTTGCTAAGTCCATTTAAGCAAAAATTCATCTTAGCCTGGAGCACAAAGATACTGGATTTAGCTTTTACAAATACTAGAAACTTAAAAGTATTGTACTGCTGAAATTTCCTTCCAATTCAGAGAACTTGCACAGGTGGACAAAAATATTTGCAACTTCGGAAAAATGAGGTTTTCCAAGTTACAATATCTTACAGTGATTTTTCTTTTCAGAAAAAGAACCTTAGATTTCAAATTGACATTACTGTTTGAAGAGGTAGCAGTTACAATACTTCATTTTAATAGGATAACTGGCCATTAAGTCCCTACACTCCATCACTGGCTGTTAAGTCCCTACATTCTTTCCTCCATCCTTGATGAGATACTACTACTACTAAACTTAGCTTCATGGTAGAATTGAACTCTTTTCCTCGTGAAAAGAGAAAATAAAAGCAGTAACCATGAATTTACTCAAGGAACAAACAATCTTTTTGGAACAAAAGATAAACACAGACCTGAGTGTCTGATCTTCTTTGATCAGTAGTTTGATCAAAAGACTCAAAGTAGTTTGATCAAAAGATTTTTGTTGCCTTCCAGACACAATAGTCTTACTGTCCTTCTACAAAGAATAGAAATCTTAATTTTCAAAACATTCATGGTACCATAATTTCAACAGTTTGTTGACAAACTGTTTAATTTTTGCTCAGATTGCACTTCTCCATAAGCAGAACATTAGTACTTTGCAGCAGCGTACTTTGTAGACAAACTGCATTGCACTGCATTGTATGACAGAGTTGTTCACCCTTCTCAGTTTGTAGAATCTGGATCCAATTTTCAAATGAAAGGTCACTTTGCTGAACATTTATTTTTCCTGTGGAATTACTGTTTGGTGAATAGGCTGTTTTCGGCCTTGGGGGTTATTTATTTAGATTTTTGTTCTCTTCAAAATATTGGTGGAAAATGTTTGTCTGCTTGAGGGATACCATATGCTTCTGATCTGAAGATTGACTGATTTCTACTGCCTAAAAAAGTGAGTGAGCAAGTAGAAATACAGATGGGAGATTAAATGATCATTAAATATCTAAATGAACTGGGAATTACAGTCCCAGGTTCAAAAGTCTGTCAGATTAATTCAGTTCCAGTCTAATTCAGAGTTCTGGGAACTTAAATTTCTATACACTTAAAAGTTTAATATAATATCTAAAAGAGATGGATAAGAGAGCATGAAAGCTGAGAAGAATAAAAAATTAATGCAACAGTAACCTGCCGGTTCAACAGCAAATGAAGGTTCCCAAAACAAATACTCTTTCTATCTGCAATAAATTGTGATATTCTCCTGCTTGGAGTCTGTATAAATTGTGAAAACACCACTTTTTTTTTATTCCCCATAGAACAATTGAAAAGAAAAAAGCGGCTTTTTATTCCAAGAATTTTTAGGTGAAAATGAAGCAGTCTCAATGAGGTACTGCAGTTTCCATTACATTTTTTTCTGTTTTCTCTTAAGCACTAAAAGTACTCCCTAAGTTCTGACATTTCCAGGAATTCTGGAAGCAGAATATTTTGTCAAAAAAGCGTTCCAAAAGTAGAAAATATGTCAAGTATGCATCTTTTAAAAACTAATATTTGCAAGTCAAGTTTAGAAAAACTACTGTTTAGAGGAACATTTATTTAAACAGTATCATTTTCAACCTGTGTATTTCCTATTAAACTTCATGACATCTAACTTCTGTGTTTGTCTTCTCTGAAAATACTCTCCACTGGGTCAATGTTTGTATTGGTCATCTATGTTGTCATCTTCCAAATGTTTTGAATTCCTTAAAACATCATATATTTGTTTCAGAGAGGAGCATTTTACATGATCAGGAAATTCAGACAGCATATGATGACAAGCTTTTGGAATCAATGCCATAGAAGTGTAGCATAACTGATGACTGAGCCAACCAAACATTATGCTTAAAGGCATAGGTTCTCCATTCGTGCCCCCATCAATATAGAAGAGGTACACTGTTTTTTTATTGGAAGTTTTTGATTAATTTGTGAAAATGCTGAAATGAGAACTGACACAGACAATGGAGTGGAGCTGTGGCCCAGGCTTTCTCTAGACATCTAGAGGAGTGGGTTGACTTTCAAAAGTGACTAAGCACCCAGTGTCTTCCAGCTACAAACTGTAAGTATTTCTGGAAGCTCAATTTAAAAATATCAGACTACATACCTAAAACTGTGAAAGGGACCTGACAGCCCCACGTTAGTCTGAAAAAAAAAAAAAAAAAAAAAAACCCAACCAAAAAAACCCCAACCAACAATTCATTTGTCACCCTTGTAAATACTGTATCACCTACCATTAAAAGAAGGGTGTTCTGACAGCAAATATGCCATATGCACAAAAACAGTAGAATGAAAAATACACACCATTAGTTGGGTGGATTTTTTCCCAGCAAAAAATGATGCCAAAATTAGAGATTTCAGCAAGCAGACAAGTTCAGGATAGCAAGTTCCTTTCTACATCTTCTTTAAAGGAATGAGCAGACTGGAGTTGATCACATCTACCAAAAATCATTACTGCATTAGTAATAAATGTGACAAGTCTCTTCACTTATGACTCAATCAACAAATTACAAGACATCACATCTTACTCTCAAGCACAGTGGAGAGGCAGTGGCTCTGCCAAGTTTTGTACTGAAGCCGGGTGGCTGAAACCCAGGTCTGAATGCCAAAGTATTTTAAACATGTGTGTTAACCATGGCTTTTAACTGGTTTGGAGTTTCCAGGTGGAAGAGGACATCAAAGGAGAGGTGTAAATGTTTTTTTTCAATACTATCGATATTCATTTGATGAGAGATGGTAACCAGAGACTGCTGCTAGGGGAAAGCAGTGGAGGAAACACAATATTTTTTACATTCAGCAAACTCCCAGTTTTGCCTAATGAAGAGGAGGATCTGGTGAAAGCAGGGAAAGACAACACACACACACGCCAGCACTTATAACACTGTGACTTTTATTTAGACTTCTAAAATCTCTGGCCAAATAGACTTGAAAGATAAAATAGGAGATTCTTGGGTTGTTTGACTGTAATCCTGAGTTGCTCTTTGTCCTCAGCTTTATGTATCTATTTGTAGACAGAGCCCACTGACCCTATACTTCCCTGACATGAGAGTAGTTTCCATCAAAACCATAACAACTTTGGAAACACTGGACTTTTCAAACATTTGAAGATACTCAGCCTTGTGTGTAATGATAATTTGTGAGGGAAGAATTTACTCATGAGCAAAAAAACACTCAGGGAAGTAATAAAGGAAAGCGAAAAGACCTCCCTAAACCCAAAATCTTCCTTCTGAATGATAAATGACTTGAAAATCCGACCCTTTTTTGGAAAATTTAAGTTATTTACTTCTATAGCTGACTAAATGGTAGTAAAAACCTTTGAAAAGTATCTCTGACTTGTGCATTCTACATACTTTGTAATCTGTTCTAAGCCTCTTTGTCCATTTCTTCATTTTTCCATTTCCTTTTCAATATAGTTACGTTTTCCATTTGCTGCAGCAATCTCTTTGGACTATTTAACATTTTGACTAAAAGTCTTACTGGATAACAAAGCCTCACTGGAGTTCATGGGGATATTAACACTGATGTCCATGGACATTGGAGAGGATATAAAAATCAATGTTCAGTGTTATAGACCCAGGGTTGACTTCAGCTAAGTAGTTAAACTTTTGCCTGACTAATATTTGTATATGCTCATCCTAACTGAGGCAAACAAGACAATACAAATGCTTACATTGAATCAGGTATGCTTAAGTTTCCTGATCAGCTGAGTTAACAAAGCTGGGCTATTTATGATACTGATAAAATATAAATTGTTAATGATTTCCATGTTGATAAAAATGATAAACTAAATAAGTGCATAAAAGTCCCCATAATGTATGAGAGCAAAGTGAATATGACAACATCTTGCTAGTTGCAAATACTCAAAGGAATAAGATCATAGGCAAGTACAGAAGGATTTCTCCCAGCTTCAGTCAACAGCAGTTCCGACACATCTGAAGCTGGCTGGTTTACCACTGTGTTTAGTTTAGATGCATCTGAAGCTGGAAGTTTAGTACCTACCAGTGCAATCTCTCATCTCTGCATCTGTCTCATCTCTGTTTGAGGAGTTCCATATGGCTTCCACAGCATCATGTGTCAATGAGCTATACAACATGAAAAAGTAATTCCTGGCTGTCTGATAATTTCACACCGTCTGCTCTTGGCTCTTCTTCTACAGCAAATACTGAGTGATTGCTCCCCATTCACCTTTTCCTGACTCTTAATTACTTTATGCCTCTCTCTCCTTTCTCCTGTTGGCCATCCCTTTTCCAGGATGAGTCTTTGCTTCCCATTTACTTTCTCCTTTGTTAAAGTAGTTCTGCTGTTCTGATCATCCATGCTGTCCTTCTCCATTTAATCCCGACTGCCCTTATATCTTTTAATATTTATTCAGCACCATGAAATTAGAACCAGTTTAAAAATTTCCTCTGTTTAGTTTTCAGTTCCTGATATTCCACTTGAATTTTATTATTTTAATATAATTTTAATTTCTAATTTTCTCTCTCTGTTGTTCCTTCACCATTAAAGATAGTTAACTTGACTCTAAATTACAGGTTATCACTGCATGTGCTTAACCGCCATCATATTATTCCATGTACATTGCTTTATACTTCTAGAAATGGAATTTTACCCATGGGATTTATTTCTCAGATGCTCAGTATCCTTGCATTTACTGCAACTCTTTGTGGACCATTTAAGTTCTTACTTCAGTTCTGAATACATTTTAGTGAAACTTCTGTGCCTTCAGTCCCCCATTTTTCCAGAATATTTGATAATAAGTTGAACAGCATCAGTCCTGAAAGATTTATATGAAACTCTGCAGATAGCCTCCCTGCCCTGTGAAACCTGGCAGTACTTTTAATCAGTTACTAGTTTTTCTAATCAGTTATGAAATGGGTTATCCCTTAGCTATTCAGTTTCTTTAAAGTTTTTGTACTTGAGCTACAGCTCCATTGGAACAAGTATCTGAAGAGCAGAAATAGTGTGATTTGATTTTGATCCGTCATTAGCCTGATAGGAGTGTGCTGTTTTGAAACCTTAACTTTAATATTGTACTTCCATATATGATTAAGGCTAGTATTGAAAGGCTGTTTTTGAGGTAGGCTGGGAGGAAGAGGCAAGTCTCAGCCTCGCACTTTTTATCAAGACAGAAAAGTGTCAGATTTTTTTTGTTCTGAAAAATATTCAGGTGAAACATACTCTGAAAATGAACTTCAGAAGAAGCAAATGTTCACAAAATGTCTTCTAATAGTTACTTTTTCAACTAATCCCATGTCAGTAGGGTCATTTAGGACAGAAGGGGATCAAAAGTAAAAGCAGTGTGATATTTTACTAACAAATGGTCAAAGTGTACAAGTACAAAGACTTCAGTTAAGTTAACAGTATCAGGAACAGTCATTACCACAGTAACACACATGCAGGCACTGTACCACTGACAGCACATGAGTTCATGGTCAGCCTTGTTTGCTCAGTGTGGATCACCCTGGCTGAATTTCAGCCCTGTGCCACCCAAGCAGCCCTTCAAGCTCTACAGATGCTGTCTCACAGAAACTGGTTTGCCCTTCGGCTGAGGGGCACACACTCACTCACTGTACCAGTTGAGAACCAAATACTGACCAACAGACAAAAGGAGCACTGAACGTCAAACCAAGGAAAGAGAGAATCAGATCCAGAAACTCAGTGTCAGTCTCTGTTGTGCAATCTGTTTTCACAGAATCAGCTGAATCTGATTCCACTTCAGCTTTTGCTCCTACCGCCACTATATCCCCAGTATCTGGGAAATGACTTAAACACAGCTCTGGAGAACAGCATGGGACCAGTGCTTCCAAAAGGCCAAAGTCAAAATGTTCATATATCAGATACATGTGCCAGGGTAGCCATCCCAGCTGCACAACACATGATGTGTCAACTGCTTTACATAGGGTGGGTCAGGAAGAGGCTCATTAAAGACAAACACTACAGCTCTGCTTGCAACATCTCTGCATCTTTGTCCAGTTTTACACCAAAAAAAAAAAAAAAAAAAGAAGCTGGTTTAAGGAAAAGGTTACTCTTCATGAAGATTGAAACCCATACAGAAAGACCAGAATAACTGTTCAGTACATTAGATACAGATCCATTCCTGACCTTTCATATAATTATTTCATGGGTGATGGAACAGCATAAATTATTCTGATTTAAGTTTTCTGTAATAATAATTATAACAAATTATTCTGACAACCAAACTCAGACTATCTTATAAAGATGTTGAAAGAGAAGTCCTTGTCCCTGAGCATGCATTGCACTGCAGCAGTCTCAGATAGACAATTTCCTCTGAGCTGAATTTCTCTCCTGCGTGAAAAAGGCCACAATCCCACTCCCTAAATGCACACAGAACCTAATTCCCACTGAAAACATTTAGGGACTTAGGTACATAAATACACTTCAAATTCATCCTACCTATAAACAGGGCTAAACCTTTCTGTGCAGAAGTGTGTGGCACTTCTTGGATAAGAAGGGCAATGAAACAGCACATTTTACAAAGTAAGGAGCTGAAGTGTGGAATTTCACAGCGTGAACTTGTGTCTGTGGTGAAAGTTATTTGATGCATCTGCTGGAAAACAGTGCTGGAGGGGAGTTATTTACATAACTTTTTTGGGGTTACTGAATTGTCATGACCACTATGGATGTTACCCTCAATGTACCTGAAAGCTGTTCCAAACAAGACATCATTACATGGCTGTTATAGAAGATAATGTGTTTTCTCTCATTTTAGCCATCCCTGACCCTTCTGTCCCGACCCTTTAGCTGTAAAATAGACTTCAGTCTCACCAAACTCATGAGTGACAACTGTACTCCAGACCTAGGACTCATACTCCACTATCATATCTATTCATACAATGTATGCCCTGACTTACAGTCATCTTAAACCTTGAAAACAGAGTTAAGACGGTGCTGTCCTACTCATCTGTTTTTTCATATTGGAGGTGGATGTTGTGGGTAACTCTCTGCTACAAGAGCCTGAAAACAGATGCCCCCTCCATTGTTGAGTGGTATCATCTCGGCTAACTGGGACTGCCTATGGTATATGTCTGTTCAGAAAAATGAAAGATTTTCAGAGTACTAATCCCTGTTACCCAGACAATCTGCAGCCCATTTACTATGAGTGCTTTTTGGCTTTATTTTTTAACAGGGCCTTAAAACATATTTTTCCTTAAAATGACAACATTTTCTTCTGCCCTCTTTGTTCGTAGGGCTTTGTGCACTCATAAACAGTTTAAGAGTTCCCTTCACACCTGCAGTGCACATGTGTGCCTGTAATAAAGATTCTCTTATCTATCCTTCACTGATAACTTAAGAGGTCAGTGTTTAAGAGAAGGCATCATCCTTGCAACTGTAATGGACAAAACCAAACCCAAATCCCAAGCCTACATCAATGACAGTGAGGCCAGCATGCCTGGAGGCCTCAAAGTTAGAGCAGAGAGGCTGAGGGGAAGGCAAGCAGACCTGCAACTCCTTTCCAGCTGGCATACTCTGCTGAAAGACACAAGGAAGCAGACTGTACCATCCCAAGGTTTCACTGCATCTTTTATTGACCCTCCTGGACCCTGTGTTACTTTTTTGAAAAATCATCCCCCAAATGCTTCCCAATTAGCATAATCTGAGCTATGCTGAAGCTATGCTGCTACTCAAAAACATCTTGTTCAGAAAATGTCCCCTGTAGTCTTGTTTACACAGCGGGGGAGCGGATCAGCACGCATTAGATTGCAGTGCCGTGACTCCTCTTCTCGGCTGCCTCGTGCTGGTTATAACTCTGCTGGCGCTGGCATCAATGACCAGGACCCAGCACGAAGGCCTCAGCAGAAGGAAAACCCTAAGTCAGCCTAACCACAGAACAGTTTGGGATTGGCAAGGCTTTCCCAGCCTCTTTCAGCTTAAGCAGTGGTACAAAGTCTGAGAGAAATTTCCCTCCACAGAGAAAACCTTAATCTTCTGGTTAGACAACATCACACGCTACAATTTGATACTTAATAAATTGTCATGAAGCTATAATACAAGTATTCACTTGGTCACTTATCCTTTTAGCAATAAAAAACAATTGGGACTGAAATTCAGTTGCAATTTGTTGCAGCTGCTGTGGCCAGGACCCCCTCAGAAAGTAATTTCCACAGGATTCTTCTTGTTAAAAAGCTATTTCCTTGGCGAGGAGTGGGATGTCTGGAAGATAGCAATGGGGACAAAACCAAGCACAGAGGTTTACAAGCATTCCTAAAGAGCATTTTTAAAACTCTGTATTTATTTAAACAATTACAAAAACATTTTATGCAGCTAAGTAGTTTAGTACTACCACCAAAATATAAAGGAGACTTTTAAGCCTAGGCAATTTTCTTCTTCACCTATAAGATGACACATGAGGCAGCATCAACATTTAGCTCCACCCTGGAGAAAGTGTGGAGAGAGGATGGCAACCTCCTGGTTTCCCAGTCCTACCCTGGTTCCCAAAATTTTCATTTTTCAGTTATGACCTACACTCACTCTCCCTCCCCACCACAAGAGTTGGCTACGAATAACATACATTGTAAATTTAGGGTTTTTGGGAGTAGCGGGAACTGAAAGGGTCTGTAAGCACAACTTTCAGTCTCGCTGGGCAAGCCCACAGTGTTCAGCTCACACATAATGATTGGCTATGTGACCCAGATGGTATCATTATTGCTACCTGAGTGGATGAGAAACTGAAATTTAAGAATGATAGATCTGGTAAAACATGACCACTTGACATCTCCTCTCTCCTTCCCTCCTTCCTGAAGAATGACAGGGGAGATGATGTTTGAAAAAGAAGGTACCCAGCCTGTACACACCGTAAAAGACACAGCTCAATCTCTGTGTCCTGGGCAACCTACAGCCCCAAAGGATAGAGAGAAACACAAATCTTTCTTTTTTAAGGTAGAAAACAGCACCCTGAGTCTCCCAGAAAATTCACAATGAACTGGATAGGAGGCAGGCTCTGCTCTCTCATTTTCAAGCAGAAAGAAAAGAATCAAAGAAATATTGCAAACTCTGCAGTATGTACCAGCCCTGAGAGGTCAGGCCAGGCCAGCAGAAGCTCATTTGGCCATTTTTCACTCAGCTGTTACTGAAGAGATACTCTGCAAAGAAAAATGGTGTGCCAGCCCATGGCTCTTGACACTGGCCATCCAGAGTACTGTGGCTGTACTTCATGAAAAGCTAGAGTTTTGCAGTGAAAAAAAACAAACAAACAAAAAACAAAACCAAAAAAATCAACAACCAAAACAAAATCAAGTCAAATGAAAGCAAAAGAGTCAAATACAAGACGGCAACACATCTGTCACTACCCTTTTTTTAAAAAATTTCGACACAGCCTAAATCTTTCCGAAACTTCTGAAAATGAACTGAACTAAGTTGACAACAACTACATCACTTAGGCTTAGCATTTTGCATTTTTGCTAGTGCTTTTACATACGGTTCTCTCCCCTGCTTCCATAGACCTTGTTCTACAACAAAATGTGCAGTTTAGTATCTTTTCAGACTGTCAAGAAAAGATGCACCATTTTCTGTAGGCACATATGAAAAAAAGGCAATCCAGTTCTGGAAACTGCCTTGCTTTGTGCAAAAGGAAATGTAAAGGAGCTCTTTCCCCATCAGATCCATTACTTTCCCTGATGCTGTTCTGGTTGAGAATGAGATTCCAAGAATAAAAGTTTCCTGCTGCAACATAAATGTATTGTGTTCCCAATTTCTTTAGGAGATCTCCTCTATAGTAATTTCAGACTTGCAGAGAAGAGATCATGCTGACAGCAAGTCACTGCTTTACTCAAGGCAAGCTGCCAAAACACGTAGAACTGAACCCTGTCCTCTCATTCAGTGGACCGATAAATACGCTTTTAAAAGCATGCACAGCCTGGTTCACACTTACATGATGCACAGAGAATGAGGCAGAGGGCTTGCAGAGTGAAGCAACACCTCATTCCCAAGCATGTGCAGAACAGTCTGCCTTTGCTCACTGCTAAAAATGCTAAACCAGTGCCATTTGCACTACATATGTGCAACATGCATGTCTCAAAGATTCATTACTATGCATATGAAAATTCAATCATATCAAAGCTAAGCTTTAAGAAAGTCCCAAGGGGCTGAACTGTGTGCTTATGTGCTTTGAGGGGGAAAACCCAACTTTTAAGCTTTTTTTTTTATTTTTGTAGAGCTGCCCTGCTCTTTCCATTAGTAAGAACAAAATAGTTGCTGAATGAGTGGACTCCATGTTACCAGTGTATGTTTATATCCATTTATTTTCATAATTCAAGTTTTGTTTCTGTGAACACAAATGTATAAATCATAGATGGATTCAAGGCCGATCCCAAGAAAACTGTAACTAAGATGAGCAAAACTCGTTATTTTATGAAGATTGCTGTGCTTTTGTCATTTATAGTATGAAAATATGTATCCTTTTAAGCCATCTCACTCTTCCTCTAACACTACTTTATGTAGCTCATTCCAGAGCAAAGGGTTCTGAAATTAGCTTGGAAGTATAATAAATTTGCCTATTTTCACACTTCTTTGCAATCTGAAAACTGCTTTGTGTTCATGAAATTTTCCATTAAAATAAATCTGCCCTTCAATCTAAAAGGGAAAAATTTCACTAAAGAAAAGTCATGGCTTGGGGCACACACTGTGGTTACATATTCTATACTTGAAGAAGAAAAAAGAGATGAACATTCATGTTCTTGAATCAAAATTAAGACTTTTGCAGGCAAAATTAATTTTAAGAGAAAAAGAAACAAACCTTCTGATCTTCTTGGCTTTTGTGTTGACCTCTCATACCCATGGATGTGAAGCCCACAAAAGCTGGTTTCAACCTAAAGGTACTAGAAACACAGCCTAGAACATAGTAGCAAGAGAAAAAGATTTTAAAAGAATTATCCTCAGTCACTAAAAAAAAAAAAAAAAAAAAAAAAAAAAAAAAAAAAAAACCCACACCAACCTAAATTTCTGAATACACCTGGAGTTTGGCAAATGCAGGAATAGCAGAACAGTGGCTTCTAGCTTTCTTCACCATAGCTGTAGTGCCATATAAAATTCAGCTCCTCAAATCTATCATAAATGTTTCACGACTGCAGTGCTAAAACCGACATGAAGCTCCACAGCATCGGGACATGGTGACAAGCCACATGGCAATGGTGGGCCACGCAGGGGCTGCTGGATCCAAGTCTAGCACACCACCTCCTGACTCTTGCCAGCCACAATCAGTGTGTGCATTTGGAGGGTAGCAGAGCTTGGTAGGGATTGTGGAAGGGGAGCTCTCTGCTTTGAAGGTGTTCTCCAAATCAACATTTTTACATCTATATTAAACATGTTTGGATATAATCAAAAGAATTAACAGATATACAAAGCCTGGAGAGGAGAGCAGTACTCAAAAAGTAAACAGAAGCAGAAGCTTCATGGGACTCCTCCTTTGCAGAGTTACATTCCTCCTAAACGACATTTCCAGGGTGAGGCATTTGTAAGTACAGTTGTAAAAGGACCAAAGGCTCAACTGACAAACCATGAGATATGAAGTGCGTGCAAGATACACCCGGTGTTGAGATAATTAAAATCAAAATTAAACTTGTGCTATATTGGCATCTGCAAAGCATCAGTTAATCAAACATAATGAGTTAATCAGACTCACTTTTCTGAGGGCAAAATGTAATCATGCTTCATCATCTTTTATGTTGTCCTTGAACTCTGACAGGCTTTCCAGACAGAAACTGACTCTTCCCAAGTACTTGCTCACCCAGCAGCACAACAGAGTTGTAGAAAATTTCTAGGCATTTTTGCAAGTTAATAGGAAATAGTTGCAGTAAAGCTACTTTAAAGGGAGCCTTTGCTCTATATTAAGAAGTCAATTAATATTAACAATTTGATGGGGACACCAAGAATGACCCAGGAAGAAAATAACACTCTGCATCCCGTTTTTGCAATTAAGAGACCAGCCACTCAGTTATTTAGCAAGACTGCTGCCAGTAAACTAGTATATTTCCCAGATTCCTAACAGCAAGAGCAAAGAATAGATTCTCTGATGACCTCTGCAGATTAAGCAATTCTGTATTTATTTTTTTAATTAAAAAAAAAAAAAAAAAGCAGCTATTGCTGGATGTAATTTCTAGGTATTGTAATTAATTTATTTTTAATTCCATGGAGAAATAACTTATACTGTCTTGGTTGCTAGCTATTTAAGATATTGTGGTTACATTTTTTGTGTCTTTGGTATGTTTTATTGTAACATTGTCAGGGCACTGCATTCAATTACTACATCTCATGCTGTTTTACTTGCTAAAAGCATCATCCAAATATTTTCTAGCCAGTCCTTGTGGGTAACTCCATCCTGTCCAAGAAACACATGTATGTCCATGCGTTAATAGGTATGAGATCAGTATCAAATTAGTCATTTGAATTAAGGCCTCTTTTGTTTGGCTTCTGTGGTCTCAAATCACTTAGCTCAAGCTGCAATGGAGTATAAAAAAAAATACATTTTTAACATTAAACCAAGTGTTTTTGGAATACTAAGGCTTATCCGATAGCCATCTATTGCACCTCTGCCATGTTAAAACTTGACTCAGCTTTTCACTCCTCTCTCTCTTTTCCAGACCACGTTATCTCTTAGTCAGCCCCACAGTTGTGCTGCTCCCTTCTCCTGGATGTCCCAGTTCTTCCCTTTATTGCTGCTGCTCCCATCATGTGCATGGGTGTAGGGGCAGTTCCAATGGGAAGCACTAACTCAAACAGCTATGCAGCAGCAAAGGGAATAAGAGGCACGTCTTGCTGGGGAAAGAACTGAAATGATGGCTTGTGGCCAGGACATGGAAAGGGCAGCAGATAATAGCACCCATGGATTGAAGAAGGAGAGCAGTTGAAAATAAAGTTTGGTGGGTCACAATGATCTACTAGATCATTAAAGGCGGTTGAGTGTGAAGGAGTGCAAACCCCAGCACTGATAGAGGGAACAAGCCTCAGAGGAGAGAGGGGACTATAACCCAGAGGCAAGAAGCCAAAAAGATGGTGAAGGGAATTAAAGAGGCTACAGAGCCTCATTAACTAGGAATCTATGGAGTGGTTATTCTTTTCAGTCACAACTAGGATATGTGGGATTTTCCCTTTCAAGTTGCATCACTATAGTTGAGCTAGAGCACTCGTGGGAGAGCTTGCCCAAACACAGAGGAAGTTACAACTAACACGCAGAAAAATTAATCCACCTTCATTGCCAATTATGACCCTATTCATTGCATCATAATTATCTAGAGAGATGATATATCCAGAACAATTTCCCAGAGAGGCTACACTACTGTATCAGATGTCCCTAGAAGGCATTTCTCTAAGTCAAGTTTTGAAAGGAAATTCATGGCAGACAGTATATAATACTGACACCCCCAAAGTAACCTAGACTAACATGCAGTGTACAGTCCTATTTCTGAGCATATTTTTCCCTTGTGCAAATGTTGTGGATACTTTCTGATTCTATGTGAAATGGGAAAACATTAACAGTTTGCAGAAAGGGAAAAACAGGAGAGACAGTGAAGAACAGTGAAGAGAGTAAAATCTCACAGATTTAGCACATTGGTGCTTCTCATTCATTGCTGATCCAAGGCAGTAAAGGGAATAAGAACAGAAAATAAATAATATTCCTTAGAAAGACATAAAAGTGTCTTACTAAAATCCACATTTGCCCCAATAGTCTCTCTGCAAGCCGGATCAGCTTGCTTTGCTCATGTATTTTCATTAATTTGAACTGGAACTTTGCCTGACAAAGGAGTGCTGGATCTTCCCTTTCTGGGCAGAAGCACTGTAACTACCAGCTGAAATACATCAACACTCTAGATAAGCCATGAACTATTGTATCTGTTGATTTATTGCTGATTAAAGACTCCCAAGTTGGTCCTAGTCCTGAGAATTAACATAACTGAAAAGCAAATGTTATGGGCTGATGGTCCTTTCATCAGTTTTGGTGAGAGTCCTCTGATTTTCACTATGCGTATGTGCAGATTTCAAAGCACAGCTCAGAGCTGTCACAACAGCAGAATTCTATTAATTTTCCTTTTACTTGTATATCCTTGGTCCTTACTAAAACTATTTTCTAGTTTGTAAGGAAGACACTCAACTCACCACTTAGTGTTGCCAAGCTATAAAAAGTTACTCTTACTTTGAGACATTATAAATTCCACTAATTCAAGAGATTGTTTTAGAAAGAAAAGCATATGCATGCTCTTTTGCAAGTGGCATGGTAAACTTCAGTGCAAAATCCCGTAATCTAAACAAAAAATCAAGCACTAACTTAAGAGAGTACTTTAAAAAAGATTATGAAAATGTCATGTCTCAATTGGTTGATATATGTGACACCGCTGTTAAAAAATGCAGGGGCTTACCAAGCCTGCAACTGGAAGTATCACCAAAGAGAAAACATTATCACAAAAGATTCCTTTTCTTTTCTTTTCTTTTCTTTTCTTTTCTTTTCTTTTCTTTTCTTTTCTTTTCTTTTCTTTTCTTTTCTTTTCTCTTTTCTTTTCTTTTCTCTTTTCTTTTCTCTTTTCTTTTCCTTTCTTTTCTTTCACTTTGTTTTCTTGTCTTTACTTGTCTTTTCTTCTTTTTATTGCAATTCTGTGTTAACTGCATTGTTTCAGATAGATGGCCAAAAGTAGCATCTACTATTATTGGGACCAAATCTGTGTCATTTTCACATACATCTGTGTGAGGCCATGCAGGATCTGGGGACGGACTCTCAGAGAAAGGGGGTGAAATGAGCGCTGACAGCCCTTGATGGGAGGTCAGGCCTCGCTCCCTGGGAGTCAAAGCCACCAATTCTCTGGGGGTCTTTGGTTGTGCTACAAACACGACATGTTAACATGCATGACATCTCTTCTACCACTAGAGATACTTGCAGTGCTGCCTCTCATTGAAATGTGCCTTGTGAGTTCAAACCAGTAACCAGAAGTCCTCAGCAAATCCCAGTCCAGGTTGGCCAGTTAGGGGCAAACCTTGCAAATGCCACTGGTGGGCAGTACAACTTGTTTTTCAGGAACTGGGTGAATTATAATCAATTACTCTCAGCACTGTACTGAGTACACACTGAAGTGCTGAGCATGATGTACATAGGGGAAGGTGGCAAGACTTCCCGAAAAGGCAAAAGGCTGTACAGCACAGCCTCATAAAACTCACAAAACTTATAGCACTCCATGGGAAACTAGGACTCATATACTGATGCTTTGTGAATACATAGAAAACAAAAAAAAAAAAAAAATCCAAGGAGAACATATAAGGTGTACTGGACTCCTCAATTTCCTGAAGGTGATTCAACATAGTAATTGTTACAATGTGAAGTAGAAAAGAGCACAGTACTTCAGTAATATGAAACTTCATCACAGCATCTGTTACTAAATTTTGCTGAGAGGTAAGGAGAGGCAACCAAATTCTGGGTAAACTGTAAAACAATTGAGTGGCTAGGGAAAGAAAGCTTGGAGGATTTTAAAACCAAATTTCTCACACACAAAAACCAAAACTACCACTGCTGTTATTATGCCTGCACATAAAACCAAATGATAACATTCAATTATTAGGAAACTGATGTGAAAGACTTTAGCAAATTCAGTGGATTACTTGAATTTTCAGCTTCTCTGCTGCTTTAAAGAAAATGTAAGCAAGATACAGACCCTTCAGGCATTGAGTATTTTGCCTTTTTAGTGCTGAATGTTGGCAGCTCCCTTGCTGCTACACTGTTGCTTATGAAAAGCAGCTGTATTTAGAGATGCTAATAATACCCAATAGTATAAAATCTATATTTTCTGAAGAAGTCTACCTCCTTCAACATCACAATGTACAACACGCATACCATCCAAGCTGAGACTTGAGAGGGAAGCAGAGGACTGATGGCTTAAAATGCTGCTTTATAGTTTACCACAGAATAGCTGAATGAAGATTATTTTCTATTAGACTTCCAAGTTTCCAGGCAGAGTAGAGAGGAAAGAAGATGGCACAAGCAATTCAGGGTCTTTTCTCTTCCCATAAAGTTTGCATAACCTTTTCTCTCTTCTTTACACTCAAATTCTCATAACCAAACAAAACTCCCACAACCAGTGGAGCATATTCTGGACAAGAAACCAAGAATTTGTTTTCTGTCATATTAAACAAATGACTGTACCTTAAATCACTGGAGCAGCATGCTTTTTTATTCTCACCAAGGAGCAAGATCAGTTTGCTAGGTGTGGTTTTTAAAACCATGTTTGTTTCATTACTTTTAACAGTTTTATTTAATTTTCAAATTTTCCTCACCCACTCAAATTCAACACATGTAATGCCTGAAAGTTAACAAGAAATTTCCTCTTTTATTCTAGTAGCCCTTTGAAGGAGTCAAACAAAGAAATACTGAAGATAATAGTTTTTTTAGATTGTTCTTTCTTCCATCAGTTATTAACCCTACAGAGAAAGATGAACAGCTTAAAACCTCCCACCTCCCACTTGCACAGTTCTTAACACCAATTACGAGATGATACAGTCCCACAGTTCTTAACACCAGTTATGAGATGATACGGTCCCAGACAACCCTGATGAAGTAAATTAATTAATTTAACACATTAAAGCTCTGAAAACAATGTGAGGGGAAGAGCAGCAATTATTTGCATATAGCACGCAGATGGACAAGACACTTGAGCAATGAAGCGATGTCCTACCTCTCCTTGCCGGTGATAGTGCTTGGGAGGTTTTCCCATCTGCTCTAGCATTTTGCCCTTCTTACTGCTAGCAAGCATCAGTCCCTGGTGGATGCCTGCAGATCTGTTGGTTGCCTGAGTTGGAGCCTCCCCCATCAGGGTGGACTTGATGGAGTTCACCTTGGAGCTGGAGCTGTCTAGCTGGGAGCTCTCCACGATCAGGACCGCGGCTAGTAAGAGGAGACAGCAGGAGCACTTATTCCACATCAGCACGATCATCTCCCCTCCCCCAAAATGATTATCCTTTTTTTTCTCTCTCTTTTCTTTTTTTTTTTTTTTTTTGGCAAAGAAAACAGAAGAGAGGGGGAAAAAAGTTTTTAAAAATATCTCCTAAAGTTGTTAACAAAGCAACGGATTTCAATGCCACACACTCAAGGAACAGCTGTTCTGAAAAACAGAGGAGAAAAATAATTTTAAAAAAGGATCCCCTAGGAAAAAAAAAATGTGTCAAGTCTATAGGCACTGAGCAACTATCAGGTCTGTGAAGAGATGTCTTTTTCCTCCAGGTCCTCGAGAAGTCCACGCAGTTCTTTAGTAATTGAGAGCAATAAGCTGCGAGGCAACTGCACCCAGGGCAGCTCCCCGCCAGCACAGGCAGCAGCACATTTGCTTAAGCTTCAGAGGAAGACTGAGGAGTTACTTCCCCCCACTCCTCCTCTCTTGCTGCACAAGCCAGCAGAGAGGAAACTCAAACCAGATCCAATCCAAGCAGCACCGGCAAAAGCTGGGCTTAGTTTTCTTTCACTCTCTCTCCCCTCTTTACTTTTTATTCCCCTCCTCCTTTTTCTGTCTTTTGCCTCAGCCTCTGCAGCCAGCAGGAGTGAAAGCTCCTGGTCTCCTCCTCCTCCTCCTCCTCCTCCAGCCCGGTCGGTGCGAGGCGAGGAGTTCTGAGCATCCGACGGCGTGGGGGAGCCCCGAGACTGGCCCCCACTCGCGGCGGGACCCTATCGGAGAGGCAGACCCCCCGTCGGGCTTCCTGCGCTGCTCCCCCTCGCACTCGGTGGTCTCCGCAGTGTCTCCTTCGTCCCCTTATTATTATCACAGCCGCCAGCTGCGAGTGCCCCTCCCCAGCCCCCAGCCCCGAGGAACCGCAGAGCGACTGTCGTCTCCTCCGTGCCCCCCTCTCCCCGCAGCCTGGCAGGCTCCCCCTCACCCCCGCGGGGTTTCCCCGAGGCGGAGGTCCCGCTCCCGGCCGCCGCTCTGCTGCGATGCCCAGCCCCGGGGCGAGGGCTCAGCCCCTCAGGGTGGACGGGCTCCCCGGCCGTGCCTGTCCCCACGGGCTCCCTCCCCGGCGCTGGGCTGCCAGACTGACGCGTTTGTCGAGGTGCTCCAGCCCACCGACACGCTGGGAAGTGCAAAGCCCGTCATTCCCGCAGAGGTGTGAAGGCACAGGGATGGCAGGCAAATCCCCCCAGCTCTGGTGCCCGAGCCAGAAGAGTCTGCACGCCCAGCCGTGAATGCTGCACTGCACTGCTCCCACACCTGACCCTTCCCAGGGCCACAGTGCCACCATCAATCCGAGACACTTACTTTGTATTCATCTTCTCAATTTCCTTGGCCTGAGCACACATCCAATTGCTGTAAAACCCCCAAGTGCTAAGAACTACACCCACATGGTTCAAGGAATCTCCTTGCTACAGCACCAAAACAGTGTATTTCAGAAAAAAAAAAAAAGAAGGTAAACAGGACACAGACCATGAAATTAGCACAACTGTGGGAAACCCCGTTCTTGACTTTTCCCTGCTACCTGCAAAAGATCTAGTGCAGAGCAGAGAATATCACCGTGAGGCACTTGGAACAGCTATGAGCCCTGTCTTTCCCCTGGACACATGAAAGAGGTGTGGAGAGAACATAAGATGGTGAGGGAAGCAGTGTTCTTGCTGTCCTACATGTTCATATACAAACATTACCTTGTTTGGGAACAATACAGAGAATTTTCAGGGTTTTTCCCTCTTTTGAAGAGTCCCCCCTCTAATCTATCAGTCCTTTCCAGTTACTCTACAGTTTCACACAGCAGAAGGGATGGAAGAAGAAATGTGTACATGAAATTTCATCTACTCTCAATTAACTGCTGTGCAAAAGACAGTTGCTAAGGCAAGAAAAGCCAAGAAGGAGTCGGGCATTGTTTCAGACTCCAGAGATGCTGCTCCCTCACGGTGAGCAGACGCCCTCCTGGGGGCTGAGGAGCTCTCAGGAGCAGGGAATGCTTCAGGAACCACACCAGCTTGGGTAAGTTTTTTCCTTCTTCACAACATTTCCTTTTTTTAGTTTGTGCAGCCTTAAATAAATTAAAAATACCTTTCTGACTTCATCCCCAGTAATTCCTGAACACATTTGTAAGGAAATGTTACTAAAAGATCAGAAAGAAATTTGCAATTTCACAGGAAAGTGATATAAGCAAGTCTTGTTTGTTTTTTACTTGGCTTTTGACACCCAGCCCTCATGTTGTTTCAGCCTTCCCAAACATCAAATCAAACAGCTATGAGAAAAAACTCTAACAGCTAATTTAATGTAAAGTTGGCAGAGAGCCATATAAACACCACCCTCACACAAAAAATGGGTAAAATCACAGTCACAAAGAAACATGGAAACTGCTGAAACATCCATACATGCTGTGTATATGCATACATGTGCACACATGTGCATAGGCAGTGTTATGCACAGGAGGGCTGACTTCCACCCACCCATTCAGGCTGGATCAAGCTGAGGTGGAGAAACACAAACCAGTAACAGCTCCCTGGTTTCTAATAACAAGTCAATCCTGCATTTCCTCTTTCTATTACCGTGGACTGCCCTAGTCACATTTTGTTTTCTTGCTGGGGATAAATACACTGCAGAGATCACTGAAGCTGCAGTTCACATCTCTTACTGATGGCCTCTATGTATGCCACCATAGAGCCTTAGACCTGATCTGTCCCACTTCATGGACGGCACCAAATCTGTAAAAATATCGAGTTGGCAGATTTTGCAGAATTGCTGCAGAAAGTGGACAAGCAAAATGCCCTAAACATTTAACAAAGTTATAGGTGGGTCTGGAATACGGATAAATATGTAGGATGGTGGGTTAATTCACACTTCAAACAGCCCACTTTTCCAAAACGCTTTATAAAATTCAGAATTTATGGCATGTCTAACTGGGCTCTGAATCTATTCACTGACATGTTTGTTAACTTTGGTGACAGCAACGGCAACCTCCCTCAAATTATAATTTTTTTGGATATTATCTCACCCGTGTTTCTCTTAGTCAGGAAGGAACACAGCTTTTTAAGTCAGTGGTGGAGTATTCTTCACCAGAATTTCTTGGAGTAATGGAAGATTACAAAGCTAACAAAATAAATCAGTGAGACATGCGAAGAGAATTCATGACAACAAATATGCAATATGATGACCTCATGCGAATATCATTCAGCTCTTCTTGAAATAAATGGACATCTGTGGTATTAAAAGAGGCACACAGCACCTATGAGATCAGATAGCAAGGAGACTCTGTCTAAATAAATTAAACATCTATTAATACCTTATTAAAATTAGTTCTTAAACTGATAAATGAAAAATGCAAACCATATTCCAAGTCCCTAGATGCAAATAACAAAGTCCCTGTATATTCATAACCTCTAGATGTTTGAAGAAAACTGGGGAGGAACGATCAAAGCTTTTCAGATATCTAAGAACGAGTGCCCCAAACTTGTTTTTTCAATCAGTCCAGATTCTTCTAAGTATGAAGTTCATCAGTCAGTTGTATTCGACTAAGTTGCCAGGCATTAATTTAAATTTAGTGGGAGTGAAAATGGGTATCTTTCCAACAGGGCAAAACCTGTCTTGTAGCCCACTGCTCTGAAGGGAAGATAATTTGCAGCATCTCAGAGGAAATGGAAATAGGTTTTGATTTATTAGCATGACCTCCAGAGGAAGCAACAACCCACTTCACTGCAGGGCAGTTGCTGCCAGACCAGCGTGCTGCTCAAGACCACAAAAATCAGAAGTACATGGGTAGGACACTAAATCTGTATTGGGGATGAGTTTCCTCTCCCCCATCCCCCCTTCCTTAACAAAAACAGGATACATAAGTATACTTGTAGAGAAACAAGCTATTTAGTAGTTTGGTGGTGGGAATTTTGGTTTGGGTTTTTATCCCCACTTTTAACTAGCATTCAACCCATACCGTATCTACTTCAAACTGGTCAAACACAGACTTTCACACCAAGGTGGAATAGATTTCCTATGCTCCTCATTGCAACAACTCTGATGTCCTTCAAGGAAACAGACTTATTTCACAATATCTACTCAAATAAGATGGTACAGAGACAAAAATACCAAGAAGCACCTCTACTTTTCAGATTTATGACTATGACATTGCAAGATAGACTTTGAGAGGCATCAAGAACTTCTAAAACATTTAAGTGCCACAGGGTATCTACCAGAGGGACCAGCTACAAAAAACAGTGGTCAAGAGCATGGAGTGCACTAAGCAAAGGCTGTCACACTACAGATCAGGCAGGAAGACAGTCTCCATCAGGTTTGTATGCCTGTTCTGGAGAAGCTAAGGCCCACGTACTTTGTGTGCGGTTAGTCAAACATTTCAGAGCCACACTGTCTTTTGCACCCAAAAGCATTTTTTGCAGCCAACCATACAGAATAATGGAAGCAGCATTACTCCAAAAAAACACAGTTTTTTTTTCATGCTGCATAACACGTGGGATGGTCACAAGGAATCTCTCATCAAGTATCATATTGCAGAGAGTGAGCCTGCTCCTGAGCACCGCACACATAACCACAAATCTTTCTGGGATCCTCCAGAGGTTGGACTTATGCCCTAACTCAGGAAGCAGATTGTTCAAAGACCACCATGTTCACCATGAACTGGTAATTCTTCCAGAAGATCTGCAGTAGGCAGAAGGAGAGGCTATGCTGGTTACAACCCATGCATGGAAGCCTGACAGTCAAGAGGGCCATGCTCATTAAACACTAGTGGGACCTCCAGTGCAAACACTGAGAACTACATCAGTGGGCTGGGCCACAAGCAGTCAATTCTCTTTAATAATAAAACCCATATTTATTTTAATAGAGAAATCTGCATTTGTATCTCTTTTGGGTTAAATTGGCATGCTTGCTGTAAGAATGACAGATTTTTCTTTTGTCTTATTTGTACCCATGAAGAGAAGACACATCACTGAGTAAACACACAGTAAAGATCCTAATTTCTAAATCAGGTACTCATACCCTGAACAAATGTTGGAAGTTTAAATGTTTCAAACACATATTTCTGTTTTACAAATGCTTTGGTGTTTCTTTTAATTACAGTCGTTTATAAAGTTAATGAGAAAATTGAGTGGCCTTAAAACTAACTGAGGTTTTGCAGATTTTTTCCAGTTTCACAGTTTATTCTTGACAAAAAAAGAAAAAGACATAAAATCTATTTAAATTTGTGGTATTTTCATTGAAAAATACCAAAATCTTAATTGTTTTTCTACTATCTCTTTATTTTGCTTTGCTAGGGGATTCCATTAGGTTAATTGTAGGCCTTTTTTATTTTTTCTTGGGAAGAGAAGAGGATTTGGGGGGTGGGGGGACAGGAAAGACATGGAAAAGAAAGTAACCTTTTTTCCTCTTCCTTTCCCCCCTTTGAGTTTGAAAGTTTTAAAAGAGAAAATATTTGGAAAAGGCAGAACCTAACAGAAGTCAAGATAAGAACAAGAAATGAAGAAACACAAGAAATTATTATACTCAATTTAGGAATAGAAAGGAAATACAATGATAATGAGGAAATCCTTTAAGTGACCTCCTCCAAAGGGTCAAAATTACACACCATAAAGGTAAAATATTATGGGCCAGAATAAAATTCTGCTTAATTTATAGCAGCTATATTTTAAGCTACATGATTTCAGTTGAACCCTTTTTGATTTACACCAGCTTTAGTTCATTCTAATGTCCTATGTTTTATTTTCCCTTAAACAAACAAAATTACCTGTTCTTCAAATTAAATCTGTTTTTAATTCTATATAAAGCATCTAGGAATACTTGTCATATGAAATACATTCTATTACACAGAGGTGTATTGGTTTTTGTTATTATTTTTTAGGTTGACCAGCTGCACTGAATTTCCATTGCCCCTTATAGCAACTCTCAGAATTTGGATATGGCCAAATCTCTCTTAGCATTCCTCCTGGGGCCTACTCTGTCTTTTATTTAATTTCTGACTAAAAAAATTCAATCATGACTATCAAACAATAACTAAGTTCTGCACATTTAAGGAGTACCTTCTTCCCTTTTGTCCTCCAGCTCTCCATAAAGATGAGTTTTGGGTTCATTTCTTCCTTTTTCACCATTTTTATGTTCAGCTCACAACCAAACCCTCTCAACAGAAAAGGCTTTGCATGGCAGTAGAACGGCAAGAGCATGAAGACTGTTGGCAGGATGAGGACCAAAGGCAAGGGGATACCCTCACTCCAGCATTTCCACCAATTGCCTAAGGTCCTGGGACTTTGGCTCCAGCAAAGCACCCGGAGGACGAGTTGGGGCCCAAAGTCATGGCAGGTGGGTGTCAGCTCCAGAAATCCACACTAATGCAGCCTTGTGGCCACCACAAAACTCTTCTCCAGAAATAATGTCTCCATATTATTATCAGGGGAACCGCTCATTAGAGCTTGTGTCATGTTTCTTTCAGCATTGAAGTCCATAGTGGACCCACACCCTGAGAACTGTCCCGTTCCTCCTCCTCTTTATCTCTGGAGAGATGATGTGTGAAAGGCACAGCCATAACCCGGTGAACCAAAAATGTCATGGAGACCCTTCTGCAGGCGCTGGGGACAGACTGCCAGCTGAGTAAAACTCTTCCTCCTCCTTAGCCTTCATCCCTTACCACTCTGTGCTGTGGGACATGCTGTCAGCGCAGAGCAGGGATGGCGTAGGGAGGTGCTGGCAGCAGTGGCAGGATTTTGCTCCTTGGCTCTGCCAGCATGCCTAGGGAGGAGAGCCAGCCAGCCAGTGCTCGCTGGACTGCCGCCACAAACAACCCCTGGCAGGGGTTTGACGCCGGCTGCGGAGCATCCCCCGCTGACGTCGTGCCTGCCTAGCCCGGCCACATCAAGGGGTCCCAGCTCACCTCTTCCTCTCCAAAGTTTACCCTCTCCCCAAAACTGTCAGCGAGCACAGCCACTGGTGTAATTGCCGCCTGGCTCAGCTGAGCCACAACGGGTGGCCCCAGCTGCAGCTGGAGCAAGAGGCACAGCCACAGCCCGGAGAGAGGCAGGCTCACAGCGTGCAGTCCTGGGCACGGAAACAGGAGAAGAAATATCACATCCTTTGATTTCTGTATTTTTGGGTCTGATTCCTAATGCCACGTTCCTCATGAGCAGGAAGACAAATGATGCAATAAACCTCTTTTGAAATCCTTATTTATAATTTTTTTCCTGATGATATTTTTTTTTTTTTAAAGATGAGTACTGGATGTTACTGTTATTTCTCATAAATAACTCCTTTTCCTGATTAAAACAGTCCAGGCCAGTGTCAGAGTTAATTCACAACACAGAGCATTGTGACTAGCTTTGTTGCTCACAGTCCAGGATTTCAATCAACCTCTCTGACAACAATTACCCCTTTGGAGTGGGAATAATCAACTTCTTGGGAGGATGACAAAGCAAAGAGAAACACTTTCAGCCGGCAAAATTAATAACCATTGATAAACATTACTTCAAAAGCCAGTGCAATAATCAGTCAATTTAAATTACTTTAAGCCATTTCATTATTTTCCCCAAAACATCTCCACCATGTCACTGAACTAATGGCTGCCCAACGATGCTCCAAAGCCATATACATTTTTACACTGATTAGAGAAAGAAGTAGTTTCCAAAAGGAAAAGTTTCAGTAAAACACAGTGAAGGTGCAGATTCTGCACTTGGGAGGCCACAAGTTAAACCCTCTGGTCTCCCTAACAGGAGCCAGCCACATGTGCAGAGCGAGAGGAGCAGCAATGGCCAGACAGTATTTCCTCATCCTCCTCCCATATCTGCGTGCAAGACTGCTGCTGGTCCCACCTCACTCCCACAAAGTGCTGTGAAGAAGATGCATGTAAGCTGTGCTGTGAATGCTCAGCACATGGTTTTCCAGAGGATCACAAAGCATAAACCAAAACATGGATCCACAGTAGCCCAGAAGGGTGGCTGACTTGGTATGGAAATAGCTGAAATTTCAGCCTCCTTCCCTCCTGCAGCTGCATATGTTGAAGACTTGTTAAAACAAGAAAAATATCTATAATTAGCAAGTCTACATACACCCATTTTCTTTGCAATATCTTTGGCAATATTGGAGCCAAGTTACTCAAACTTTCCAAAGAAAAATAACTGTAAGGAAAATTCCCTTCTCAGGAATGAAAGCAGCAGAAAACTATGAGGTTGAAAAGGGTTAGAATGGAAACCATTGTGCAACCTTAGCTATAATAAGGACTGACAAAGTTGATTATTGTTTATTGCATTTATCTCGTGTTTTCTGATAAATGCAATCACAGCAGAAGACTCTATAAAAGAGCAAATGTATAAATATTTTCATTAAAAAAAATTAAATACCCTAAAGAAATGGTTTTGGAGCTAGGACGGTGTATCTACAGGCTGTCATAAATATCCCACTCTCAAAGTAAAACTTCTTTTGCTTTGCAAAAAAGTGAAGTTACTTCCTTCCCTGTATGATTGTTCAGTTTTACTCCCCATCCTTATCTAAGAAAATAACTAAAAGATAGAGATAAATATTTTAGAACATAAGTTCCTCTAATTCACCCCTCCGCTTTCCCTCCCCTTCCCGGTATTTGCAGCACAAGTATATTGCTTTAGAATCAGGAGATAATGTGGCAGGGCAAAAATTTCTTCTCTGCAATATAAGAATTTATGATGAATGGTTAGTTCATTAAATTTACTTAAAATCTGTCCTACTAATGGGTTAATACAACTGTATTTGATAAAATAAGAAACTGATATGATCACTGATGAGCTGCCTCTGTAGTTGGATTGTGTTCTAAAAGAGTAGACTTTATAAGTAATTATCAAAAAAGGGACATCTCATTTCTCTTTTTAATGAAATAATGTTTTAAATGTCATTCCTGATCAACTTAGTCCTTTTATTCCAAAATACTTGCACTAACTGGCAATACTTAAATAAAGTAAATATTGAAATAAAAAGTAATTTTGAAGAGAAGTTAGAACACTTTGTTTTGCTAATGGATTTAATTTCTAGGGGGTTGGTTGTTTTTTTTTTAATTCTGATTTGTTTCTATTGAAATGTTTTTTTTCACTGCAATGACAACTTAATGACTGCTTTCTGACCACATAGGTGTGCTTTTCAGGGGACATGATATTTATTGTGAAAAAAAATTAAATTGCACATACAATTTTCACAAAAACAGAAAAAGCAACATATTATTATCCCAATCTTGCATAGCTGAGACAAAAGAAGCTCAAGGTAGCACTAAAGATACCCCATTTCTTTGTTCTAAGTGTGGGCAGAAAAAAATTAGAAGTTCAGTCCATATTGTTTTAAAGAGGCTGCCTATATAGCTGCTAAATAAAATAGAAGCAAAATCTGGAAGTATGGGACTATTTTCCCTCCTAAAATCCATGAAAAGGACAAAATTAGGATAGCCATTCAATGAATTATGCAGGCTGCATTTCTGGACAATTGCACTGGTGATGGAGAGCAACTCTGAAGTTCAATAGTTGCAGGTCAGAACAAGATGTTGCAATTTTACTCTTACCAATATATACTTACACTCAGTTCCCTGGCTGCAGTTGTTTCCCTGTTTTTCTCTCAGTGTAGGAAAAAAGGATGAGAAACAAAAAAAGATGAGAAGGGGAAGGAAGGGGAGCCTCTTTGGTGTGCAGCCCAGTTCGATAGAGAGAAGGGAGCTTGCTTCACTGCTCAAAACACAAATACTCCTGGGAACATCTAAATTTACTCCCATTTCGGCATTTAGTAACCCAGCCCCACACTCTGGCCCTTGGTAATTCAAAGACAATGACTATGTAAACCTCAGCCTTAGCTTCCTTCCCAAAGCTTGGCTCTTCCTAGCACTGTGCTCCAGGGCCTGCCCTGTCCCAGAGTTGTCCAGCTGAAAGAGTTAACTGAACCTTTTTGCCAGCCTTACTCAACAGAACTCCTCTGAGTCTTAGACTTCAGCGCTTGAACCTCAAGTGGTGACTTGAAGACGCCTGCTAAATGAATTCCTGGTTAAAGTCCATTGACAGTGATGGAGTTATAAGAGGAACAGAATTGGTCCTTTGCCTTTTTTGCTGTTATCCACAACAGGCAGCTCTATTTTTCAGCATAACAAGTACCAGAATACTGAATATACTGGCTGCCAAGAAATGCAGAACAAACAGATCTACATGTTTTTCCCTTTATTTCCATCATCTGACCTTTGCTTTTTATGTCTTAGGAGCAAACTGCAACTCTATTTACATGTATAATCTAGATGAAATGCTAGTTTGTGTGTAGAAAGCTATGCGGACTTTCATCTTTGAACCTGATTTTCCATTTTTTTTCAAGGCAAAACATAATGAATTAATGGAAACATGGAAACATTTGGTTTTAGAATGATTACCATTTCATGGTTCTGATTCTTTCAGCCCAGGCTAGATTCTTTATGCTTCTCTAGAGGACTGAAGCATTAGTTCATAGACTAAAATATTGTGTCTTGACATAGTAGGTAGTAAAATCACTCATATTGCCCACTTCAATAATGATAGCTTTGGAATCTCCACAGAAGTACTTGACTGCAACAAAGGGTGCTACTCGCCAACTCAAATTTGTATGAATTACCAGTACTGAGAAAATCAAATTATGAAAATAGTGGAATTCAAATTATTAGGAAAGGAGCAAAAATTAATAGGGAAAGGGAATAAGTACTACAAGAGTCAATAAGAGAAAGTAAATCAGATAATAATCTAGGCATGGCTTATGATGGGGGAGAGGAGTTTAAAAACATAGAATCATAGAATGGCTTGAGCTGGAAGGGACCTTAAAAATCATTTTCTTCTAACTGCCATGCTATGGACAGAAACTTCCACAAGACCAGGTGGCTAAAAGAATCATCCAATCTGGGCTTGAACACTTCCAGGGATGGGGCACCCACAACTTCTCAGAGCAACTTGTCCCAGTGTCTCACCACCCCCACAGTAAAGAATTTCTTCCTAATAGCTAATCTAAACCTACCCTCTTCTCATTCTCAAACTCTTTCTCCCCTTGTAAATATGAGTATATGCCCTTGTAAATAGTCTCTCTCCATCTTTCTTGCAGGTTTCCTTCATGTATGGGCAGGAAGGCCACAATTAGGTCATCTTGAACTCTTCTCCAGGCTGAACAAACCCAGTTCTCTCAGCCTTTCCTCATAGGAGGGGTGCTATAGCCCTCTAATCATCTTGGTGGCTCTCCTCTGGATTTGCTCCAATAGGTCCATGTCCTTCCTGTGCTGGGGATCCCAGAGACAGACACAGCACTCCAGGCAGGGTCCCCAAGGTCTCAAACCTGCAACTTAGCACACTGAGTCTTTTAATGCACTAATCCGATCACTTCTGGATGTTTCATTTATATTTTCAAAATCTTGATATTTTTACTTCTATGTAACTACCTAGAATTGGCTCTGATTGCTAGTGTACAAAGAATACCTCATTTCCACCCCACACTTTATGTCTGGGCTATGTAATCTTCCCAAATTTATATCTCAAATGCAAATAATATGGTACTGATACCTGCTAAGTCTTAGTCTTTCTTGGTCAGGAATTTTTTACAAAACAACAGTAAATAACCCACAGTATTGAAATGGAGGAAATTATGAAGAAAGAAAAATAGAGTGCTAACTTGCACATACAGTTCTTACTAAAGTAAAGCATCAATTCTAACATGAATTTTTAAATTCTGTATAAATTTACTGAAAAAATCTTTTATATCCATGTCTCCCTACATCACAGGCATACTATTGTGATAAAACAATACTACTTTATCTAAAACTGAACATGAGAAGGTTCTCCACAGGAATTCTATAAGTAATCAAAATAAAAATAATATAGGCTTGCTGATATATCTGTTTTATTAATTTTTTTTAACATTCAGATGGTTTTACTAAGTGCCTTTTTTGTTACCTCTGTCCCTACTGCTTTACAGGTGATCATCAGTTTAGCATCTCTGGGGCAGGAACAGGGAGCCTCTTAGTGGAAATAAGCCCCTTCCAAATCACATGATAGTATTTTGGGACCCAGTTAATGGGCAATAACGAATCATCAAAGCAATCCAGGTGGTTACTATCAAAGAAGGTATTTTTAAAAGAGATTTAAAAAACACAAGCAAAAAAAAAAAAGGAGCAAGAATTGAGGGCACTTTTCAGAGGACACCATATACAACTCAAGAGCAACAATGACATTAACTGTGAGACAACAGCTCAGCACAAAATGTCTGGACAGTGGAGCTCTGCTGCTTCAGTGAAAGCCATTGCCTGTTACCATGCAGTCATTATCAAAGACAGAAAATTCCCTTTAAAAAAAAAAAAAACCAACAAAAAATAAAACAAACCCCCAAACAAACAAAGACAAAAAACAAACAAACAAAGAAAAAAAAAAACAAAACAAAACAAAACCAAAAAAACCCCACAAGACCAAGATGATTAAAAGCTTACTTATACCCAAACTTTTTTTTGCTCTGACTTCAACATTATAAAAATCACCTCTCAGTTCCTAAACCTTTAATTTACAGGTGACCAGCTAACCACATCAGCCTTTGATAGCTTTTCATTATCCAGCAACAATGCCAACACTGGTTTTGACTTGGAGGTTTTATTATTTATTGATTGCGTTGATTAAACTGAAAATATAATTAATCTACTCTAGTTCTAAATCTTCATATCATCTTAGGAAACAGGACTGCTTTGTCAGTACTGTATTTAAAATTAGATCTAGAGTACGTACATTCCTGTAGGTCCATTGTTTTTGTCAAGGTGGGAAAGATGAGCAATGCAAGTACAGTAGCTAGGGATGTTATACGCCGAACTCAGTTAAATTCAGCTAAACTCTGCACTTCAGAAAATTGCTTTTCAAAATGCTCCTGAATGAGGAAAGCAGTTTCAAAAAGCAGCTCCCAATAAAAACCAAAGGAGAGGAGTATATCTCCCTACGTCTTTTAAAGCCTCTTGGAATTGTTGAGCAAATCACCCGTCAGTCTGTCAGATGCCAAATTTCCCAAGATAAATGAAACTATCTCAGTTTTGCAGGACTTGTAAAGCAAGAAAGTATGTAACCTGCTTTTTCACAACACACGTGCTGCAGATGGAGATATCATGTGTACTGACATTTCTCCATTACAGCTTAAAGACACATCCTGTGTGATGTCCATGTGCTGTGCTGTTAGCTCAGTTTGGGATTTTCTAAACACCGGGTTTGCTTTCAAAGAATAACATTCTGGTTCCCATACAATACATAAGAGTCTACTGGCTCTTTAGCTGGGAAACAAAGTTAAGAGTGTGTGGGCTTTGGCTTCAAAATTAACCATGCTTTAGTAATGTAGTATACTAAACTGTTTCTTATTAATGTATCATGCAAATATTCTCCAGTCCTCCCGCAAGTCTGACACTTTCCCAACATATCAATAGCAAATGTTCTGTGAAATGCAACTTTTCTGATGTAGGCCACCCTGACTTTCAGTGTGATCCCAACCCACCATCCAAATCTTCATGGCAGATGCAGAATGGGGTGCTTCTTTAATAAGGGCAATATATTGAAAAACAAGTTTCTTGCTAGTTTGATTACTTCAGCAAAGGAATCAGCAAAGTTTGTTTCCTTCAGCAAAGAGACTGTTGGGGGTTTTTTTTACTTTTTTTTTTTTTCTTAATTATGGATGAAAAGAACCCAGTTTGCTGCGTTTACAGAATCAGAATGTAGGGGGATGGTTGGTATCAGCTAGGTTGGTAACAAGCTGATTTCAAATACAATTTTGAAGCGTGTCAGCTTAATCCCAGCTGTTTTCTGTCTTAAGGCAGATGAGATGGAGAATGTACCCAGGGAATTTTGTTACATGACAAATAAGCTTTGCAGAAGCTCTGCAACAATTGTCCCCATCTCCCAGAGTAGATTTTTATTTAATCTTGCTGTTGCCAAGCCATCCAGCTTCACATCCCTTCTCTGGATGGCGGATGGGTCTATATGAACACATGGCACTGTCTTATTGAGTTACAAGAGCTATCTGTAAGCAGGTTGGCTGGATGCTGGCTGCAGAAAGCAGGTCAGCCTGCCCTGCTAGTCAAGCAGTTTTGTGGTTTGCCCTGGGCTGAGAGCTGCCCCATCTTGATTGCTACCAGCACCAGCCTGAAGTTCATGCCAAAGCCCCCTCTGCACACTGTGCTTCAGCCTGCAGTCCAGGTGTGGCCATAGGTTCTGGCTCAAACACGAGGCCATTTACAATGGCATATGAAGGTTATGGGAGGACTATATAGCCATTGCTGTTTAGTTTTCATATACTTATGCTTTATATCTTTTTACACTATAAATAAAGCCATACCATTATCTACTCTCCTCTGCCTCAACCATATAATCTCTCAGAGGCTTTCTGTAGGCCCTGTTTCAAAAGAGAATCTTGAGGAATTATTGAAGAGGGTAACATATTCTATTTTTCAGCTATTACATCTGGAGAATGCAGCTTTTATTTCCCTTCTGGTTTTAACATTCTCTGTTTGGATGCACTATGGTTTTTCCCCTATGAAACATCTAGTTATCACTTCACAAAGCCAATACTAACAGGGCAGGAGAGAAAAGCCATGTGAGCTGTGTGAAAGCAGATCCAGGGTGACTCAGTGGCTGAGCAGAGGAGTGAGCTCAGAGAAATAACACCGCACACATAGCGGTGGAAGGCAAATTAAAGAGTTTTGGAAGCTAAGGTGCGGTTGGATGCTGACCAAACACTGGTACCTGGAGCACACAAATGAAAAACAGAGAGCAATGCTATGATAGGTAACATAGAACAGGGAGAAAAAGTTAACAGACATGTTTCAACTGAACTGCATGCCACAGAGGAGGAAACAGATTCCAGTGGCCACTCATGGACCACACAAACATTTCACTTCTTGCCTCTTCAGATATGGATGGGAGATGCAACAAATTACCTCAGCAAACATTAGAGTTCCTCTGCAGTGCACCACCAAGTCTAAGAGAACTGCTGGACTTTTTTTTCTTTGCTTGCTCCTTTTCAGATCTAGCTCTTGGAGTTAGGAGGTGATGAGGAATAGTGCTTTGGAAAATCAAAAGCTACTGCTCAATGAAGTTCTGTTTGTACCAGTAAGAGTTTGAACTATAACAAAACCTAAGTGAAGTAGTCTGTAATTTGGCCCAGGACTCCCAAAGCAATGTCCTCTGCCATATTTCATTCTGCATCCATTCTTAACTAATAAGTACTATACCTGTGTCCTCTTACTTCAGCAAATGCAAAGTTGCTACAGTTGTAAAAGACAAAGGGCTTTGCACTCAGGCATAAATGCAAGACAGGACAGAAAAATGAGGAGGGAACTGCCTTTGCTAGACTTATTTGGATTATGTCTTTTTTGCCCCCAAAATTGAAAGCAACTGGAAATACTTAGGAAATTCAGGAGATTTAGGGGTTGTTTTTACAGCAGAAGAAAACAACTGACCCAAATGCCTCTATATTTTAAAGCTCCAAGGTAGGGGCATATTAAAAATAACCAGGTCCTCTAGGTTCTATTGCCTACAGAAAACTTAAACCTAAAATAATTGTTTTCTAAAATTTATTTCCTTTAGCATGTGTACAAGATTAAGTGGTTACAAATAGAAATGTTAGATATTCTGAAATATTTATGGTGAATATCTGAGTTGCTTATTCTGGCAGCTTGTATAAGAAGGGATCAGTATGGTATCTACATTTTTTTCCCAGAGAAACAGTAAAAAAAAGAGTAAGAAAAAGGAATAGGATAAAATGAATGCAGAGTAAATTGCAGAGCATACCTCTGTTTCAGTTCCCTAGTAAAGAAAAGACACTGTACACATACTGCAAGACTAATCTACATTTCTTTTCCAAACAATGTACTCAAATGGGCAATTGAAACAAGTGGGTGCAATTCTAACACTTTCTGTTTGCAATGCCATTATATCTGGTTCATTTCACCTTTACCCACCCTCTCCCCTATCCATTTAATAAGAATTTCTTGATCTTCTGGATTATAAAGTACAGTCACATGCCCTCTAGTGAGCTACAGAACAACAGCATCTCGGTAGGTGGAGAACTGTCAGCTCATTGAAGAGATGTTTCTTTACACTACGATGTGCTATTTTCCTCTCAAAGGTATTCAGCATGTTTTAAACTCAAGCCTTCTGAATCATCTAGCTTTCTGAGAGTTCCTGTTTTGAGGCCAGGAAACGAAATGTTCTGAATTAAGGAAGACAAATACTTAGTCCAGTGAGCAGCATTTAAGCAAAGCTAGACTTGGAATCTACAAAAGTCCTGTTGCTCCAGCTAAGTATCAGAGGCACAGTATATCAATACACATATTACTGTTGTGGCTTGGAACATCTCCTGGAATGAGGGTCTGGGCAAGGATCTTTGGTATCATGTCCTTTTGGATGGGATCATCTGTCCCCTTTTAGGAGTAGATGTTTGGAAATGGAGCCCTGCTGGTTCTGAGGAAATAGTGCTGGCAGAAAGCAGGTTTGTACAAGGCTAACACTTGACTGGAGGATACTCAGCCTTCCTCTCCAGTGGGCTCTCATTAAACACGTGGAGATATTTCACAGGTTACATGTGCCTTCTATGCCACAGACTGGCAGCTCCTGCTTTAAAGCAATACTCTCATTCTAGTTAGATAATTCAAGTCTCAGTCAGCAGCTTCACCATACACATGAGTAAAATTTAACATGTACGTCAAAGTTTACAGGATTGAATTAAAACACAGGGTTACCCAAAGCTTACCACAGTTCCTTTTTGCTCATTTGTACCCCTGCAATGCATTATTACCCACATCCTTAAAGAGTCTTACTCTGTCATGTTCCATAATATTTGTCCTGACGCTAATAAAGCCTGATTCATATGAAAAGAATAAGAATTGAAGTTGCTATTGCCAATGGTAATAACAAAGTATCCCGTTCACGTGATATAAATTACAGATGCATAGAACACAGGATTCCTATGTTATGATAATTATTATCGTTCTCCATAATTAACAAAAATCGTGGTATAAACATTCCAAAAGCAGTAATAAATAGAGAAACAGAGGAAAATTTAGTATTAATCCTGTTTCTCTAGATATGCTCAGAAAATTACATAATACATCAGGAAAATTAACTTCTGACTTATAGATTATAGATTACATTTGGAATGCCAGTCTCATCTGAAAAGTATAAAATCCCTTTTTGAAAGGTTAATTGAATTTTTTTGTGACAAATGAGGAACTATTGTATCCAGTTATGCAACACAAGCAACTGTCACTCCCTACTTTGCCATGGTACCAGCTTCCTACCAAAGAGCAGCATAGCAAATCTATTTTCCAATTGTTAGACTGTCATATTTTCCAGCCATTAACTTGTGACCATACACTTCCATGAAGTCCTCCTTCAGCTACGTTAGGTTCAGCTGTGCATTTAACTGGTGGCTTGAACGTATTTCAGCCTGAAACTATGGCCTCACCTACCTAAAGAGATGCATCAGTCCTAAAATCCCCTTTCCATAGGGAAGAGCTGAAGAATATAAATATGATTTTAATAAGATATAAGTCTATATCCTCTATATAGGAGTTTACATAGAAGCTACTACTGCTGTCTGAAAATCTTGTCAACCCAACTGGAGTCAGAGTTGGAATTTCTCCACACTGGGCAACAATAAATATTATTCATGTGAAGATGGTTATCTGGATACAGCAAGGCAGTTATTCCAGAGTAAATTATGGCTGACAGCATAATAGTAATCCAAGTGACATCTTGGAATATGTAAAAGATTAAGTAACAATGTCTGGAATGGACTAGATCAAGACAAATCCAATGGGAACTTAAGTGGCTAAAAGAGCACTAAATAATCTCAGGAATCCATCTAAAGATTCAAGATGAAAACAACCCCATTCCTTTGCTTATATTCCGTTGGTCTGGTTCACAGTTTTGTTGCTGATGGATGCCTATCTCTTTAGTCAATGTCTAGCCTGTCTCTTTAGCCAGTACTTTATAGCAATAAAACACATTATTTATATGAACAAAATTTGCTAGCAACAAAGTCTGATCCTTACCAAATATGGTCTCCTTTCTTTCTGTAGCCCATCACGGTTCATAACCAAAGGGAAAAAACCCACAAAGTTTTACTGTTCACATTAGAAGGCTTTATAACAGATGAATGTTTGTTTCCAAAGCTTTCACACAGAAGTAGAGATCAGAACTTGTTCAGGGCAAAGTATAACTACGTTTATACTTGAGAAGAAAGAAGAACTTCTCTCCCATATTGAAAATGCTCTGCTGAATTTTCCTTATATCCCTACCAAACTGGAAAGTTCATGATCCTTACGGAACTCGGGGACTTGGAAATCTTCTCAAGACAGCCTTGACCTGGTGTATGTACACACCATTTTCTCAAATACCTACTGATTTTTAATATCAGTCCTGCTGCCTCACCTTTCCACCTAAGCAAGAAGCAGAGTTTTGGAATTTGCCATTCCCTGCTTACTAACTCTGTGTGAAAATGTCATTTTCACACTCTTAAATGTTATTTTCACATTATTAAAATTTCACCTAAACCTGCAGACAGGCAAAATATGCCAAATAACTCATTTATAAACTGCTAAATAAAACAGCACAGCAATTGCCATTCGTCTCTTCTCATCTGGAACCTTGTATCCCAGCCCTTCTTATTAATTCAATGTTTAGTAATGGTCTAGAACCATCTCCCTGCTGCCTTAAAACATTTACAGGGATGATAGGTAACAAAACAACTTGAGCCCATTAAGCATAATCATCTCGGTAGCTAAGATAATTCAACTTCTAAAAAACCCAGGCTAGGCAATTTACTCTGAATGACTGTGCCATTTTTTTAATTTTCTTTTTGTCCATGCCCCGACTTAAAGAACTGTGCGTATAGGTTTAAGAGCTGTTGAGATCCTGCAGCTCACCTTGCCCTCACGAGAGTCTTTCCATGGCTCTGACATAAACATATTGGAGGAGAGCAATAATAATAGTTAATCTGAGGTATGCAGTTGGAGTCCCAGTAGAAGACATAACTTAACAGCTCACCCTCTCCTCTCAAGATGACTAAATTATGTCACCCACTACGTTCAAGTCTTTATATATTTTAACGTCTTGAAGGTAAATAGGAGTTTGGGAGTCTTACAGAACATCACCTGGTCCATAGAAGTGACATTTCCTGAGAAAGTTATGAGCAAGGTTAGCGCATTTGTCTCATCCATAAACTCTTTCAGGAGCTACTGAGCTGATTAGAGATGATACTGGCACAGGCTTACATGCTACTCTTTAGATAAGAGAGATCATAAGAGCAGATCCCATGCCATGTCTGTGTTAGGTCTCAATAGCATTCCTGCCTAAGTCTTGTGGTGTAGGACAGGAAAATCTCCCGAAACACCCTCACAGGCAATAAAGGATAATCAACTGTGCTTCAAAAGAAGTTAAGCAGAGCTCTGAAGACGGAACAAAAAAGGAGTCTACATACACAAAACTTATACTGTGTCATAAATCTAATCTATGTCTCTCATTCAGACTTAACTGCCATGCTCTTGCTCTAATGAAGTACAAGGCCAACATATTCTACCCACCTTCACCAAAAGCCAGTAATAAAGCTGTATGTGTCTCTGTGCAGCATCAAAACAGATTTCACATTATTGTTTTAAATAGCAAAAGGACTGCATGGAAAGATGTCTGTATTTTCTTAATAGCTGTAACCACACTACATAGCACATGTCAAAATTCTGAAAAGAGAACAGATTCCCAATGCTTTGTACAATGTATATGGTTTCTTTACTTTGATGTCTTTGCTTCTTTATTGTACTAAATTATCTGGATTTTAAAAAGACAAAAAAAAAAAAAAAAAAAAAGGAAGGCTGTCTTTTGACTTATTACTGAACTGCCAAACATTATTTGAGCTAAGAGAACAGCCAGGGCCTCCATAAAAATTTTGGAGAGTGGAGGAAGGAAGAAGGAAAGCTGGTAAATATCCTGTCTATTTGCACAGTTAGGTATTTCAGTCACAAAGGTTGCAGTGGGATGACATTGTTCTAAGCGTCATTGTAAGTGACTTCTAAAATTCACACAAAAAGGGATCTACCCTATCACTCCTTAGGGAATTCCTGCATCTCTCTCCCACTACCATTTTCTGCACTTTTCCTAGCCCTTCTACATTACCTAGAGGGACAGAATGAAGCAGTGTTGGCAAGTGTCTCTGGTCACCACTTTGGGGATAGGGGTCAGGCTTCTTGCATGCTTTTTCTTCTAACAAACAAGCATGATAGAGAGAAAAGATCCATTTTCCTGTTTTTAATATCTAGGGGAAAATGCAAGCCAACAGGAATTATATTGCTCTGTTGATGTTTTCTCTTTACCTGGAGCATGCTTGAAGTCAGTACCAGCTCTTGCAGAGAAAGGTTTCGATGCTCTAAACAGAGATCTATGACTTCAGGAGAAGAAATAAGTGAGAGGAGCACAGAAACTTCATAGAGAAAGGATTCTGCTGCCATGGCAGAGAGCTGTACATCAAATAGACCTGTCTCCACAGAGGAGTTGAAAGAGTGCTCCTTCAAATCGTTCATACAAGAAGTGGATAAAAAGTGTGGTCCTTTGAAGTCAAAGGCAAAATTCCAGGTGACTTGTGCCTGGCCACAGTTTCAGCTTTAAACTCAAATGTGAATGTAACTTTAACAAATCACCAGGAGTAATATGGTTCAGGTTATTATAAAATAGTCATGGCACTGGAGCAGAGGTCTCCCTCGTCCTTCACTCTGGCTTATTCAGTGGGAATTTCCATATGTTCTGCTTGCTATGCAGCTCAATAAAGGCACAAATTTCAGCTGCTAATACTGAAAACAGAGTCAGCTTTCACTGAACTGAATGTTCCCTTTTGCAAAAATACTCCCTAGAGTTCATATTGAAGGATCTGGAATCTGCCGGCCTGTCTCGAGAACACCTAGGCCCTGGACATGCATAAATCCCTCTCTATAACATCAGAAATGTCCAAATGCTAGGAGATTGGGATAAATTCCCACTTTGAGGCAACAAGAGGGAGAATTAAAAGTTGAAATGGAAAAATGTTAGTGGAAGTGATGTGAACTTACATGTCTGTAATTGATCATATGTAATAAATGTTGATCACATATTTCTTGATCTAGAGCCAATGGCTAATACAAGCAAGAAAAAATGTAAGCTTCTCCACCCTCCATGTGCTGCTTCTGAGCCTGACAAAGAGCGGGAATGGAGAAGGCCAGTATTTAGTCCTGTAGTACAAGCAAAGCACAGGTTGTAGGCAAAAGAGTGCAAATTTCTTCAGGAATTGCACGGTAAATGAGTTGCCTGAGGGCTCCACACAGCAATGGTTAGACCACTTCTTATAGCTCAGGTACAGTCTGCTGCTCTCCTTAGTGCAGAAAAAATATACATTTGTTTTCTAATTTCCTACATAAAATCTTTGATATGTAAAATAAATAGAGCTAGAAAGATTATTGCTAGACACATAACATCAATGCAGGTCTATTATTTTTCCCTTTGAATTTCAATACTTAGAGTTTCCTTTAAGACAAAGAACTCACATATAAAAACTCATAATGCAGACCAATTTCATGTGTTTTATATGCTCTATTTTAAAGTCTACAAACACAATAGCAAGGTCATTACTAACATCAGGAAATCAGTCCAGATTGCACGAGATAGGGCAAATCACTGAATGCTGGTGGGACAAAGCAGGAACAGGGAAATTGGCTTTGCCAGCTAATCCAACGTGCTATAGACCTGTACACTGAAGCTTCAGTTCCAGTCTTTCAAGTGTTAGCATCTGGGCCAGCTTAGGCAACTCCTTCCTCATAGTCCCTCCTTCCCATGCGTTCTCTCAGCTGAGCTGGTTCAGCTGTCCACGTGCAAAACCAGAAGAAATTAGTCATACAGAACCACGAACAATCACGGATGTTTACAAAAATAATCTTACACAAATGAAAGCAAAAAGGGGTTCTTTTAGAGTCCAGTGATCTCATTTGCCACGCCACATGACAGCAGCATCAGCATTACTGTGGGCCAGCATGGGAGCAGAAGAACTGCTGGAGTCAGAATGTCAAGCAATGGATGGTACAGAGGAGTCTGCCTGCAATCACAGGCTCTCAGCCAGGTTAATGCTTGTTTCCCACTGATAAATTAAGTCCCATAAATACCACTGAAAGCAGATCTGGGAGTGCTGTGAAGGTCCGATGTTTAACACTGCTTAGGAAAAACTCAAGGTACCTTAAAAGATGAAAATTCATAGCTCTAGTGTGACTGCCCCAACACTTAGCTTTAAGGAGGTAATGGACAGTGATGGTTTCGCACCTTGGTAGCAACTCTGACTACACCTGACTACATACTTTACTACACCAGTTCATAGTCATTGCTGCATGTACAGCCCAATGCTACATTAAAGATATTACAGGGGGGAAAAAAGAGAAGAAAAAAAAATAGGCAGAAAAAAGGTTTAAATGCATTTCTTAAGCTGTGTTAGACTTGCACCAGAACTGCCAGAGCTAACCATATCTGAGTGCTATCATTTGCTAGGCTAACATTATGAACAATTTTGTAGCCTGCTGTAGTGCAGGCTACTATATTAGAATTGCTTGACTAGACTTTCTTTTAATGAAACCAAGAATTACATAATCTCTCTTAGAAGGAAGAATACTTAAACAGAAGATTAAAAAAAAAAAAGGTGCAGGTTTCTTCTAAACATTCTTTAAAATGCTTTTGCCTTCTGACTGGCAAGAATTTGACTTATAGAGGCTTCAGTGTTAATGTAAAAAAGTCTGTTTCTATGAGAAGACTAGCACTTGAGAGGTCTTGACCTTATTCATTGTTGGAATTCACATGAAGAAGTCATGTAAATACTGCCTTATAAATCCACATGTAACTTCATCCTAACAGAGCCACTTGCAGTTTAAGGAGCATTTTATTTGCCATAGAAAATTGAAGGATAGTGTATGGCAGCTCACACAGAGTGTTTTAGTCTCCTGAAGGTAAATGTGACACAAAAACCTCTCAGCAAAAGCCAACAAAGTGAGCAGTTATCATAGAACCATGGAATACCCTAAATTGGAGGGGACCCACAATGATCATAGAGTCCAGCTCCTGGCTTTGCACAGGACAACCCCAAAAATCACAATGTGATTCTGAGACCTTTGTCCAAATCCTCCTTGAACTCTGTCAGGCTTGGTGCTCAGCAGTCAAATCACAGTGCCTCATTTCAATGTCATGAGGCCGAGTTCACAGCAGCAGTGTTCACCATTTAAAATCATCCCTTAACAAAAGCAATTGCTGAGTTAAACATTTTTCTGCTGCTATATTTAGGAGATGGACACAACAGCCATGGGGAAATTCCAAGCTGCAAAATCACCCTTGGTGGTTTTGGCCTCAGTCACATCCTGCTCCAAGGTATAGGGCAGTAGCTGAGTGCTCTTGTAGTGAGGGGAGGAGAGGACAGCTGGGGAACACACCATCTTTCCTAACAGGGAGGAAGAAAACCAGGTGACACCACGTGGCATGTTCTAGCCTGCATGTAGGTAAACTGGTGGGTTTTTAATGTACAAACAGCAAAGCAGCACATCAACTGCCTCTGTAATTTAAAATATCAGAAAAGCAACCAAAACTGAATATTTGTGTCATGATTTATGAAACTGCAACACTTGCAATGCCAGCAATTTTTCCCAGAGCTTATCTCAACCTTATGTAGGGATGCGGGAGTTCATCCCTTCAGGAATTAGAGATAAATTGCACGAGCCATCTCTTTAACACAAACAAAGTCCCTCACCAAATCCTCAAAATTCCACACTCTAGTAAAATAGGGAGAGAAACAACAAACATTGTTTTTTGCTCTCTGAAGCATCCTAGGTTTCAAGTCATTCCTTGTGTTTAACACCCGAGATGAAGAAAACCATCACTGAGGCAATGTCATTTAAAGCAAACTTCTTCCATCTCTTACTTGAAATGAGCCGGCACTGTGCCCTTGTGGCCAGGAGGGCCAATAGAATCCTGGGGTGCATTAGGAAGTGTGGCCAGCAAGTCAAGGGAGGTGATCCTGCCCCCTCTACCTTGCCCTAGTGAGGCCATATCTGGTTCTGGGCTCCTCAGTAAAAGAAAGACAAGGAGCTAGTGGAGAGGGTCCAGAAGACGCCACAAAGATGATTAGTGGTCTGAAGCATCTCTCTCATGAGGAGAGACCGAGGCAGCAGGGCCTGTTAAGTCTGGAGAAGGCAAAACTTAGAGGGGATCACATTAATGCATGTAAATACCTAAAAGGTAGGTGCCAAAAAATGGTGCCAGACTCTTTTCTGTGGTGCCTAAAGATAGGATGAGGAGCAATGGCCATAAACTGAAACACAAGAAGTTCTATGTCATCATGAGGAAGAACTTTTTTATGTTGAGGGTGTCAGAGCACTGGAACAGGCTGCCCAGGGAGGTCCTGGGTTCTCCCTCTCTGAGACATTCAAACCTCATCTGGACAGATTCTTATGTAACCTGTTCTAGGTGACCCTGCCCTGGCAGGGGGGTTGGACTAGATGATCTCCAGAGCTCCCTTCCAACTCTAACAATTCAGTGAAATCTAATTTTTTTATAGAAAACACACAGCCTACTTGTAAGTAAGGATTTATGTATAGTAAATGTCTGTCCTGTTACTGTTCAATCCTTTCCACTCCCATTGTTCAGGTTCTGCTACCCTCTTAAATAAATACCTCCACCACATATAGATAGAACCTACACATTCTTTTTTAAATGGAAGTCAGAACAGAGATTATGGTATAAAGAGTGAACATTGAAGTCTTTCCTGCCTATTAAGACATTCCCAGCTTTGTTTTTCCTTTTCTTACCTATTTGATTCTTCCTGCAGTTATAATCTTTGAAGTACTGTTAATGTCCTGACTTGTTTGTGTTCCTTCTATTCCATCACATCTCCATTGCAAAACACATCTCTCTGGAATAGCTTAACTCTCATTTGAGGAACTCACAGAGCTCCCTTACCTCTGTCATTTTCCTCTATCTTGCTCTGAACTTCCATCTCTTAGTGTGACTGTGCTTACCTGCAGCACAATGGAGAAATATGACCTGAAACATGAACACCAGTGTGAGAAATTTTCATTCAGAAAGAAATTGCAGACTCCATTAAACCTGCTAGATTAAAATTTAATTTTTGGGACTGTGCACAGATATAATATCAAGACCTTTACACAGGAGCTACACAGAAGCCATGTTTCAAGAGGTTATGCATTGCTAGCATCAATCACTGGACTGCGTGGATTTCTCAGATTTGTGTGGCAGGTTTCATTTGATCAAAAAATTAAAATATACACCTCAGGTTTACTTCAGCATACTTTCAGAACTGCCTGGGAATGTCACATTCTGAAACCAAGGTATTTCTATGAAGTTAGGACTCGACAGCTGAGTGTTTGTAGATATGTTTTCAATTACAGCATTAAGCCCAGCAGTTTAAAGCCAAGACTCCTAATTTACAACAGTACTTGTTAATTTACAACACTGAGCTTGTATAACGTTTAAGTAAACACTGCACTTCTGGATGACAGAAAGCTAAACAATGAAATAAAACTTCAGAAACATATCTACTCCTGCAGTTTTCAAAGAGCTTCCAGTTCTCCAAAAACAAACAGCTCCCAGCTGCCCACCATTTATGCTCATGCATCCTGTACCTCTAAATATGTAGAGAGAAAGGGACCAACAACCTGAATCCTTTTCATTCAGAAGATCCATCAAACCAGATTTTAAGGTAAAAATCTGCTTTCATCTACTGTATTTAATTTTATTTTGTGAAGGGAGGGAAATGTGAAGAAGAAAATAAACACAAAGTATAAACATGAAATGTACTTCAATTTTACTACTGAAAAGTCAATTCTTTGTTTCAATTAAGCTAAATCCTAGTCTTTCTAACAAGCGTTTGAGCTGAAGACAAGTCCCTCATGTTTCAGCCTTCTGTGGCTGGAACAAGTCAAACTGCACGCTCTTCTTCTTAACCATCAACTGCCTCACCTCCTTTCCCACTACAATTTAAAAAAAAGTTTCACCTACCCAACCTCATTTTCCTCTGTAAAATGGCACTTTCCTCTTCTGACTCTTGCCAAGACCTCAAGGCCTGATCAAAGAAGTAGAAGCTGTTCAGAATGTCAGTTTTTCAGAAAAAATACCTTCAGTGTATTTTTCTAAAAGCCCAAAATAAAATGGCAGTGGAAACAGACTATTTTTCAGTGAGTTACTGGAATTGTTGCAAATGGCATACATTTCATTTAAAACAACCGATTTAACTGAAAATCTGTTTTTTCACTAAACCATCCCACGAGCCGGTTGTTTAAAAAACTCCACAGAGGATGATGCCCTTAAGGTCCAACTTGGTTTTCTCCTCAAGTCTATAAAATCAGAGCTTTCAGAACTTTTGAGCTTTATACTCAAATAAAGCGGTTTGGGGAACATTTCAATATGGAAGCCCTCGAAGGGCTAAGAATGCAGAAAATGTGTTTCACAACAGTCTTCAGTGGTACAGAGTATGAAGAAAGGACTCAGAGGCTGGAAAAGCTGAGGCATGTTCAAAGAAGTTGTGAGCCTGAGGGCAGGTTTTGCAAAGCCTAAGTAATGACTTGAATAGCACTGGCGAGCCACGGAATAGGACCAAGAGCATCAAAGGCCTCTTAGGGAGAAATGGGATAGGACAGTGGCTTCACAACGGTTTTGTGAATATGCACTGCTCAGGATCTATAATACCATAACTAATTAAAAAGGGTTTAATAGACATTATTCTTTGGGGTGGGAGGGAGGGTGTTTCAAGTTACCAAAAACATTTTGCCCTTTGGGAATATTCCGCATATTTGTAAGCAGAACGTTGAGTAACAGCCTAGGAAAATGCCCTCCAGACTCACTGTCAGGTCTCTGGAGCAATCCAGCTAGAAACATATACAGCCTAGTCCAGAGGAAGGCCAAGATCGACAACTCCCTCTCAAATTGATGGGATTTTTGAGCATTCAATATCCCACAGTTGGCTAAGCCCTTTAAGTAGCAGTAATTGCAGACAGCTCTCTGACCTGGGCAGGGAGATAAATTTGGGGGTGACAACCTGAATAGCACACTGCCCAAATGCCCATTCAGCTACTGTCTGAAGACAGAAATCCTTACAGTAATTATTTGTTCATTTTTGAGGGCAAAATTCCCATGGACAGCAGTGGGATTCTGCCTAAGTTAGCAGATAAATAAATCAGGCTATGATTTATTACTGATAATGCCTGAGAAAGGGGTTAAAAAAATAACAGAGATACTCTACAGCAAGATCAGATATCACATATACAGCTTTAAATTTTGAGAGTTTTATCTTTTTTAGGGTCTACAACAAAGATGAAGACATATCAGACTGAGGTCACCTCAAACAGAGCTGACACTCATATTTAAGTACAACACTGCAAGTAATAAATGTTTCCAACACAATAACACACGACAAAGTCAATCCCTACCAAAAAAACCAAAAAATTTCTCAACCCAGAAATACAATGGGTTATATATTACCACATCACAACAGTTGAACAGGAATGAAAAGCAAGCACTGAGAGCTAAAATAACTACCGAGGGACAGGAAGCTTAAAGCAGAAGGCTTCACATGAACTCGAGAAAGGAGGGATGCAAATGTATATGTTAGTATTTTACCAAAATAGATTAAGTTAGACTAAAACATAAGTACCAGTCACATAAGCAAATCTGCTCTCTTGTAACAGGGTGCATACCTAGAAGAGATGCAGTAGATGTCACAGTTTGAACAGAGCAAGTTTTTTAACGCTGTCTTCCTTGACATCTTCATAAGCCATCAGGGCAGACAGATGAGAGGAAACACTGTGTCCAAGGAGTTCTTATTAATGGCTCACTAACTGGAAATATGCACACATATATATACTTAAATATCCATATACCTAGATAAATATATAGATATATATGTGCATATATAGTTGTAACCAAGGAGTCTGTCCTCAGTTAGGTATTTCCAGTATTTTAAATAACAGCTTGAATTATAACACTATTCAGGGAATTAAATAAGTGCTATGAGTGGAAAAGGGCTACAAGGGCAATGAAGACAACAACTAGTTTGCAAAACAATACTGGTAATGTTGAGAAATAATGCATGTTTAAAAAGAAAACCAACCAACAGCCAGCCACACAGACTAAAGAGTGCAAAATGCATATTAATATGCTTTTTTTTTCATTTAGCAGAAATAGAAAGCACATGAAAGAGCTGATAAAGTCTACCACAGTTAGACCACACAAAACAAGGAACCTAAAAAGAATTGCCAGAAAAAATATATCATCTTCTTAATTAGTGAGAACTTGCAACAACCCATGGGGCTTCAAGCACTACCAGAGAAACACAAATGAGAAAGCATAAATGACAGCTAAAATTAAAGAAATAGAGAGGCATGAAACAAATATCTGTTCTCCTTGTTTTCAATCTTGTTATTATGTCTTGCAAGTTCAGGAAGAAACTGTACAATCCAGTTCATTTTATTTCACCCAGGGTTGACACAAGGTCACATGGAAGAGGGTGGTGTTGGTGAAGGGTTGGAAACAGCTGATATAACATTGTGTAGGGATGCCACTAGCAAAACAGAGAAGAAGCTCAGTATGAAAGTGTGGCACAGCAAATTCCACCACTCCTACCTCCCGTAGGGAAGAGCATTTCCATCAATCCGGCCTCTCTCCTCAGTTGTCCTCCCTTGGGCTCCAAACACCCCGTCAGTATGCATATTCCACATTCCTCTGGCCTATAAAAGAGATATTAATACATTCCTAGCATGGCATTCAGGGGGAAAACTATGCCCAAGAGATCAAATTATACTCCCGACTCTCTCAAAGTGAACTACGGTTCATCTCTATCAGGAGATACAGGGAGCACATTGGAACAAACATATTCCCAGGAAATAAAGAAGAGGTGTGGCTTATGAAACTACAATTGAGCACAGTTTGTTTGAATGGCTGTTTTTAACTTACACCTCCTGAAAGCACCAATAAGCTTTGGGGAGATGCACCATTGAATCCCACGGATGTCAATGGGACTACAAGCGAGCATGGGGCTTGCCCAGGCTGCAAGCTCACAGATAAAATCAGGCCTAAATGGCTGGCTGGATCAGCACCTATGGATCTTGAACTTATACTAACTGACAGAAGAATGTCCTCTTGCATTAAATCAAAATGGATTTTGTATCACTTTCTGGATAACTTGGTTTTTAAGCGTTGGACAAAGGCCAAGCTGTTGGAATGAGAGTGAAGTAGTGCAAGGATATGTCATCATGGTTTTCAGTAAAGCCATAAATCTACTGAATTACTGTGTGACTCTCATAACACCAGACTGAAGTGAACTGCATAACCCAGCAAAATAAAACATTTAATATAGAATTACTTTTACAGTGTGTTGCCTCACTTTGCCATTTGCACAATAAATATCACATTTTGCTGTTTCATAAAGTTGTACAAGAAGGTTTGAGGTCACACGGAAATGCATAAAAACTGGTTTGAGGGAGAAGACTCATCTTCATCGGGCTATGAAATAAGGCTCTGAAAAGGGTCCTTCAAAATCTGCTGGAGTTCTGCTATTGAACACAATACAAACAGGATTTGGACTCAAATGAGGAGATTTTCTACAACACCTGTGGAAGTTTTTAATTCCTGCAATACACGTTAGGTCCCCAAGAGTGCATCTGGCAGTGGTCAGAAGGATTCTTCTATTCCTGTCTCTCTAGTTTCTGTGGTAGTAACTGCTGGATCTCACTGCCTTTTCATTCTTATTTCCAGATAACACAGTATGACAGAGATTCCTACATTAGACACCTCAGGCATCTTTCACTTTTCATCTAAAAGAGGTTTCTTGTGGATTACAATGACAGCCTCTTCTTAATAAAACATAATCTGTTTCTTAGAATGCACAGGAAAGAGAAAATTACTTAAAAAGCATAGTATCAAAACAAAAACTATAAGAATTAATAAAACTGAATGTAACTACGTTTCAATACTCCATTCATTAGTGATTGGAAAAGCCTGCTCATTAACAGCAGCTGTTCTAAAAACAACAGCATTTGTGGGTTACAAGCACTTGAGTAAAGGAACTAGAGATTTTTACAAGCACACTTTTGACTTTGTGGATTCCTGAGAGGTTTTCCAATGTTAAAAAAAAAAAAAAAAATGGCAAACAAAACAACAAGATCTACTGGGCACTACTGGGCACTTGTTAACTCTTTAAAGAAAACTAATAGTATTCAAACCAAATAAGTACAATTTTCATCTCATCTGTCAAAACATACTCCCAATATGTCACATATCAAAATATACCCTAGCATGTACACCACGACACACTGTATGAAGGCACATCTGCTTCTTGCAATAAGAATTTTAATTAAATATTAAGAAGACAATGGAGACAGGGGTAAAAAGGCTACAGACAGCCAATGGACAAAGTAGGCACATATGATATGACACTAGTTCACTCATTTCCCTAATGCATCCCAGCCCACGTGAGAAAAGCCTTCTAAGGCTTCACAATCAAAACTCTGTGTGACTTCTCACTCAGAAAACCCTAGCGTAACAAAATGAGCCTTGCAATGTGACCCTCAGGACAACAAAGAAAGTTCTTGGCAGAATGATAGAAGATTCAATTTCCATAGCTATGGCCCTCTAACAGCGTATGTCCCTTTTTGATTAAACCAACTATGAGATCATCTCCAGCACAGAGCTAACAACCGCTATATTGTCATGCCAGGAGTATGTTGTTATTTGCACTAAGGCAGGAAGACTTTCTACTTAACACTTAATTTATTTTTATTTAAACATTACATAGCTGAAACATAAAACAAAAAAGTCTGATGTTGATGGGTGTGATGATCTCTGCACTTCTGCACTCCACATCCAAAATGACTTTTGGTCTTTTCGGGCCGTGCCTAACAAACACAGTCACTGCACTGAAGAAACGAGGTGATTTCTGAAGCAGTGTATTCCCAAAGTATTCAAAACTAGTTGCTGGTAAAATTTGCACTTAGTTCAAACAACCCATTTTTTTTCCCATGTTTTTAGTTACCTTGATTTAAATTTCCCTTGGGACAGATTTTTTTTAATAGAAGTGTCTTATTATCTTTAAAAAGGGGTTTACATAGCATATTTTTATTGAAGTTCTCTTACTTTCTAGTAAGAGACTGAGATAGGAAGTAGTGTAACAGTCATTAGAGAAATTTCTGACCAAAGCCAGTTTTATAGATGCAGAGAAGAATATGCTTCACAATCAAAACTATGGCTAGGTGAGTAGGGAAAAGCTAAACAAAATCTTGAAGTCTTAAACTGAATAGAAGATACAATGCGAATGTACCTGGACTGAACTTATTCTCCTATAGTCTTCCAGTGATGTGTACAGATCAGCAGATCAGAGGTGGTATGATCTATGAAAAATAAGTATCCTTTATCCTACTGTTTATTTTCAAGAAATAGTGTTACTGGTTTTAGAAAATCTGGTAGCAATAATCCAAAGAGATAGTTTCACATTTAAAACCCTAACATTTTATAACTTAGTGTCTGATACTTTATGAAATTTTGGCAAAAGGGCTAGAGAATCTGTTTCATGCTAATGTTTTTTCATCTGTGAGATGTATTGCAAGAAATACTTCCAGCAGATATTATCAGCGCTGTTGCACGCTAACACTATCAAATTTGTGCAGATGGAAATGGATTTAGCAAACAATGTGCACTAATAGGTATCTGCACCCTTACTGTGGATAAGGGGACATGAAATGCATTTGTCTCCTTCCATACTGTTTTTTCTTAGACTTTCTGTAATCGTTACCTATTTCTTTCCTCTGCAAGAAATGCAGCTTTGACTAAAAATGAACTGCAAGTGAGAACTTGAAAGAGTATCCAAATCACTGAACCTCTATTACCTCAGCTTCCACAAGATTTAAATCTGGAATCTTTAAGCCATGACACCCTTCACTTTGAAGAAGAACACACCAACATTAAGATTCTGTTGAGATACACAGTCTCCTACAGCTCTAAAAATTCAGTTCATGACCCAGTTATGGGAGGGGAATGAAAGATGTTGCAGTTTGCCCAGCGCCACAGAGCAGGAATGCAGCAGTATTGATATGGGTTCCTCTGGCTGTGATCGGGCACCATATCATGAGCAGTTAATGTCAGGTACCTGTACCCTAAAGAAAGGTTTGATTCCCTAAGAATGACTGACAGGGCTTTGGTGACTTGAAACATATCCTGCCTCATCAGCATTTAATACCATTTCCAAATGATCAAGCAAAGGAGATTCAAAGCTGTCAGAGGAATTGAAAGGGGACTGGTGATGATGTCAGTGTTGCTAACTGAAGTATCTATATCGGTTTTGTTTGATCTCTTTCCCATAAGGAATCTGGACTGGCATAGAATATCTTTGTGGTATTTCAAGTTGTGATACTTCAAAGCTGTGTGCAGTAGCAACAAAAGAGCATAAAAAACCATAAACTTAGATCAGCAGCTTCAGCTCAGGATGACAAAGCCAGTCAGTAGCAATATACATCAACAGGAATTGACCCTAAAAACTGCCTTCACAGTTGCATGAAAAGCCACTTCCCAGTGTCCAGACTGCCTGCAGAAGACATCCTTTAGAAATCACCACCAGGATGAAAATTGTTTCTAATCCTTGTCTAATGGTGCTTTTCTCTGCAGGTTACCTGGCCTCTGTGAACAGACACTACGTATTCTACTTAACACCCTCCTGTGGACTGACCACTGCATTAGTCACATATAAATGTTAATTACCATTGCTAAAGAAAAAAAACAAATTGTGTAAGCCTTCAATCAAAGCCTCACAAATCAGTAAAACAAATAAGAAAACAAAAAAAATCAGTTGCAAATGTCCCTCTTCCAAGTGCAAGTTGTCACTAATTTAGAAGTGCATGTTCAAAAGAAGCATATCATCTTGGTTACTGAGAGCTCAAAGACCAGTGCAAATAAATGGCTCCTGAGAGGGTGATATTCACAGGTAGCCAGTTTTAATCTGTCATAATCAATGACAAAACAGAATGTATCAGAATAGTCAGCTCTCCCTTTTACTCATTACTTTTCATTAAGTGGATTAAGCAGCTTAAGAAAAAAAGTATTGTGGTTTTTCATATTAGAAAACGCAAAGTATATCTAAGGATGTTCTCTGTATAAGATTTTATAGCTAATTACAATTGATTCAACAACATACTTGGGAAACATCTTTGGGGTTTGAAATTATGACTATTTTGCTTTCAGAAAGGCTGTAAGACAATATGCTCTTAAGCCAGACCTATAAGCCACTGAATAAGAATTTTGAGCTGATTTTGAAAGCTTGGCCCTGTGGACATTTGTTCTGAAGGACAGTGGGTGTCAGGAGTTCACCTGTGTAAAATTCCTGCTTGGTAATGCTCCCAGGTGGCTGCAGCTTCTGCTCCAAGCTGTGACTGCCATCCTATACCATTCCTGCATGATCAGCTTTGAAGAATCGCAACATGAAATAGCACATAATATTTTATACCAGCTTAGGTACTTATAGGAAAGGAACCGAATAAAACTGGCTCTTTGACAAATGGCCAGCCTATTTTCATAATCATTGGGTTATATCCTAATTTTTTAATCTATGTCACTTCAGTAACAACATTAGCCAAAAAGACACTGGTTTTTGTTTGGGAATTTTTTTTGTTGTTGTTTTGTGATTATTATTTATTTGTTGGTTTGGTTTTTTGGGTTTTTTTTTATAGTCCCAAGGCTTATTTGCAAAGAATCTGTACAATTTTGCATCTAACTTTGCATGGAATATGTTTCCCTAAAAGTAAGGAATGGATCAAGGGTTAAAACAAGGGATGTAAACCTTTGGAAAAAATGAGTGCCCACAGGTTACAACAATTTAAAGGCAAAACCTATTTCTTCTCAACAGAAATAGATTTTTGCTGCATCCCAATGAAAAATAAATAGCAATGCATTTTTCTAAGACAAATAGTAAGGTAACCACCTCCAAGTTAAGTTCTAGAGTTTATTCTTTCTTGATTAGAACTACAAGTCATCTTAAGTTACATTTTATTAATAAAAAAGATTGCAAGAAAAAGTTTCTTGCGGAAACAACACTAAAAATTTTTGAATAGTGTATGCAAATAATTTTTCAACCATAAAGGAAATGCAGAAGTCTAAACTTTTCCTAACTCTGTATCGTATGTTGGAAATACTATGTATGTATTCCCAAACTAATTTGAGAGAGCAATGCCATGCAAACCAGACACATACCCTCATTGTGGAGTGTACACACATAACAGCCTAAAAGTAAATAATACTTATAATACTTCTATTTTTCTTCCCCATAAATACTTATTTGAACACTAAATTTACAATTTTACTTCATTCAAAGAAAGAAAACACCTCAATCTAATAATGAACTGGTCCCTAATTTCTCCAACAGTGTGTGCTTTCGAAGAATCAAGAAAATACCTTCTGTTGGAAGGGACCCACAATGGTCACTGAATTCAACTGTTAGCCCTGCACAGGACCATCTCCAAGAGTAACACCGTGTGTCTGAGAGCATTTTCCCAGTGGTTCTTGAATGCTGTCACGCTTGGTGCTGTGATCACTTCCCTGGAGAGCCTTTTCCAGTGCCCAACCACCCTCTGGGTGAAGAACCTTTCTCTAATCTCTAACCCAAACCTCTTCTGAAAATATTTCTCTCAGCTCCTGTCACTGATCACCAGAGAGATGATGTTACCTTGCTTTGGCCTGTCTCCAGGCCTGCTCCATGAATAAGCATGCCAGACACCTTCCCTGATTCTCCCCAAACCTTTTTCCTGCACTGGGGAAACAGCCAGGGTCCTGACATTACCGATGGCTCTTACTGACTTCACTTGACAAGAATGTAGCCCTTCAATGTTTCCGCTCCGCAGCGGGATGCTGCCTGCTTTTAGCACATCAGGGAGACACTATTCTCATTCCGTGTATTATCAGGTCTCATCTTGATCACGCGAGCGGGTCCAAATCCTCGGCCGAAACAAGAGGGAGCAACTCTTTCTAAAAAACAAAAAGAGGCCGGGAGGGTCTTTTTACCAAAAGCCCCGCGGGCCGCAGCGCTCGCTCGCAGTAAACGCTGCCATCTGGCGGCCGCCGGGAGAATGGCAGCGCCGAGCGCCGCGGCACCGCGGGGAGCGCTGCCAACCTGGTGCGGATGGCTGACCTGAACTCCCGGGGACGAACTCTCGAGGTAGGACAGGTGGACAGGGCTCCTGCGCGTGGAAAACCGGATACCAGAACTTGGGTAATTCTGCAGTTTCTCCTAGATTAGTCACAGACAAGGCCAAGCCATTTGACTGACTTCATATTGTCAGTATAAACCTATTTTGTTGACACAGACTTAGGCTGTAAATGAATGCTCAAAGATTAGTGCGTGCCTTTCCAATGAATTCCTTGCTAGCGCTTAAAACTCTTTGTTTCTGTTTCAGCTTTCTGTCAGCAGAGCACCCAGCCTTGCAAGACGTGATCTGGTCTCAAACACTGTTAGTGAATCCAGGGGTCAAAAGAGCTCAGACCTTGCAAAATAGGGCCCGCTCTGCTTGTTAAATAGAAGTGCAACATTTGTGAGCGCAACTATTGTCATTCCCATGTATTTTTGTCCCCTGTTTCCCTATCTTCTACTGCATCTCTGCTGCAACATCAGGAAGCTTTTCTCATGCAGAGTCTGGACAGATAGTACATATTTGAAATAGCACAAGGAGCTTGGAATACAGTTTGTTTACAAGTCTGGAGTTTTATGTCCTTATCTGAACCAAACTGCTCACGCTTCTCAGCGTCAACACACTGTTGCTCATCAGACAGTTATCTCTCCAGACAAGGCACATTGCTCCCAATTTAGAAGAGTGAAACATAACGAAAATGGAACAGGCTAACAAAGCAAGCAAAAGAATTATTCAAGGTCTCATAATACAGTTGATAGCTTTCTTCACAAGGAAGGTTAGAGAGGAGTAGGTTAATGTTCCTGCATGCCTATTTGAGAAGAAAAGGATAAAGGCCATTGGAACCAAGCAGATAAAATACAAGATCCGGTGGATGAATCTGCAAAAATTCAGATTAAAAATCAGAAGTATATCTTTTTTGAGTGAAATCAGAAGTATATCTTTTTTATTCAGACAGCCAATGCACACCATCATGGACTGTCCACCACTTGAAGCCTTCAGTTCAAGACTAGAAATTCTTAAAAAAAATACTTATTCTATGATTCCAGACAGCTCCTGAAGCACTGTAGAAAACACACAATGGTCTTTTAGAGCCTGAATTGTGCTAAGAGCCTGCCTAGGTGATTTTAAAATTTTTTTGCCCTCCAAAATTTAAGAATACTTGGTATTAAACTGAGCCTGTGAATAATTTCATCTCCCTTTACTAATTTCAGTGAGTTCAACTGGACAAGCAAATCGCTTAAATTTGAGCATGGAATGATGTATAATACTGACACAAGACCACAATTAGCATCTGCAGGAGGTTACAGATGTCTCTCTAAGTAAAGTTGATCATACAGCAACTAAAAATCCTACAGCATTCTCAATAAGAATAGGGAACATTGCCCATTTCTCAATGAGGCTCTTTTCCTCTCAGGAAAACCTCTTCAGAGAGTTGAATCTGCCTAACAGCTGAGAATCAACCACTCTGTATAAAGTCTGTTATAACAAGACATTTAAAATACTTAAAAAGTAAAAGAAACTTGGAAAATTAAATTATGTTTCCATTCATCTGACTTCATTCCAAGTCTGTAATGCCTATTACACATCAGCTGGGTTATATTTTAAAATCATTTTAACTAGTTAGCAATGTTCTGGAGGTCAATATAATTTTTGACCTGATGAATTAGAAAGGGGAGATTTATAAACAATATTGACTAGCTCATACCTAAGACATCACATCAAAACTATTCCACGCTTTCTCAAATTCTTTCTTGCTTTCTTCAAGTCTTTAGAAGAGCACATCATTTTATGCTACATAAGTCTCTCATTAAGAGCCTTAGAGGCCTTTATAGGTTTTCTGTCTTCTCCACAAATTTCACCCATAAGTAGGAAATAATCCGCCCCAGGCTGGAGTCCAAGTATCATGTTTTATACCCCACAACTTGCAGGTGGGTCCCACAGTTGCCGTGACAGCTTCCTGTGTATGATACCAAAATCCGAATTGCCTGTCCTTTTAGGGCATCTGCTACTGCAAAAGAACTAAACTGCAAAACTAAAAAGTCTGAGCACACACTTAGAAATCACTTTATCAAGAAAACATAGTTTTCAAACCTGTATTTCTGTTATTTTAAATACTTCTCCTATGCAGTTTACAGCACCTTTCAGGAGGCACAGAAAAAGCAAGAAGGCAAGACAATAAATATAGTGGGTGAGCACATAACATATAAAAGATCCACACCAAAAATCTCAGAAAGGCTGAGAAGGAAGGCCTTCCAGTCTTCCTTGTAAGAGAAGTGTGAAGGAAAGATTCCAGTCACTTTGCAGACAGATCCTGCCTAGTAGTGCAGTAACTGAAGTGGATTTCACATTGAAGGCAAGAATTCAAATCCTTTGCGTTATCGATATACATAGGTATATGTATATCATGTATATATATATGCATATATAACATGTATAACACATGCATGTATAACACAGGCATCACATGTGTGCTTTGTTTGCATTCACGTGGTGTTCTGCATGGGTTTTCTGCTCTCCTCGCCTGAAAGCTGACCGGACATCTGGGAACTTCTACGTTGACCTCAGCAAACTACACAGGTTTCTCAAAAAGCACTATGGGACAATCTGAATTCCAGAATTACATTGCTTTGAGTGGTTTCCAAGAAGGCAAACAAGAAACTTTTTTTTCTTCTTCCCTGATCACAGAGAATTCAGAACCTTTTGGGAAAGCCTTTGAACTTCCATTAAATGTGATCTGTTTAATGTTTGGATCTGTCGAAGGGGAGGCAGTCAGATAAACTGGGCCAATGCTGAAATGGGACTTTCTTCCAACACCTCTACAAGTGTAATCACATCTCCCTGAGCACCTCTGTAGATGATTATTGAATTAGACATTCAAAGAGGTGATAGACAAACAGAAATCAGGCAAGTAAAGATAACCTACCCTTGTTCTAGGCATACAAAGGGATTCAGGCCTACAACAAAGGAGCTTTACGTTTTCCACTACCTACCTAAAGTATTAAATTCTCTGTGGCTGATATGTCTTCGGAGCTGAAAACTGTTGGCAAAACATTTCTTGTTTTTGTCTCAGTCTAGGAAAACGAGATATTGTTTCTGTATTAAAGTACTCTGAAATGAGTCACCTACAGAAGAATAACCTGCCATATCCATTTGGTAACAGTAGAGTAGACATCAATTTTCAACCTTATCAGAAGTCACCAGTCCGTAAGTATTAGTGGCGCCTACTGAATTTTATCCAGCAACCTAACAGAAAACAGCTGTTCTTTTACTTCACAGCAAATCAATAGATTAAATCAATGTTCTCTTTTCTCCTTTATTCCATTCATTAAAGGCATAGGTTTTCTTTCATTTTTCTACTATTTCTTTTAATAACTCACTTCTCCTTGCAAGTCAAATCCTAGTATATTATAGAGATTTCTATGTCTCTTTCTGGGCTTACTTGGGGAGACATATATCTACGCATTTGCAAAAGACAAGCAGAAGTAATTATTTTTGAGGGACATTTACAAAGAGCTAGATAAAATTATACCTAGTATTTGGACCAAAGCCCAGCAATACTTAAAACAAAATAAAGCAAAACAAAAATCCAAGTATTGCATATTGCCTTCTCTGCCTTTTTTTCATATCTATAGTGTGTGCTACAAAATGTGATGCAGTTACTGAAAAGTCCACCTCTGATCTCATAAATTTCACCGATGTGCCAAAACATCACAACTGTCAAGTCAGATGTGCTTTGTAGAGACACCCACACCATAACACTTACTTAGGTTATTCATTACTAGATTCAAAACTGAACTATGTTTGTGCACACCAACCCATCAGTTTACATCATCCCACCAATACTGTATTTTAGGTTTGCACCAAGATGTACTAAACAGTACAGCCCAATATCCAGCCTAATGTGTTTACAGATGAAAAGCACTCTTCACTTAAATAGTAGACAAAACGAGGGTCTTTGGACTAAGAAGGAGAGAGATTAAGGTAGAAGTGATCAAAAAAACAGAGGCAGAATTTACTAATTCTCTAAAAAGCAGAATTAGTGTTAAAAATTATTACCAAGATAGTAGAAGTGATATGTCTAACTATAGCCAAAGTATTAATTTTTCTCCTAAATAAACAGCTCCAGATAGGGATCTTTAATATTAAAACTGAGAAAAAAAAAACAAAACAACTAACTACACAGTTTTCCCCTTTTCTCTTTTCTTTGGAGGTCTCACATTGTTTCTGCAGTTTAACATGAAGTCAAAATATGATCAAGTGTAAATGAACTTTGGGTCTGATAGGAAGATGCAAATAAAACACAGAAGGAACACGTTTGACTTGAGCTGAAATGATCTTATACTTGTGATATGCATTGCAAAGGTGTTATGAGAAGTGTTTGAGAGTTTTATTTTTTTGTGTATGAGAAGCTGATAAACAGAGCTGGTCTATAATAAAGCAATATATACAAGTATATGAAATGCTTTAAATCACCTAGCAGGGATAAATCACTGCCTGATCTAGAAAACAAGAGTTCCACCAGAACGTTTCATAGTACATTGTGTATGTACTGCAGCCTGGCAGCACATCCTACAGAAAACCAGTAACATGGGAACAGGGAACAGTATTGCACCCGCTGCCTTACAGTGATTGGAATCAAGCCTTTTGCCCAGTGTCACAACTGAATTAAGTCACAATAAATCAAAACTCCTTTTTGGTTCTGTAACTTTGAAAGATACCATATAGCAACCTCAGAACCATATAATTTCAGATTTTTCTGTCCATTTAGTGCAGCACCATGAGAACCTTGTCACTGGGACTATTAGCCGTCAGTGAGCTGCAGCTTGAGGTAAGATTAAGAGAATTTTCATTGGGAAAAAAGAGAGTTATTACTGGAAATTAATTTAATATAGTGTCAAGGCAAAAAGAGATGTAAATAAAGAAACACCTCTTAGGACAAAAGAAGAAGTAGAAAGAGTTAAAAAATTAGAGAAGTGGCAATTCACAGCCAAGCAAAAGTTAGCCTGGAATGGTGCAACGGTTGAGGATCCCAGATGTGGGATACCTTGTCAGTCAGGAACAGAACTGATTTAACTGTCATCTGATGAATGACAGAATAGCACAGTCAGTCAAAAAGTGGGATATTGTCACTTTATATCTCAATTCCTATGAACAAAGCAGTTATTTTTTCTTTCAGATTTCTCTTTGTTAGCTATTAAAATAACGGTGCCTCACTTTCATAAGAATGACTGAAGCAAAACCCCATAAAATAATTAAACCTCAGACCTACCCAAATGCCGACATCAAATGTGTAAAAGTCATTGATAGTGCTCTGTCTCAAGGGAAACAGAGATTGATGAAACACAGCTGTGTTCACAGCCATTGATGGCATACATCATCATTTCCACAGCATTCACATTAAATTACTTAGCAGCTATAGTGCCAGTATAGATTATGGGCTAACCCAGTCCTTTCTTTTAATGTCAGGCATCTGGAATTTCAGGTTCAGAGGAACATTTCTTCCTTCCCTATTTTTTTTTTTTAAAGATAGATAAAGCAGTAATGCCAAAGGCATGAGAATACCAACTTTCCCCTAAGCAATAAGTATTCACACTGCACTCAAAAATAACTTTTAAAGTAATACTAAATTTTAATATATATTAATATGTAACCGCAGGAGCACAGGAAAAGAGAGAGAAGCTTAGACTAACAAGAAGTTCAAAAAACATCCTGTAAAAGTATTGGCAATGCAGCATTCTTCTATATGAACCACAGCTGTGTGACTTGCCTATTTTCATTACATTAGTAGAGCTGGGAGCCTTATACCCTCATAAAACCAGCTGAAGTAACAGAAGGTCCAAATGATCCCTTCTAACCAGAACTGGATGGTACTTAAATGCAAGACCGTTCTGGACCATATTAAGTTGATCCTGGAATCACAACTGAGATGCTTAAACACAGGAACTTTAAGCACCAAGAGATTTGACTGATGTGATTAAAACTGGGCAAGTGCTTTGCTCGCCAGTTCGAGGATTCAAATGCAGCCTCTTGCATCTAAAGTAACTACTATTACAAAAGCAGAGTGCACAACTTATATGCACTGTGATTTTACTGTGTTTAAAAAAAAAAAAAGAAAAAAAGAAAAAAGAGCAGCAACTCAGTGTGCAGGAAGCTAGACTAATAAGAAGAAAATCCTGTATTTGCAGGTTATTTTTCTCAAAAATTGAACTTACCATGATACTAATAGATTAATAACGTTAGGAAGGAGCAAGACAGTAAAGAGGTCTTCCAAAACTGGCAAGGGGTTGTTTAGTCTAAACCACAATGTAAAGTGTGAATAATAAAAATAAGAAACTTCAGATACTCAATGGACTAACCCCTATAAAATAGCAATAGCCCCAGGAAGCCATAAGAGTAAAGCCACTTGACCATGTTATTAATTTTATGAAAATAAATTCCAGAAAACCCTCAACTCAGACATGTACACATTTCCATGCAATAGAGATCCTTTATATTCTACTAAATTTTATTTTCCCACCATTTTATTTTACTAAACTTTGAGGTGATTGTTACATTACAGCTGCTTTTCCTGATGTAAGTCGTTGGGGTTTTTTGCTTTCTATCAGCTCCATTTACAATCACATTTTCATTAACTATCTAGGAAAGGTTATAATTAAACTGATTTAAAATACTAGCTGGTTCTGTAACAGAGAACGTAAACTATTTCTCCTAAAGTAAGTGAAAATTATGAAGGTCATTGAAGCAGCTCATCATTCAAACCAGATCCTGATTAGTTGTTTGGTCACTG
>JAWWES010000133.1:24986883-25004114 GCA_035583135.1 Lophotriccus pileatus
AAAGTAAGTGAAAATTATGAAGGTCATTGAAGCAGCTCATCATTCAAACCAGATCCTGATTAGTTGTTTGGTCACTGTATTTGTGTAAAGAGAGTTTATATTTATAAGTTTGATCACAGAAACTTAAACTACAACTCAGCTGTCCTAAGCCTACCAATTTTAAAATATTTCATATGAAATAAGTAAATAGAAGTCCCATTCAGTGTCACAGGTTTAATGCCCTCAGACCTTGAACAGTAAGAAATAAAAAGCCATCAGAATATATCGTATTTCTTGAAACTTTCCACTGTTGTTAATAACACCAAATAGCTGTGGCCTTACTGGTTGCAGGTTGTATTATATTTATTTCCAGAAAATAAAGTAAAAAAGTGCATACCACAGCTACAATTTTAACCTGAGATTCTGACAGGATACCACTCCAATTTTCATTCTGAACTGAGCGCCCTTTCATGCTCCTGTACATCATTTAGGAAGCTGCAACAATTAATCCAACACAAAGGGATAATATTCCACCTCAAAGCATACCCCAGCCAAAGATGGCCTGATGGTACCTACCTTGCATAACTCATCACCTGCTGTAGTAAGTCTGCTTGTAACCAGACAGAACCACGTAGCAAATTAGAAGAGAAGTAAGAGGAGCAAGTCCAGCATTGTCTTCTGGGATATCTCAGAGATAAATTATTACAGCTATTGAGTATATGTCATTTATTCCCCCTAGTCAACATTGTAGAGCAAACTACCATAAAAGGGCAGTCCTACTGAGGGAGAAAAAAATAAGTGATTCTTTTGGGCCAGCTGAGATATTCTCCAAGTAGGAAGACATTGCCTACCTGGAAAGTACTCAATGCTTTTCTTTTCCGGTCTTAAATACCTGAACACAATCATATGTGGCAACTAAAAAATTCAAGGCAATGACTAATCTGCCTTAGTTTACATCTCAGTTGTCCCAGCATATTCATAAACTCAAATGATCTAGAGGGGGCAGAACACATTCCATCACTCCTTGACAACAAAACAGACTCATTGACCTATTGTATCTGTTTGTACACATACGAAAATACAGCTGTGGACAGCTTTCCTTAGAGAGGGGGGAAGCAGCCTGGACCATTTTCCAAGCTGGGTGGTAAGTTTTCACACTCCCCAGTTTTGCCAGGCTACAACATGTTACAATGACATTTCTGTTTTCTGTCAAGGCCAGATGTCTGATGTCTTTTTTTTCCCCCGTATATTTTTTGTGTTTGGGGAAACAACTCTCTTTCCTGGGAACTTTTTCTGCAAATATTTCCCTACCTGAAATATTTGTCATGTCTGAAAAGACACTTTGCAAGTCCCTAAATCCCTGTTCCAATCAGGGGTTCCAAAGCTTGATTTATGCAAGCAGTAACTGAGCCTTATTGCACTGTGATAAAGCCATTCAGTAGTCATATAACTCTGTAGCAGCCTAGTATATGGCTGGTTTTAAGTGTGATTGCTTATTCTGTTGGTCAGATGCAATTGCAGAGCCTGGGGAACAGTGATGTATAGCAGTAGACTATATTTTTATTTTTAATTCATTTTTCATCCTCTGGTGAGTTCTAGCAGAATGTGTATTCACTGTTTTAGCTAGGCTGGGCTGGTATCCAGCATTAGAGATATTGAATAGGAAGGGAAAATTCTGTCCTGTATCCATTTTTCCTGTACTTCCATGTGCTGTTGGTAACAACAGCATAAAAATATAGCATAATTGGCCGAGGGTTTATGCCTCAGAGTAATTTATCCATGCCTTGTATTTTCAGTGCTGTTATTCCAAGGACTGAAGTCACCACAACCAATTCAACCTGTTTGACCACACTGGCAGAAAACTCCTTTAAAGATCTTTGCAAAAAGTGCTAGAAATACGGCAAAGACCATTTGCCTTTCCTTGTTTGTAGCATCAATCACAGTGCCTTTCCATGCTCCCCGGGATCAAGCACTTCCCTAAGAAGCTGTATTTCTTAAATAGCTATAGTTTTAGGTCCATCTGCCTACCTTATATACCTACATGCCTCAGGTGAGTACATGAGTCATGACACCTCCTCATGTCCTGCTGTTCACATCTCATTAAATCACAGAACATAAAAAGAGATGCAAAAGTTGATCACCACGGCTATGGGTGACCACAGGCAGCACATATTCTCTCCTCACCCTGTACCTTACATACCTTAAGCCATGTCTTTGAGAAAAAGGTCATTCGGTCGTTCAAATGATTTTATTCTTCCTTCTTAAGAAGGAAGTACGGAAGCAGGTGACACTCTACAAGAGTATTTTTGATATGCAAATGTCTGCAGGGGCAGCTCACTTGGGTGGGCCATCTCCAAGATGGGAAAATCCCCAAGACCAGCTCTGGAGAGGCCAGCAGAGCTTACACAGGGAGCAAGACAGCAGCAATGGATATTACAGTAACTGCTCTGGAAAATTCCCCCTCCTCCCCTGAGCATCTGTTCTACACGTGTTGAACAGATCTTCTTTGTCTCTTGTCCAGCAACATGTGAACGAACTCGAGTTCCCTCGGGGAATGAAGGGATACAGGAGAAGTCAGCCTAAAGATTTGTGCTGGAAGGATAAAAGATAACAGCCTGTCAAACTGCAGACCTTTAAAGCTTAACACTTTCTTTCAAATTTGCTCTCACACTGCTATCTACTGCCAAAATATTACAAGTTTGTGACCCCAACTTACATTTACTGCTTCTTATCAAGACATTTCAGATTAAAAAAAAAAAAAGAAGTAGAAAAAGTACAGTGTATAAACAGGAAAATTTGTATCAGTTTGTATCATAAAATTATCATGAGATCTGTTCAACTTTTAGCAATCACAACTGTGCAAGACAGCCTATGGACTCAGGCAAACATTTGCTTTTGTCATTTCTTTGCAGAAATGATTTTATTGCTTCTCAGACATACAAACCTTCCTCAGGACCTCTTAAAAAGTTTCAATTCACAGTTTAAACCCGATAAATTCAAAATGCCGAGACATCAGATCTTGCATAGTTGGATGCCCAATCCACCTAACCATGTAAACTTAATACAATTCCATGTATAATCAAAGAGTTATCCAAGATCACTCAAAAAAGCATGAACTAAAATATTTGGGGTCTTTTTTAGTTTAGAGTGACCCCATAAAAGCACTGTGCAAATGTTCCCAAGCTCCCTGTAACAGAGTTGACTTCACAAAAGTACCTTTAGGTCAAAGCAGGACAGTAATTGAAAAAAAGTTCTATTAACAACTAAAATGTATCAGCACAGCATCATAACAAGACCAGGTTGGTTTAAGGTCCCAAGTCCCCAGTAAGATATTTAGTTGGTAGCATTTGCCTATGCTGATCCTCCTGGAGTCACCTTCATGCTTCAAATTCACAGTGTAGACAAATTTAGCCGTTTTCAGGCTGTAGTACATGGTAAAGCATCAGCACCTCAGACTTTGTTTTGAGTCATTCACACAGTTTCTGTAAACAATTGTAATCAGAGGAAGAAAAAATGGACTGAAAGCCATTCTTTTGTCACTCCCTGAAAAGAAAAGCTGTGAATGCACATCATGAGGAACATAAACTATGTACTGAGGTGGAAATCTTCAGCTACCTCTCAAAGGAGTTGGGAAAACTACCACAACATGTCTGATATATAAAAATGGTTGCACAAATTTTTTAAATTACTACCTAATTGAATTAATGAACATTTTGAATTTTACTCTATAGTACAGCTGCATTTAAATACCGGTCCACTCGCTTCTCAACTGGTAATTTAAACAACCTCGAGACAGGATAAACATTTCATAACCTGATAGCCTACGGTATTTAAGTAAATACCATAAGTAGTATTTACTTAAAAGTAAAACAAATTATCAGTATGAGAAGCACTTATGAGGAAAAAAAAAAAAAAAAAGAAGTAGTAGAGACAAAGGGGGAATTAGGGAGAAAGACAATTTGAAGAGCTCAGATGTCAGCTTGAGGAAGTGCTGCTTCCTCCATACCCCTATTTCTAGTGGCCTCCTGCATGTTCTGGCAACACACTCAGGATTTCCATGAGACAGCACTGGCATATAAGACACACTGGAGTTGCTGGGAGTCATTCTCCACTTACTTTGTCTGCACCTGAATGCCAGCCCTGCACAAGGTGTATGAGAGAGGTTGGCTGCTTCCTCACACATCCACTTCTGGCAAAGATGGGTGTAGTACAGTAGTACCAGTTCCTACAAAACCACCTGTGGTCCCCCTGGTCCACCTATAGAAGAGCACACAGCATGTGTCTGAGATCACCTGGATCCTCCATCCTTCAACCTCCTCGTTTCCATGTTGCAACTCCCTTCTCACAGAGACCACCCAGGAGGTGACTATTAGGAAAATCTATTAGCTGCTGTTCACCTGGTCTAAATTTTAAAAGGTGAACAAGAGGGTACATTTCCTATTATGAATCCCCCATTCTCTCCTTTTTCACGAACTATTCCATTATTGCATTTCTTGTTGAGTATAGATCCACATTTTGATATCGTGCATGATGGAAACTCTCTTGGATTTCTGGAATTCATTACAACCTTGATCCACTTCAATCATACTGGTAAGCATGAAACAATAGAAAGAGCCTTCCAACTGTCACCTTGGATTTGTCATCAAATATGGAATATTATGGAAAAACTTTCAAGAGTTGAAATATATACCTTCCAAACTGGCAAAATAAGCAAAACAACACTTCATCATATTTAAGTGACTCACAGGTGTCTCCCTACACCATTTATACTGACTTGCAGTGAGCTACAGTCATCCTGTCAGGTGGGTTTTAAGCTTTATCAAGGGTCAAAGCCATTCAAACAAAAAAATCCAATAATTTTGGTATTATTACAGTTGATAGATAATATACTTTATCACATCATGAAAAAATATGTATTGTAGAACTGAGACTCTACTGCCTGTGTACATGCCATACCCTTAGTCCACAGTGCATCTTTTAAAGCAGTGTGGACAGTTCAAGTTAGAAAAGTGCACCAGCTCATTTCTAAGACACAAATTCACTGCAAGCCATCAATGGAAGTCTGTGCAGTGAAAGTTCTCAGGTCTGTTATGCCATGCCACTTATGCAAAAACCTAATTTATTTCATCTGCAATACTATCAAAACTGCTCTCTGAATACTTGAAACATAGCCATTGGCTTACAGTCTGAAGTAAAACACAGGTATTTCTGTAATTTAAAATGTGTTAGTTATGTTTCTAAGTTTAATATGTGTTGGTTATAATATCATTGTGTGTTTTAATGCACTGGAGTGTGCATTGTCTGCAACCCAACAGGGAATTTTTGAAAACTTCTGCACAGCTTGAATTACCAAAACAACTTCAAGTGATCTGTATGGTCAGTTGGATAAAATTTGTAATACAGTAACCATATAAAAATAGTGAATAATTGATTCAGCAACTATTCCTTATGTAGCCATTTTTGTTATTAAAAAAAATAAAAGTAATGCTGCAAGCCTTCTGTTGTTGGCCAGTTTTCTGTGGTATAGAAGCACTAAAATCAACAGTAGTAAAAGTATAGGCCTGGGTATCCACATATTAACACTGTAACATTTGAAGAGTCTGAGTCTTGGCCAAAATGAGTCCATCTGCTGTGCTTCAAGTAAGATATTCCCATAAAATACAGATGCCATTAGAGATGTACACTTGCTCTGGAGTTTAAGAAAAAAAGCTAAACCTTCTGCCTTGAAGAAAAAAAATATCTAAGGCAAACCAACTAAGCACAAATGGCTTCATCTTTTGATGTTGCTGGATCAAGCATTCTTTGCTGGCATGTTCAGAATCAAAAGAAACATCCTGATAATGAGACATAGAGTTTTTGTGATCTTTCTTGATTTCCTGTATTAACATTAATGAAATAAAGAAGGCAACATCTGAAGTCTAAGGTCTTCATTCTTGAATAGCACACAAAAAATAATAAAAAAAAATCCTTCATAGCCAAGAAAGAATTTTAAAAAGAAGTTACTTATACATCCCTCAGACAAGAACCTTACAAATTTCTTTTGTGATATGCAAACCTATTTCTCATTAAGTTTGATGTTCTCTACTTGCTTTCCTCATATGCTCCATTTATGGGAAAATTCACATAAATGCTCAGTCCATTTGCATTGCTCATATCCCCATGTTACCTGAAGCTAACATGACACATAGGTGCATACTGACCTATACAGAACAGGACTTTCACCTGTTGCTTGTATACTTATGGTCCTTCTATAGAAGGAATTCTTCGTAACAACTCTCTAACTCCTCGACCTCCCAAGAATAATTGTTTGGGGAAAAATAAAATCCAATTAGTCATCTATAAACAGACGTGTTTTTCTTTTCCTGAGCATCAACAGTGAAAACCATCTTCCCCTCAAGTAAAATAGAGCTGGAATATGACTTTGGCAAGTCCCACTGCTCTGTATATCAGCCTGGAATAATTTCAGAGTAGTCTTTATTTCTGGTTTCTGTTCATTCCTACCATGATGAAAATACAACTGTTTCAATTTTAAGAACAGAAACTAAAAACCAGCAATTTAAAAACTGTTCCAACTAAATGTCTTGAGAAACATCGAAAGTTTTCAGTCCACTGAAGCACTTAGATGTGCATAACTGTTAAGATAGCAATTGATTGAATTGGTTTAAAACAAAATTATCCCTAAACTGGGGGGTTTAGGTACATACAGCTTTCCTCTGATGTGAGTCAGAAAAACACCTTCTTTGATTTAATAAGGTACAGGAAATATGTGCTTAAGGGTGGTAATTTCTCAGTTGGCCATGGAAGGTAGCTAGTCGTGGCACAACTACCTACACACACATATTCCGCATTATTCAAGCTGTTTATCCATGCTGTAGAAAGAAATCACTGCTTTGTATTCAGCTCTGAGAAACAGTTCTGAGTGCTACCATCTTCTGGAGGAAGTGTGTGAGCCTCCTGTCAGCCATCCAGGATGTCATAGAAAAAAATGGGGCCACGGGCAGTTTTCAGTCTCAAGCTCTCTTTGAACACAGGAGTCAGCAATAACAGACCCAAATAACCTGTGATCTCTGTGATCTCACCTATTCTGCCAGGAAATGAAACCCATGAGGGCAGAGGTATCTTCTCCAAACACATTTCCACTAGCAAAATTATTCTGGGCCAACTTTGATCCATTATAATGTGTAGCAATGATATACTTGAGCCTATACTGGGGACCCTAAAATTGGATTTGCCATCTTATTTAACCAACTACTCCTCATTTTCACTCCTCCTTGGTCTCTTATCTATATCAGATATGATTCTGATCAAGGAACAGCCTTTGTAATGCTCAAAATGGGGGGGGTGGGGGGAGGTGGGGGTGGGAAACAACCTTGCATTTGTTTCATGATTATGTAAAAAATTACCTCCATACGAGTTTTTATATTGAAGCATAAGAGACATGAGATATGAGAATAGATGTTAGTTAAAACTACTTCACTGAATTGAAAATATAAGTCAAAACACTGTTAAAGAATTTACAATTTTTACATGTTAGGTTCTCTAAGGAAAGTATTTTTCACTTACATATCAAAATAATAACAGTAGTAATAAATGTTATATGACCATTGACTGGAGCATAACATGCTAAAAAAAGAGAATCACTCTTTGTACTTTCAGTTTAGTTACTTCATCATTCCTATTAAAGTCTTATTTTGGGGTATCTAATTTCTCAAAGCTCATGCCTGCATAAACATTCAAGCTTCTTATTAATATAGCTGAGCTTATTTCTTTTTATCTTAATATATTCAGTACCTCAGAAGGCGCCACAGCTGGAATGCAGCTCTTGGATATGGATCTTAAGTGCTTCAAAGGGAATGGGAGAGGTCAGCATGCCTGAAAGAAAAGATATCACCACTGCCAAGGACCAAAGAGATTGTGACAAGATGGAAATACAGAAGTTAATACAGAAAACCAGGGACAGAACCACTGAGGTTCTAGTGGTAGGAAAGTTAAATTCTTTGCTTTCTGAAAAGGAACCACAGAGCATATTCCACAAACAGAAAAACCCTCCACAAGAGGTAAGTGAAGGCTGATAACTAATTGCAAGGCTACAACAAAGAGATTCCTTACAGAAACATGAATCAGCTTAGGTAAAATGAAAGCACTTTGTAAATCAATATTACTTCTGAGAAACAGCCCACTCCGTTTTTGTCAAGCTAAAACATCAGGTTCTGACATGTTTGAATAGTTGATTGGGCTGCTTGTGCATGTGCATAGACAGACACACACATCCTTAATTTCTGGCTTTGAGGCATACTGGAAGTAGTGAAGTACCACAGGAAAATGCTTCTTGCAAAAGAAGCATAATGTATCGGTTTTGTTTAAAGCAATATTAGTAAACCAGTGTAAATGAAATCAGCATTTGCCCCAGTTGGCTCAGAGGAAACAAAGTTCTAAAGTTATTAAGAAAGTTCAAAGGAAATATGGAAAGGAAAAGGTCTAATGAAAAGGAATGTTTATATGGAGTTTCAAGTAGTTTGTGTCCATATACAAATATTTGTTCAGGGATTACTGTTAATGAAAATTCTCCTTGTTGAGTTCAGGCTTTGTAACATCTTTCAATTTTCCTAAAGTTAGTCAAATCCAGCAAAGCAAGCATTCCAGATGTTGTTTTTATGATGCAGACAGCCATCTTATAGGTAAGGTCACCTCATCCATTTCAGCTGTGTATGCTGTGAGCCACGTTGTTCTTGTCCCATTCGTTTCCCTACTCACAGGAAGTTGAGCTCCTTTCAGGTGAATAGTAAACAGCAATGGAGAAGAACAGAAATTTACATGTTAATACTTTACATATTCCAAATATCCAAGCACTCACACATTAACTCACCGTCCCCAGCATGTGCAATGAAAATTCTTATTACTTCATGTAACAAGTGCTGAATTTGATAGCCAAGTGCAATGAAAGGCTGACAAAAATTGGTAAAGAACAGGCAAGACAGGAGAGTCACTTTGTCCAGTGAGTGAAGCAAGATAACATCTCAAGATGGCTTCGGACATGCAGAAACCTGCAACTGGTACGATCAGTGACTTAGAATCAACAGGGTAGAGACTACAACTCTGGAAGACCAAAGTATTCTGCTTTCCCCATTGCTACATCAGCATAGCCTTTAAACAGATTTAGAGTACGTCACACACCAGGGCTTCCTTGGCCCTTGTGCCCAAACCCACACAAGTTCGTTCATTATTGATGTGATATTTATTTGTTGCACCTGGATACTAGATTGAGTTTGTCATTGTTCTGCTTGTCAGCATCCTCCAAACTACTTACATGTTTCATATTATAAAAGAAGACAGATTAATATTGAAAATGGGCTTTACAAAAAACCTGGGTAAATACAATCACTGAATTAATTTCAGACACTTGGAAATTTGACAAAATTGCATTATAAAAGAAAATTAACAAAAAGGCTGTTTCTAGTCAGAAATTGTGCTAGCAATTAAAGTGATGCTAGCAAAGTTCAATAAATATATACAAGACCAACATACTAAACAAGTTGCTAAGCCTACATTATTAAGTATGAAAATAAAAATATGCAGCTTATATCTCACACACACATAAATTTGTTTTTAAAAAGTTTCAGTGATATTTTACATGACATTTTCCATTAATTTAATCTCATTTAGCAATTGCAGCTACAGATTCCTTGGGTTAGAGACCCTCAGTAGTAACACAACAATCTATACACTCAAAACATCTCTTTTACAATGAATCTCACTAGTTGCCAAATACTGTTTCTTTGGGGGAAAAAAGAAGTTGCATCACTTCTTACAGTGATGCAACCAAAGAACCCAAGCAAAGTTTCTGTCAAGGTTCTTTGCCTCATGACAAATCAGTCAAATCAATACTTGCTTCTCATGCCTCATGACATATTAATATTTGCTTCTCACATGATGACTCAAAAGATACTGAATAGACATACTTGTTTTACCCTTTATCCTGCTAAGAGAGAATAAATGAGGTCTGAGCAAATCACAGACCAGTGGTAAGCGAGACTGCAAAGCATCCCATCACAGATAATATAGATATTACCAGCAATGGTTACTCATGCATCATTGCAGCTTGTAGAGAATGGTAACTATTGGAACTGGCACTGAATCATCAGAACAGAGGAAGCCTGGAAACAGCTCCACAAGTGATCTTTGTGAGGCCGTTCAGATCCTGCTCCTGCAAACAATTTCTATGGGCAGAATGTTCCAAGGGCTGCAAATTCATGGGCCAGGTCCCATGAATTTGAATGCTAAAGTGAATCTGATTTTTTCACTAAGGCACATTTAGTTCCTTTTATTCTTCTTACATTTTCAACCTCGAGATAACTGGAAAATGCTAATGTCAATTTTTTCTTCAACATATCTTGGAATGTGCTTTTTAAAACAACTCTAAAGACTGAGGGTTAAAAAACAGTATCAATAAATGTCACAGAATTTTGCATAAAAATTGGGGGTTACTAATCCTTGTTTTGAATGGATTTGGATGAAGTCATTTAGGTTTGGTGTTACAGTGTTGACAGGTTTGGTGTTACAGACTTTCAGATGCTCTTAAACAAAAGATTTTAAAAGCAACAGTTGATTGTATTTCGGTTAATTGCAGCCTAGACGTCTATATTAATTTGGGAGTAAATTTAGAAACAGTAAAACTCCCTGCAAGCCTCAGTGCAGCTACGCTTTTTCCTGGTTGATATCAGAGCTGTCTGTCTATCACATTACAATTACCATCAGAGTTCTGAAGGCACCATTAGCAAATAAGAGTGACTGCTACAAACAAATTCGCATTCTCCAATTACAAGCATCACAGTTTCTTTGTGAAAGGGAGAGCAGAGTGCCTTCAAGCACAACAACGGAACAAAGGTTGAGTAACTGATGGTCTAATGTTCTCTACCAATTCATTAGGAACAATTTCTTTGCAACATTTCAGTTTTCCTTGTTGATTTTCACCTGAGTACTGATCGCAGTTGATTCCACTTAGTTCATAGGAGATTGATCGTACCACGCACTCAGACTGTCCCTCTGCAGTGTAACATACAGAACAATAATCTATTTGAATTGATGATTCCTTTGTAAGTGAAGCCAAACCACAAGATCAGAACACTGCGATTGCATAGAAGGGCAACAAGTGACATGGCTTATTTACTGATTGATACTTCCCTATAGTAATACCACAGCTTCTATTGGAAAACATCTGGAAACATTACAGTGCAATAGTTCTTTTAAAATAATGAGGTCTATCAATCATTTGTATGACCAATGAATGTGAAAGAGCTTCATGTTGTCCATAAAACAACCAGACTTGATGCTACTCACCCATGACTAGTGATTTCACTTTGGCCAGGACAAATAGGTATCTGCAGAGCAGCTGCTGTAGTCACAACAGAGTGTATCTTCTTCGAAAGGATGCCTGTGCCAAGACTAGGGAGTGCACAATGTGGAAAATAGCTCACCAAAGAAAAGAACAAAGCCACAACTACAAAGGTAAATAAGTCAAAGAGACTTAGCTCAATAAGATTTACAGGATCTCGAGCATGACTTCGACCACTGAACACTAACAGAAATCAGCCACTGGTTGTTTAATTTTTTTTTTTAATTATGTCACTTCAAAGACTACAGGTAAGTCATGGTATTATTAATTCTCTCTCAGTATAAACAGATAAGACTAATGTGTAAGAAGGATGTGTCACCATACAGGATAAGCAAAGACAGATCTGGAAAAATAGAGGTGGAATTCAGCTTTGTAAGAACTTACTGCTCATTAGTGGCAGCAAGAGTTCAGTAAAACAAGCCCAAATGCTTGCACTGTTCATTATAGCAACACTTAGTTCTGCAAAGAGAACCAAACCAAACTGTCAAGTCTTCCCAGCTGTTTCTACTCTTCAGTGTTGTTTAACAGGTCAATCTCACATCTCCTGCTCACTGCACATATTCTGGTGAGCATGAGCAGTGTGTGAATGAGAAGAGGGAGAAAGGGAAGAGAGAACAAAAACTGCAGATAGCTAGGATAAGTTGCAGAGAGGGACAGAAAAATTAGAGCCTGATGTGGTTCTGCATTGCTTGGGGCAAGTAAATATACTTAGGTTTTTTAATTCGGGAATTTTCTAACATCTGCCAAAGAAATGGGATTTCATCTCAGATTTCACAGATTAGATCTCTTATCCAAACTACTCAGACTTGGGCAACATTGGCCACCTCTATCCACATGAAGGCATCAAATCAAAGGTTTGAATTTCCTTTGCATCTCCTACCAAGTGCAATTATTTCAAATTGCTGGAATTAAACATATATGGGAAAGCAGTTACTTGGATCCAAAATATGACTGACCACCTCTTTCCATACATTTTTCCAGGAAATGGAAATAAGGCAAGTATTTCTCATTTACTATCTAAAATGTCATTTCAAGAGAACCTTTTGCCTAGAACCTTGATTTTAGGCAATTTTCAAGTTTGGTGCAGAGCCCTTTACTATTTCATTAGTATTTCCTCTACTGTTCAGTTCCCTACTTTTCTCACTAGCTTTTCCTTTCTTAGTCTAGATGTGGAGAAAACAATTGATTAGCCAGTCACATTCCCAAAAACATAGGTAATAGAAGCAACCTTAGAGAAATCAAAGCTACATGAGGGAGGCACTGACTTCTGCTGTCAAGCTCCAGTCTACCATTTCATCAGCACTGCTGTGACACTACATTCCGCACTATCCCAATCACTTATTCCTTTCTATTAAAAAGTTATTCCAAGGGTCATAAAAGAAAATTAAGAAGTTCTATAGAACACTGTAAACTACAAATGTTCAGTAGAAATATGAAGAATACAGAATACTCTCAGGCATGCAGAAGACCAAAGGTGATAGAAGCAAATAAAGTCTAATTGTCAAATTGTCTATTTCTTTCCTCCCATTTTTGGGGAAAGAAAGATCTGCTATCAGCCACTTATACTAATAGTATATAAGACTACCACATCACCTTAGGGAAACGCAGCCAGGACCATGACACAGTGTATCTTCTGACACAATACAGGTAGCACTTTGTGAGGTATAGCCTAGCTTGCACAGCGCTGGACAAGGTTGAAGAAATCACAGAGAAAGCGCAGGCCAGAAGGCAGGGTTTGTAGTCAAATCTAGAGGCACAGTATTTCCTGGCTACTGTCACACAAGACAAGGATGTATTGTCATTATCCAAAGAGAATGTCTTCTGAAGATTTCAGCTCTGAGAATCTCTTCATGGGAAACCTTGATGTAATATTAGCCCCCCTGTACTGGCTGGATCATGCTCTCTCCCCCCTTTTACTTCAACCAGAGAGGAAGTGGCACTAAAAGAACTCCCATTTAACATCAGCTGAAATTGTATCAAGGCCCTTGCTCATACCACCACGTGGAAGACTCAGCTACCCTCATGTTAAGCATAACCAGCAACCAAGGGCAACAACAAGAGTTTGCAAATGAAGGCTTGGTAATAAAATCTGTTTCTCAAGAAAGTACCTCCTATGCAAGTACATGCATCACAAAATAGTATTCTAAAAGTAGCTATTTATAAGAGAGAGATGAATTAGGTTAATTTTTCTCATTCAGTCCAAGACAGTTTCTCAAGCCCAGGCTTGAGAAAGGGGTAAATGCTGAGTCTGAGGCCAGATGGAATATTGCCCTTTCAGATCAATGTAGAAAAAGTGTCTTTTGCCAAATAAACAGAGCGGGGAAAAAAGAAAGCAAGCCTAATTATACCAACCTTTCTAAGACACATTTCCAAAAATACTTATTGGCCTTATCCGGAGTGGAAAGTTTCAGGGGGAGCAGCAGAGGTGTTTTATTTTAGCTTGGCATGAGTAGGGAAATTATAGGAATGATTTCTAAGTGTGGCAAATGCAGCTGCTTCTCAAAGACATAGTTTAAGGGTTCTTCGGAAAGCCATAAACCCCTTGAGAGACTCATAAAGAGCTGGCATGGTTTCATATAAATTTAAGAACTTTTTTTTTTTTTAAAGAGCCAGTTTGATACTGTTGTAACAAAGCTTGAGGCAAGACTATTAAGACAAAAGTGGTAATATAGTGATCAATTGCTCCAAAGTATCACCATGTTCAAGGCTAGGCCCCCTAAAACTCGTGTTAAAATTACACTAATCCAAAGATTTCAACTAACAAGCAGATAAACCTTCCCAAGGATGATAGCTGCCCTAAGTTTTAGCAAATCAGTTTTCTATACAATAACTACAGAAACAGGCAGAAACAACACAGAAGAAGAAAAAAGTTAAATGCCTCATTAAATCTTACCAGACTAGTCTTGTGACTACAGGAAACATTCCTGTTGTGTGTGGACTTTGGATGGGGATGGAGGGAGCCACAAAGAGTGCTTTGCACTAGACAAAGGTAACTTTTCCCTTTAGGGGTGTCATACTGGCCAGTACAGAGATTGAAGAAAAGGCTAATACACAAACAGAAAGTTTCTCAATTTTCAGCAGGAAATTCTCCATCAAATGAGGTGAGATGAAAAACTGATAACCCATTGCTGAAAATATTTTGGTCATCTGTGATCCTGTCACAAGCAAAGACTGCTCCAGGGAGTATAATGATGTGACAGTTTCCTATGAAAGCTGGGGTTTAACTGAATAAACCACAAACTTGTGTCCTTTAGGTAGAAAGCTGTACATATTTACCCTCAGCGAATTCAAAAGGCAGAGGTTTTCTAGAAAAAAAAGATTAATTGACCTTTCACAAACAAGGCCTTGGTTGGAAGGCAGCAGTACGTTTATAGGGGTTGGTTTGGCTTTGGGGGTAGGGACTGGGGGTGTTACCTGGCCAGGCTCTGAGCAGGCTCTGTGGACTCATACTCAGAAAGATGAAGCTTCTTTGGACTCTTTGGTTCACACCAAACATTCACACAACTTCTCTTACTTTCTCCTTCCCACATTTTGTTTCCACTGCCGCACAGGAAAGCAGAAAGACTGCTATGAGTTTGTTCAGGTCTGTTCTGCAGATCTATAGAGCACTTGCATCTAGGGTAATTGATTAGTATTTAACATTTGACAGACTACTTATGAAGATGGGACTTTACCAGCATTCATTCAACATTCACCTCACGTGCATTAAAAAATCCCAATTCCTCTGCTTTAAAATTTCCAGCATATATTTTCTTTTTTTTTCCAGTGCACACCGCACACACACATATTTATGGTTTGCTAGGAGGATTCCAACATGGCATTCAGCAAGAATAGCACTATTTTTATATTTATAATTCTTTTAACACCTTACTCACTGTATTTGCTGTTTCCAAGAATGAAGGAACCATTTAATACAGTGCTAATCTAAAGTTACAAATACAATTCGTCAAGAAAACAAAAAAGGAGGTTCCATACATTTCATATATTTATCCCAAGCCAACACTCCTGCATAATGCAGTAGACCCATTCATCCTTGTTATTCCTAAAAAGATGAAAGATTGTGGTTTCCACAAATTGAGGATGTGAACAAATGTCATCTCTGGCAAGCAGGAAGAAAATCATAGCTCCTGGACATAAAATATTCCACTGAAAATACTCTCTCCTGCATAAAAAAAAAAGAGTTTTTAGTTCAAATACATCAAACAAGAACTAAAATTGTATCATTTATGCACAAGAACTAAAATTGTATCATTTATGCACAAGGGGTGTGAAATGACCAATAAAATCAAGTCACATTCATCCAGTAAAGATTAAAAGAAACACTTCAAATAAGATCACACTCAGAAACAAAGAGAGCATTTATCAGTAGGAAACATTATCAAGATGAAGAATAAATATTTTACAGCTATATTTTCAGGTACATTTCAATTGTGCCTCATTTTGCATCAGGTAATTAGGCAAGGAGCTTGCTATTCTAAAACCAGGTTCACAACATTTCTCACCAGATGATTTTGCATATCAGCAGTTTAAATCTTCAAATTGTCATAATAGAAGAACATAAATGTCCTAGAGCATTATAACTGTCATCTCCCACTATTTGCAGCTCTTGTTTTGGTTTCAGCAACTGATGGAGCTGGTTTGAAGTTATGGGGAGTCACCAATCATCCTTTATTTTGAGAAAGTCTAGAATTTCCTTACTCTGCAGAAACATAACACTACATAATAATCAAAAGAATCATCTGCATACTACATCATTTTTTCTTAAAAGCAGAGAGAGCAAGAGAAATTAATTTAACATTAATAAATTTAAGAGCATATAGTAAATGGAGTGTCCCTTTGGTGCTAAGGATGATGATTAACTAGGATTAGGCATATCAACTGCTAAATTTGTCCAGTGTAACCCCAACGCACATGCTGAGCCTCTTCCTTCTATTTACAAGTATGATTTTTTCCACTAAAATTATGTTTCTCCAGAAAGAGAACAAGCAGTCTAGCTATATTTTATGCTAGCACTCAATCCCCAAGTCACTGGTTTTATTTTCAGCCCACAGGTTAGATAATTAACCCTCCCCTACTTTTCTGCAGAACAGATAATAAGTAACTGTTCATTCAATGGTGGTAATAATAACCAATTTCTCAGGCTCTGCCAAAATGAAATATGTCTGTAATTTCCTATTTTCTGAGTCCTCTTTTTCTTCTCTCTACCCAAAGCATCAGCTTTCTTCATTGCTTTGTTTCACAGCTGAAACTCTGCCAAGATTCATCATTTCCTGCTTACACTGCAATCTAAACCAGACCTTTTAATCAGATTCTCTATTATGAATATCTTTCCTTTTCACTTTTACCTAAGACTCATGAGCCCTGAGAATTAGAGAAGTGATGGTTTGTTTCCATCTTCTCCTCTCATTTCCTTTCTTTTATCACATGTTCAAACATGATTTAAAGGGGAATATATACAAAAATACAGAGAGTGTGTCTGAATTCATACCATTTAGGCTAGTTCAGGGCTCTGACTTAAGTCAGTTTCTATCCACAAATTTCTAGGCAAGGAGCAGTTGGAGCCATCAGCTTAATATGGAACTTATCAGCTACAGACCCCAAACCAAAAAAACAGTATTTCACATGAATGCATTTTAAAGACTAGGCTGACACTTTTTAGAGAACATTTTGCCAAAATTATTGTTCCTTTGCAACCAGGAAAAGACTTCCACCATAATTTCTTTGGTATAAGAATTATCAAGAAAGATAGGAAATTAACTTTAATTCTTACAAGGTCCAAGCAGCAGATTTGCTTGTAATAATAATTCTTTGTCATGGAATAGAAGGAAAGAGTTTTTCTGTATTCCACACACAGCAGTTT
>JAWWES010000133.1:25004214-25015085 GCA_035583135.1 Lophotriccus pileatus
ATAATATTGCTAACACAGCATACATCACAGTAGTGGATTCTTTAATAAGCACAGACTGGTATATCTGTCATTGGCCTACCAGGAATGGTGGATGTGATTTTTTACTGCTAGGATAGGAGTCCACAGGTTTATAACCAGTCATTTAGTTAACTGTAGGCAACATGGAGTTAACAGAAAAGTCTTCTAATATTCTTTGTCTTACACAATCAAGTTAGCACCTCCATATCCTACTAACTTTCAAAAGTTAGCAATAATTTCAAAGCTCCTTTCAGTAATGATATCAGTGATTGACAGGCGTAGGAGATTGGCTATAGCTCAGTGTATATAACCCTTTCAGTTCAAAACAACCCTACCTTGTCACTCAGAGTAATAGTTATCTGAAGGTGAACTTCCTTGTGGCATAGTTGAGCGACTCAAAGACCTCTCACAAAATGGGCTGAGAGCAAATTCATACTCCATTCAAGATCAGACAACCTTCCATGTACAAATCATCTAACTAATACACATTCCTACAGATGCACAGTAAGGAGCAGGATGCATGCTAGTCCCAACCAACAAGCTGGGCAACAGTCTAGAGCTATGTCTCAGACTGCTACACCGATAAATGCTGAGCTCACAGGCTGTTGTTGCTGTTGCCTTTATCCCTTGTCACAAAGCAAAACTATACAATTCCTTACTAATTCCTTGCTAAGTACTGCAGAGAAAGACTCTATGACTCTCTCACTGGCACAACAGTAATTTCTAAACTCAAAATCCTTGTGTAGCACAGACTCAATTCTCTATTTTCATAGTTTGTTCTCTAGCTCACCAGAGAAAGAAAAAGAAGATAATTACCATATGTTTGTAAAAACAATTTTACTGAATACCTTTATCTGCATGTATGAATAAATACAAGTTTTGCATTGAAACATCTCAAGGTTACATTCTGTGTCTGCTGAATGCCTTTTGAACTACATCCTTCTTGCTTGTAATCATTTTTGAAAAGCACTAAAATACTAAATCTTGGGGTTTCTCCTCACCCCTTTCCCCGGAGATTATTAGCAATTAGTAATTTAAACAATTCAAATTTTTATAGCACGCTGCAGAAACATTCTGAAACCAACCCCATAATATGATGCACAGTAGGCAGTCTGTTACCAGGAGCCTGGAAGGGACATGAGACCAAAAAAGTGAGATGACTACAGGAAGGCTGATAAATATAATAACAACCATGATAAACAAATACAAGCCATATAGATTTAGAGGTCTTCTCAAGAGTGCATATTCCCTCGCTGTTTTAAAAACACCCCAACTTCTCAAGACTCCTCACGAGGGAAAAAAAACGAGTCCTTTCCTAAGAAACCTGGCCTTCCCAGCTGTTCCAATTGAATTGTCAGTTTCTGCTCACCCTCAAGGTATCTTGTGTTCTGTCAATACTCTTTCATCATCAAAAACAGAGACACACTACTATTTAATAAGTAATAAAGCAACAGGACAGAAGGACTTAAGCTAGAGTTCTTATCTCATCAAAATATGACTTTTGTAAGAGAAAGATTTTAAAATGTTATTGCCAAACTGAATTATTTTTGCAGTTTTCTCTTAAGTGACAGAGAGTTTTTTTAAGTGGTTAAAGTATTAAATAGTTCAACATAAAATATTATAATAAACAATATATCCTGACACTAATGAAAAGTATCATAGAGTAAATATATCTAATTACGTAAAAAGATGAATGATTCCTTAAAATCTTTTTTTCTTTTTCATATCAATCTCCAAATAAATGTCTGAAAAAAACATTTGCATCTTCTGCAGCGTGCATGAGACAATCATTCATTTATTAAACCAATTCTCTCACATATAAAAAGTAAACATTCATCCTGTTCAATACATTCATTAATTCCACACTAGTATCAGTGAGCAAGAACTGTTTTCATGTTACTCTCTGTATAAATACACAGAAGTTCCACAGATATTATAACTTTAACAGATTTAGCCTAGATTTATTTACTTGCTAAATATATTAGCAATTATATCTGAGAGATGGTAAAGTCATGCCATTTCATTGGTCTTTTTGTCTTCATTAACCATTCTCACAGTTGTTACTCATTTGAAAACTTTTACTGGCTTAATCTCAGAAGTTTCTGAAGCTATCATATGTTAGAAATTTCTAGAAAAACAAATTACTCAGTCAAAAGTTAATTATACAAGGAAATGTTATTTACATATTGAAAAGGTTTGGCCTATAGACATGAATTATTTTCATAGTATTAGTTTAATATGTCAAAGTAAAATGTCTCACAAGATCCATGGCACCTATAGCAGATGTTATTGTCTTTCAGTTCCAAAACTGCATTGTCTTTCCTAAAGAATTATCTAAAATTTAAACTCTATTCAGTGACGAAACAGTCTAAATTGGGTTAAGCAGACAACAGCTCAAAAACAGTCTCTCTCACAGTTCTAGACCTGCTGTCAGCTTGGGCTAGAAGTGGAAAATCTTAGTCATATTGTGTGGATCCCTTGCTGTGTCTTAATGTAAACATATTTGGATTAAAACTAGTGTAGAACTGACAATGTTACATCCACTGTGTTGTCAGGGAGATCACCAGGTTTCATACAACTCCCAAAACTCTAGCCCTTATGAAATTATAAACATTTCTGGGGCACGGATTCTTTTCTGAGATGTCACTTGAGGAAGGTCCTTGAGGTAACTCCATAATTTAAACTAGCGTTTTTCTAGAACTCTGTGCCTGCAGGAGAATCTGAGCCACTTCCTTCTTTGGGGGACATAGCATGCTTAACCACTCAGACATCCCAGCTGGCTCCACACAGGATTCAAACACCATTTCTTGTTACTTACTATGCTGCAGTGAGTTTGAGAAAGTCCTTACGGAATGTGAAACCATCTCAAATACTTTGGGGTTTGTTCTCAGAAAGAGAGAGTTGTTCCAGTCCACTTTAGTTCACTGTCTTTTCCCTTGGTCAACAAAATCACCTCCCATCATATAAGCATGTCTGTATCTTCTCTCCTTCTGTTGAAAGTATTTTTTGAATCTCCTCTAGTCCTTCTTACAACATCTGGCTTCTTTGTTCTGCCTTTATTAATTTTCCACTACTTCAAAACTCCTGCCTGCAGATAGGAAGCAAAAACCCCTGGCTTTCTGAGCCCATTGTCACAAGTTATTTCCGTCTCAACAACTAACTTCCACAAGGTATTCCTGCTCTGCAAGGAATGTGGTTAAGCCCTGGTCAGCAGCACCAGAAACACATTTGAACGAGATTTTTTAAAAACTGAAGCCTTATAACTCCACGAAGTTAACCAGAACACACTAGATATACACAGATTCTGCAAAGTTATCAAAATAATAAATACTCATATATGGGAAAGTTCATACCAGAAATGCTTTCACACCCTTGAGAAATGCCGTTTCCCTCCCAAAGTTTTTGAAAGCGTTATTCATGTGGGCATGAATTATCAATAATTAATAGTGAAAGACAATTTAAATAAATTATATGGAAATGACTTATGATCCAAAAGCTTTTGCTTGAAGTGTTCTCTCAGTAATTTCAAACTAAGGAACAAATGCATAAAAATCCATGCCTTGCACTTCAATATGCAACATTTGCATATTATTTATTACAAATGGACCACCCTTCTCCTGATGAAACTATTGAAAGGCTTAGTGCCTTTTCAGCTTCTTCCTTACAGAACAAGGGGATGTTTGTATATGTTTGAAGCAAAGAAAACTAAAGACAAGATTCCAAAAGGAGCACTGGCGAATTAGGCTGTCTGCATCGAGACAAAATATATATACAAAGCATGTTTTTAAGGTGAACTGCACGACAGCCAGCTGAGCAGAAACTGATAGATACGTGTAGGAACACACATGTGACATCCAACTAGATATGCACCTCATAGAACAGCTATAGGAAAAACAGCCAAATGAGGCACATGTGCCTGGCTGGGACACTGGAATGTGAATCCTGATGTACAGAGTGCCCATTCAGCTCCTCAAGTATTCATGTGGAATAAATATGAATTTCTAATGTCATACATTATTGTTGTGTATTAAAAACATATTTCCAGCATCTACAATATATTGTAAATATAATGAACCTGCCACTTTTAAATAATACAAAAAATATATGTACTGTGCTAGATGACACATATGCTTTCTATAGACAAAAATACAATATAGTTGACAAACACTCTTAAATATATCCCTAATCTCTCAGTACCCAGCCAAGTAATGATTGAAATTAGTGGAATAGGACTGGGCTAAAAATAGCAGTCTGTAGGTATATGAAGGTAATACCATGAAAAAAAACCAGCAGCAAACCGCCCCTTTTTGCCAATTAAGATTTGCACGGGTACTCAGCAATATTAATTTATTTGTCAAAATGTACACCTACATACATCTATTCTCGCTCTCTCTAGAGTGCTTCAGTACTGACAGTGGATAAATTTTAGTAAAAGGAGACTCTGAAACAAAAATTTCTGTGTTATTAAAAAATTTCCCTAAAAATATGAAACCGTAGAAATGTGATATTCTTATTTTTCACTCTTAGGGGGGAAAAAAAGACTACACTAGTAAAAAAAAAAAAAAAAAAAGATTTTTTCTTTTTGTTTTCTGGTACAGTGGGAAAACTATTTTGGGCAGAGCCCACTTTTATAAAGATTAATGAAAGAGTGGAGAATGAAGTGTAAAACAGATTAAATGTTTTATAAGGAACATAAGGCAGACAAAGTAATATACTTTTAATGATAAAGGCCATACAGTTCACCACCAGTTCTTTTGGTGTTCAGAGAATATTTGAAGAAGGAAAGACTGGGAATCATACAACTGGAGAGGTAAACTACACCTCATAATCCTCATTATGAAGTATGATTAAAAATAAACGAGAAGAGTAAGAGTTGAGCACCAGTTAAAATGCACTATTTACACCTACAATTTTGTAAGCTCCAGGTTGTGTTGTCTAGAAACCAGCTGCAACTGGTTCCTTTAAAAAAGTAAAACCAATAAAAATACGCTGCTGAATAACTCTTCTGAAAAGAGATGACTTTCTGATTGTCAACATTATTTTTATGTGCCAAGTTTTCTACCATTTTGTATTATTGAAATTTCTGGGGAGGGGGGTTGGGTTTTTTTTTGCTTTGCTACCTGCTTATTGATATTTAAAAGAAAACAAGAAAATAAAACGTCAAGTCCCCCCCCCAGAAAAAAAACCAAAAAACACAAACAAAACAACAAACAAAGCCTCCAAAACCAACCAGACAAGAAACACCCACTAGAATATAGAAAAAAAAATAGGGAAAAAAACCCCTGACTTTTTTGGAGTTTTTTTGTTTGTTTTTGGGTGGGGGGAGGGGAGATGAAGAAGAATGAGGGCTGTTGGCCACATGATTAAATTTAAAAAAAAATACAACCTCTCCTCCACTTTTTCCGTTTTGGAGCATAACACTTTTGTCACTAATATTTAAATTTGAAAAACAAAGCCAAAATGAACTGGGCAAATACTTCACCATAAAGAAAACATTGCTTTCTGAATATTCTGTACCAAAGAGTAAAATTTTGGCATGGGCTTTTTTTTTTTCCCCACTTGATTTCCTGCTGAGCTGATAAACGATTAGAAACTCTGCAATCTGACTACAACTCTTGGACACAAGCTCACCCACACTGCTCTTGATGAACCTGCAATGTTCTCTTTACCAGACAGAGGCTCAAAACATAATGGGGAATCTTGGGTGATCATAGAAAGACATCCAAGTCTATATGAAAAAATTTAGTGTATACTGTGTAACAGGATCACCCAAATAAAATATCTTAAGATTTCTATTTCATTTTTTTCACAGGAATATGGCCCTAACATTACATTATCATTATATATTATACATATACATTGTCATAACTATGTGACTCCTACAGTGCTGTAGCAATTCCACTATGTCAATGCTATTTTTCACATAAACAGTGTTGACAGAAATGTATATTTCAACCCTGAGGCTGCAGAAATGTGCAAACTCCCAAATGGAGCTTTAATTTTATTCACATTGCAGTTTGATTAGTTTGATATTTGGTTCCTTTTGTTCTCTGTCTCTAGTATTTGTATTCGTGCTTAAAGCACAACCCTGGACATTAAGGAACATTGTTATATGAGAAAACAATTAGCTCAGGGAAGAAGGTGGTTACATAAAAGACATCACTGTTGTAAACTGAAGTGTTTGATTTAAGGCATTTTATAGCTATTAGTATAATTTTCATAGCTTAAAGCTAACTTTAAAAAAAATGTTCTAGGAAAATGAAATAAGATAAAGTGAATTGAGATGCTATTCTTTTCACTGCTGCCTTGTCTGTGCTGCAGGAAGCTTAACAAGCAATTGTCTGTTGAACTCATTCAGCTCTAAAATCACTTTTGTGTTACTGTGAGATTTAAAAATGTTAAAATATGGATTTGATTTTATTTTGGAAAATATGAGCGTAATTTTCTCTTATTCCTGTTATTTCCTCTTATATCCTTAGGTCCTACAAGAGTCTCTGAAATCAATGAAAGACTGCCAGCAAGCATGTTGAAAGTTGGATCAGATCCCACATCAAGGACTTCACTTTATTTTGATTTTGATTAAGAGTAAACAACTGGTTTGTGACTGCTTCATATGTGGGTTTACTGTCATAGTATATGAACAGCAAAATCCTAAATTCAGTTTTACTGCAGTATATACTTGGCAGGTGACATTGAAATGGAGGATTGGCCCCAAAATCCATCAGACTGGTACCCTAGTATTTACAGTCATCAGCACCTGATAGACCAGATTAGCCCAAAACCCTGGGCAAAGTATATATGGGATAACTGCCCATGAGATGGACCAGCTCAGATGACAGGTCGAGACACTCACAGGCAGTATACTGCAGCATCTGCTCCTTTGGCTCATCCCTAAGACAGAATCTAAACTTAGGAGCTGTTTACACTCCGAATTTTTTTTCTTCCTCTCTTGCACTCAGTTATCTGAATTGAGAGCAGAGAGGCCTTTCATGCACAAAACCTGAAGTCCACTCCTACTGCAAAAGATAGTGTTTCAGAGAATTTAAAAGATTTAATATATTTTCTAGAGAAGAGGAGTGCTTTTTGCCCACTGTAAAAGAAAAAAAAGGTTTAAGAAAATACCAGGTGAGCAGGAAAACCTTTCTGAAATCCACTCATTAGACTGAGGATTCAGACTTATACTTCTGACCTCCCAGCAAAATGTCTAAGTTGGGAGCCAATGGGAGAAAAAGTGCCATCTAGCCACCCAGAAGGACCTCTGTTTAGTAAAGAACATACCCAGAATGTTGGCATCCAAAACCAAACCAAAACAACAACACCACCACCAAACAAAACCAAAACCAAACAACTTCAATAAACACAATAGCTGGCTATATAGAGAGCAGTTCTGTGTCCCAGTCCAGGTTCATGTTTCCATGATTTTTTTGTCCATTTACTTCTACATACAAAATTGCAAATTATCTCTTCAACAGGGAACAGAACTTCTACAGTTACTAAAACCAGCTCAGAAAATTCATTTTTCATCTGTATAAAACATTCCATTCCTTTTTTGACTCTCACTCAATTCCTCCATTCCTTGACTTATTATGGTGGAGTTCCCAGTCCAACCACACATTCTGTCACTATTTCTTTTCATCAGTTTTGAATTTGCTTCCTTGAATTTTCATGAATGTGCCCTTGTTGCGCTACTCTCTCTGAAACCTTTTTTACGGTTTTATGGCAATGTTTCCCCTCTTGTCTAAGGAAACAATTGTAGCCTTTCCATTTTAATTTTTTTTACTTGCATGAGTAATTTTTTCCACAAGATAACTAGCACAAAGAATTATTCTAAATGATAGAGCATAGTAGGTTTCTATAAAAACCTTTAATATTTTCCATATGACACTTCACCCTTATACATTCTAGCAAATAGCTCACATTTTAAAACAGAACTGCACACTAAGTGACATCTTGATGTCCCTAGACCAACCAGCACAAGCTATCACTACATATATTGAATGCAGCTACACCGTGTTATAATTCTCTGGAGAACAGGAAAAAGTATTCAATCAGATTAATTAAATAATCCATTCATGCCTAAATTTCTTGCCTGTTTTATTTTTCTTCATCTCTTCAGAAAATAATTTTTAGCACTCTATATGGTACCACTACACTCTGCCTCTTGGTGTCAGTCATCAAATTCAATTGGAAAAACATACTATCAGCTTATTATACTGAATATAAATCCATTAGGAATTGTAAATGGAAAGGGAATGGCAGTCAATTTATCCTCTTCTATGTGTAGGCTACAAACATCTAATTAAAAGCAGAAATCTGCTATGGAATAAAGTTGCTCCAGAAAACAAATAGTTGAATCACAGAAGTAATAGAACTGTGTTCCTTGTGCACTGGAAACACACAAACTAGGAGCACTGGAGGGATGAAAGAATGGTTTGTGTCATTAGGGAGCTATTTGGTTGTCAAAGAAATTCCTCAGGAGCCATTACCATTGTGTTTGCTGACCCTCTTCCACAGGGCAAGTAAACAAAGAATCAGGCTAATAAATTATGTAAAGCACATTCAGCTGAATTTGCATGCTCAAAGATACAGGAAAAAACACACACATGCAATGAAAAAAAGGTGAATTATGAGAAATCCAATACAAACAAGGAAGAACACTTGTTCTTCAGCTGCTATTACCTGACAAAACTCCTTGGAAAAGAGGTTCAGAAGTGTAAAATGCCTAGGAAGTGTAAAATATTCCTAGAGTTCACAAAAAAATTAAATAGAAATAACTAGTTCCAAGTCTACCCTTCAGAGTTATGGAGCACCATGCAATAAATGCCTTTTACAAATACCAAAATGAGGCCTGCACTGCATTCCCTGTTATATTCATAGGAGGTGAACAATGAGAGTTCTGGGCTGAATTTGATCCCTGTGAAATAAGTTTTATAAACGTTTGAGGAAAAGCTTAGAAGAAAGTGAGGGATCTTTATGCCTCACTTTCGCTGCTAACACCAGCTCTCACAAAATCCCCGTTTGCAGGAGCCAGAACTTTATCAGAGGATGTACCAATTCTGGCTGGAACAAAAACTTTACAGAGCAGTCTTTAGGGATCACTCCTATAACCATGCATACTAATTTAATATGATCTCAAAACCAAAGATAAACAGGATTTTTTTGCAACTTTACCGCAGTCAAGACAGTGCCCCCTAATTCTGTATATTTAGAACAGCTCTCATACATGAGAATTTTCTAAACTCTTTGTGAAGGATGAAGTGCCTGATACATTCCTGACTTACCAGAAGAATTGTGAGCTCTCTGACAAATTATGAGAATGATGTGTAAAAGAAAACTATATAGTCAACCGGGAGCTTAGTAAAATGAGATCCTCAAGCACCTACCCTTCAGAACAGTACATGTGCTGTTTTGGATTCTAAAGAAATCAATGATACCGAAACTTTTAGAAGCACATTACTTGGGTGGATTATTAAAACCGCATTCTACTTGGGTTATTTTCCATGTGAAGTAGTCAGTCATCTGACATATAGATACATAGAACACAAATTAATAAATGAAACTACTGAAAAATAAAACTGTTAGAAAAACAAGTGTAAGGTGCCCAAGAAGATAAGCTGTCAAGAATGCACCCAGTAAGGTGAATGCCTAAACAGGGTGCAAGGGTACATTCTATTTTACCTGAGCTGCTCGATTACAATTTAGACTAGTCTAAGACCACAACTAGGCAAGAAAACAGGTTTAGCTTTACTAGCTAGAATGCTGATACTTTGTTCCTATGTTTCATTTTATTAATCTACCATAAATATTGAAATATCAGTAAAGTCTCGATTTTCTACTCTTTCCTAGAGCTCACCCAACCAGGCTTGCAATGTCCTGTGACTCCTACTTCTTGTGCCATGTCTCATTTCTACTCCCCCACACCAACTGGTTGCTTCCTTATTTCTCCCTCCATTGTTCCTCATGAATGGAGACTAAGCAGCTCTATTTTCAAGGAAATGTTACTGGTACAGGACTGAAACTTTCCAAAATAAGGCCATTTATTTCAAAACATAAATCTGAACAAAGCACAAATTTTAGTTTTACAAGAATTTTTTCCAATACATTTGACCAGATGCGGGCCTGAGCAGCAAAAGCCAAATACCGGTTTATAGTTTCCCTAACACTTACGAATATGCACAAGATTTTGATTTTTAGATCCATCTCTAATAAATTATTTGTTGCAAAATGTTCAGACATCTTGAAATTAAATGATTGTCAAGACTTCTCTTGAAGTAAAGAAGCTCAGGATTTTTTACCCTTTACCCTTCTCTAAAATATGGATGTTTCAACAGAAATTAGCCATCCAAAAAGCACATCATACTGTCACTATTTTTCCTATTATAAAACACAGAAATAGTAATTTCACACACCAGAAATAACATAAAAGAAATATTCCCTAAGAGACATACTTTTTAATGCAATACAAAGGATGTGACAGCACAAGCTATCAAGGAGAAACTGAGGCTTGAAAATTTCCAAGTGCCATGCACGTAAGTATGTAACTCTTTATTTTCTCCTGAGGTAAAATTCCCTCTGACTTCAGGGTCAGATTTGATTCAGGGCCCTGAATAAGAGGGAGAATCTCCTCTAAGAAAGATGCTGCAATACAGACCTTTGTGATCAAATTCTCTAGGAACTCAGATGCTAGCAAAGAGAGCTCATTAAATTAATTTATCTCTGGTGTTTTGGCTCTAAATAGATATTATACTTCTTTTAAGAAATAGCAGCTCTTGATATTACTGAGCTACATTTTTTTTTTAATAAACATTACTCGGGATTCAAAACCATCCTACTTACGTTGCTTGGCTAGTGTA
>JAWWES010000133.1:25015185-25025554 GCA_035583135.1 Lophotriccus pileatus
CAAAGAGAGCTCATTAAATTAATTTATCTCTGGTGTTTTGGCTCTAAATAGATATTATACTTCTTTTAAGAAATAGCTACTGAGCTACATTTTTTTTTTAATAAACATTACTCGGGATTCAAAACCATCCTACTTACGTTGCTTGGCTAGTGTAAACATAACCCTATATTTTAGTGTAACAACAGAATCAATCCATTAAAGAAACCATTTTAAGACATAATTTTCAAAGATGACAAATTACTGAAAAGTGTTTACTCTGAAATACCTAAAGCATGCATGAAAACAATCAAAAGCAAGAAAACCAACACCAGAACATCCCCACATTTCGCTCAAACTACCATCAAACCATAAGGATCTCCAAAAGTGAAGTAATAATCCAAACTATTTCTGAAAGCCTTTATGTGGTCTTTCTCCATCAGAATAAAAAGAAGAATCTCCAGGTTATCAGAATTGGTGTCCAACACCATCACTCAAGCTCTTTCAGCAGGAGCTCCTTCAACAGGAGGAGCAAAACCCATTGCTGCCTTGTGATATTTAGTATGCACTTCACATAGCTGGGAAAGTTGCCCTGATCACTTTATACACTTAAGACACATTCTTCCTTCTACAATTTTCAACCTGATCAAGTCCTTATGGATCTTTCAGCTGGTCACATATTCTATACTTAACACAACATGGACTGCTCCTTAGCTGTGCAATTTACCAACATAGTGCACTGCTCACTTGAAGACACCAGAGATCACACAACATATATTCTTAAATATAATGAATGTCAATCTGGTGGAAGAGGCCTGAACTTGATAATTCTCTGTCACCACCACATCGTGTTTTCCCCAAACACATCATACTTCAACACCTGCAAGACTACTAGAAGGAAGTGGTTCTACTATCAGCAGTCAAGCCTTCCTTCCCAGTAAGGCTCTTCTGTGAAGAGCCTGGCACCCAAGGAGCAATCCTGCTCCACTGAAGAGGTCTAGCTGGGCTCCTTGGGCATCTTGAGCCCATTCACAGGAGTACTCTCAGAGTTATGACAACAACAGAAAACCCACAATATTTTCATCAAGTCTCCCTGGAGTAATTATAAACAACGCAGCCATGCACAAGACGAGCAATCCCCAGTTCAATTGCTGAACAATTACTGTAGCAATAACCAAAGAGAAGAATACAGACTTGAGAACAATAATATTCAGGCCCCAGGAGATAAATAGAAAGAAAACATCAGATAAGGATGTGAGACTCATTCCCTTCACTCAGGGAAGCATCCACATTTCTTCTTGGTTTTTCATAACTCATATCCTCTGATGTGGACTCATCCACACAGATTTTTTTCTGAAAATAATATACCACTTAATAATGGAAGAACACAGGCATTCTTAATAAGTGAGGTGTCACCTTTTACTGAATCTTCAAGTGTCATATTTTCAGATACAATATTCTTTGGAAAAAAGGAAATAGAGTAAAACAACAGCTGCAAAAACAGTGAAAATTTTTGGAGTTAAGCCATTGCACTGTCTTTATTTTGCTAAAAAAATTTGATGATTCATTGCTAGTTTTCATTTTTATCATTGTGACTGGCAATTGTGTAGTTTGAACAGCAAACAATTGTTCATCAGGGACCAGACATTTTAAGATATACCCTTGTGTATCCCTTGTGTAAGCTGTTTGCTATAAAACTAATAAAAACATTCAAGGATTAAAGGTGATGCTAAGAGATTGTTTCCAAAAAAAATGGAATGTTGCCGTTTCCACACATTTGGGGTGTTATTCAATCAACAGAACATGAATTAGCCAAAGGAATAAAACAAATAATTAGAGGTAGTTGTGGATCTAATCACTTGAGTAATTTAGTTCATTTAATACAGGGAGTCTTAGAACAAGAAAATTATGAACAGATTACTTTTTTCAACTAAAAGGATGTAAACCTAATGACCTGTACTGCAGATTAAAATAATTTCTGAAGAATGCAAATTGATTCTTCTTGTTTCATGAAATAATGAAATACTATTTTATTTCTTTAAAGGAACAATAAGTGATTTAATCAAACCATAGGAGATAACACTCTGGTAAGATCTTATTATAATACCTCACCCCGGCACTGTTCTGAATTCATTTTCCATACTATTTTATGTTGCACATGGGTATTTAGATATAAATTTTTATCTACACGAATATTCTCAATTACCTTTTCTCCCCATAGGATTTGTTTGTAGGCACATAGAACTGCTCCAAGAATCACCTCCCTTGACCTGCTGGCCACACTTCTTTTGATGCAGCTCAGGGTGCGGTTGGCTTTCTGGGCTGCAAGTGCACATTTCCCAGGTCATGTTGAAGAAACAAGCCCATTATTCCACATGCTGCAGGTTCATTTTTCTAGTTAGTTATGGATCACACAAATCTGTAGCTTTAGCTAAGCATAGGGTACCCAAGTCCCCATGTCACATGTGCCATCACTTTCTTCTACAGGGAGAAAGAGAAGATAGCAAGGAGTGAAACTGACATGTTTCAAAGCTACTACCCTTGGAATTGCTTTGGTCCCACTCCCTGCTATCCAAGTCACTGGTGACCTCTCTGCACCTCTTCACCCCTCTTCATCAGGTTAAGCATCAAAAATAGCACCTTATTATCTCTAGACACACTCTGAAAGCTAACACACTAAAGGTGAGACATCCACTAAACACTGGGTGTTAATTATTAAAGCATGGTGAATCCAAGAGTTCCAGGCTGGCTGCTCTGCGCTTTGTAAGTGGACTGTATTTTGTAGGGATTATTTCTTACCCCAAGCAGGTTGTTTCAAATAACTATGCCTTAAACAGGCAGCAGAATGGATGTCTCTGTTTTTGTCCCCAATCACACTTGTGTGTTCTGCAGAAGAATGGTTGGGAAATGTTCTCTTAGTAATACTTTCCATTCGACCTGCCACTGTTAATTGAAGGACACACTATTTCATTATGTCTCTTCCTGGCAGCCTGCAGAGTAATTGCACACAGTAGCAAGAGACAAGTGGACAAAAAGTTCTGGAATTGAGAATAGGAAAGATGAACAATTTGTAAATTAATCTCTTCTTCTTGTGGTAATAAACAACTGAAGTGTTTATAAAAAAAAAAAAAAAACACAAAACAAAACAAAAAGCTGTTTTACACCAGTTCTGTTTCTCTGCACACTGAATAATGTCAACCTATTATGAAAGGTTTTGTACTATTCAAATAATAAATGAGCTCCAGCTCCTTTCTGGAGTTCATTATTATATAAACTTGACTTTCATGGGGGTCCAAAGGAAAATAAAAGGATTTTTGAGGAAGAGATGCCAAATTCAGATGGAGATTGGTGTGTTTTATTCCATGTTGTACATGACTTGAAGGAGAAACTCTTAGATCAATCCCAAAATGCGGTTTATTGGTGAGGTTGGACTGCTTACAGTATGTAGCATGTGAGTCATGACTGTGAGTGGAAAAAGAAAAATATAGCCCACAGAATGTGGACACGGAAACTGGTTTTTCCTTACTATAAAAGTCAATCATATTATTGCCATGACAGCTACTATTTTTTCTTTTGTTTTCCTGAACCAAGTCTTCAGAAAGATTACACTACTGCTGTTTAACTGCAGGCAACCTCTATTTTTTTTTTAAATGAAAGTAAAGTTTTCTTGTTAAAATGCAGAAACTACTACTCACTTCAGCAGCTAGATAACACATGTGAGGTGCAGAGCTCCCCAGAAAAGTCAACTCAGATAGTAAGAACTCTGTGAGAATGATGGCAAGCAAATTGGACCAAGCTTCTTTCCATGACAAATAACATCTATTCATCTAATAGAATGACAAAAAGAGGAGATTGATAGTACCAAATAAATATCAGGAAAATAAAACTGCCTATTATTTTAAGCTCTCTATTTAAGACTCAAAATAATGTAGGGGGGGGGTTCAGTTTTTAAACCTTGACAGACTAAAATAAAGGACCAAAAATTCTTCTATGAATGTGAAACTACACCTTCAGGTACTTGAAAGAAAACGAGTATGTGGCTAAGGAAAAGGATGTTAAAGTATTTCAGGTGGTCCCTTTTGGAGAACAAATATCTTTTTATAGTGGGGGGGGGAGGGATCTAATAGAACATCAGATTTTTTCCAGTTAGCTCCATAATTAGAACACATTCAAAACTATCTTAGAAGTATATTTTCATAGATAAGAGATCACTGATTATAAGAATCAACAAACAATATCAAATGAAGAAATTTATCCTTTTTGTTTGAAGCCTTTAATCCTTACTACTTCAGGTGATTTCCATATGGTGAATGCATAGGAAACTGATGACATACGTGCTGGCACTAAAGGACTGGGTGATGGAGAGAGCTGAAGGAGAGGGTCAGTACCACAGGGATGAGAGCTTGTGTCTCAAAGGTGGATCACATGGTAACAGATATTCTTGAGACAGAGAAAGAACAAACATCTGTAAGGCAGATGAAATTATCTGGGGACACACATATACAGACAAAGGGATGACACTTTTAAAACACTCAGTCTCAAGGTTAGAGTCCAGTCTTCAGTGTTGTAAGGATTAATACGATACTAAGGGTTTATAACACAAAAACTTCAAAACAACATGTCAATACTGTGCTCTGATAGATGTGTTTTAGGTGTGCCTGAAGCAGCCAGCTCTATCCTAGCCAGCGTGGCAAAGCCCAGTAGTACAGCTGGCTGACAAAGCCCCATCATACACCCAGTAGCTGAACTCTGCTCTGCTGCAGACCTACCTCTCTGCATGTATAAACTGGGCAGCTCAGGCATGTCATGAGCTGTAATCATTTCTCTGCTGACAGCAGGGCATACTCAGTTCTAGCTGAAGGTGTAGTTTGAGTTTTTTCCTCCAGGGGTTACTGCTGCATGCACCTGTATAGAATTCCATACACTCCTATGAACTCAAACACACGTGTGTTTATATAGAGAGATACATTTATATATACGCATACATATGGATTTAGGGTTTGAATTCACAACTCTGATCTATGGAGTTTCAGAGACAAATCTGGAACCAGATGCCTCATAAGGGGAAGTGGGTGCAGGAAACAGGTGAATTCAGAGTCCTGGTGTGCAGCAACATGGATAGGGTTTCTGAAATTGATATGAACTTGTGTGAACATGAAAAGAAAATAGAGGTATATTTACATTAAAACTAAGGAAGAGTCATTTTGATTGTTTTTAAAAAGGAGAAAGCTCACGAGCAATGCTCTACAGGTGCCATGTGTGTTCTCATAATAACTCAGATCTAGCTCACCTGTGAAAAGCTGCTGTTTCAATCAACTCCCAGTAAAATCACAACACCTGGTTTATGTGATGGGGGCACAAGAAACATTCCCATACCCCAGTCAATTTCCTTGAACGCAGGGATTTCTGCTTCCTACATCTGAATTGATCATCTCTTAAAAATGCTACAACTGTCACAGAGAAAACTGCACTTCATGTATTTCTTAGGCAGTAATACATTTGCCAACATGATTTAGGACTGTTTTGCAAGAGGACAGAATTAATCTCTGGAGTAATGGGCCACATTACACTCCTAACTTAAGACAGAGCCAGCGCCTGCAGAACATGACATGTCAGCATGAAGTATAGACATGATGCTTCTTATTTCTTTTCCCAACCTGAAACCTACATTAAAAGGAGTAACCAGAAACAAGAGGACTGTACTCTAGCAATATGCAACATAATACATATTTTAAAAGCAAGTGATTTTAAGTACTTTCCATCTAATATGTGTCCCTCTCTCTCTCTCTGAGCATCCCTCAGACATTCAGCAGTATGTCAAGGATTATTTATGCTGAAGGAGAAGTCCCTGAAGATAAGCCAACTTGAAATACTTTATAAATAATTTTTGAATGAAAAGATCCTGAGTTCAATCCACTGATACATTAATACACTACAGATATGGTCTCAAAGAGATTAAATGTAATTTATTTTTCACCTGAAATAAATTTTTTTAATTGGTACAGTATATTAATTGAGTACTTCAGTCAATTAAAACACGAACCAGTGTCACAAAATAAGGGAGGGGAAACATTTCAGTAGATATGGTATATGATCAACAGTACCACAAAACAGTAAAACATTTCTGCATTTCCAAAATTAGAGTTAAGAATACATTCTTACACAGGAACTAATCAGATACACTAATAAAACAGGTGAGTTTTGTGAAGATCAGAACATAGACAATATGCTTATTTACCAAGAACCACAAAAACACTTTAGAAGAAAATAAACCAATAAATACACAATCATGGTGATGCTCTGACTTACGATATCAAGCTGCTATTCTCAAAAGAAGAGATGTAGTCCTGAAAATCCATCACAATACTTGAATGCAGCTACTGGTAGGAGCAAAGGGATTCAGAACATGACCTGGCCTTGTAAACCTATAGAATGCTTTTATCACCTTTTTGCATACCGGAATTATATACTGGACTGCAGTGTTATAGATACATTTAAAACCCTTTTTAGTGTCACTCAGAGGTCCTTCTCACTGGCCCTGAGATCCTTTACTGCTTCTCTCTTGAAGCGCTGCACAGAAAACAACCTTGAAATCAACTTGCACCTCCCTTTCTACTGTTGGAGTAATTTACAAAATATCACAGTATCAAAAAACCCAAAGGCCATCCTGATTTTACAACTCTGCAACATCCCCCTTCACCTCAAGTCCCCCTCAATGTCTGATGGCATATACAATTACAAGATCAGACAAGTCCCATGAAAGATTCATAAAATGAATGTAACATGTCTTGTGTAGCAATATGAAGCTATTCAGTTAAAGCAAATGTATCAACAACATAAATGCAGCTGTTTGAAAAAATAAGACAGATTTTCCTAATTTCTGACCTGTTAGCTTTACCTGCAAAAAGATCTGGCTTTGTAAAGCACAAGAAGAACTAATGGGCTCTGCTGATCAAGAGAGTAACAAAAGGAAAGGACAGGTAGAAGCTTCCAGGTCATGAGCATAAACAAGACTGTAAGTGGGAAAACTAGAGAATCAGAAGTCTTTTCTCAAAACTGAGATGAAGCTGTGACTAGCACAGCATCACAGCTACATATTAAAGACTCCTTAATACAGTTTTTCCTTATTAATAAGATCCAGCCCAATCCCAGCAAAAGTTTTTTTGTTAATGCAACTTTGATTCAAAGCAATTGGAAAAAACACTGTGGTTTCTAAAGCTATTTAGTCTAACCAAATGTGGGCAGATCCTGCTGATAAAAGAATGATTTAACTGAAATGAATTTCTATAATCAAAAATAAACTAGGCTACAGAGCTCCAGACCAGTCTGAATGAAAGAAACCTTTAAAAACATCAATTATTTGTTGCAGCACAGTTAAATATTAATGCATCCTCTTTAAACTCCTTCCAGTCAATCACTTTAAAAATGTCAAAAGATGAGGTGAGAAAGGAAATAAAGTGTAATGTCTGGCTAACTTCCCCTCTGTTATATCCTAACACTGAAAAGGCCCAAATAATTTACACAGATGCGAGAGGACAAAACCTGAACCTCAGAAATACATAGCAAAATCCAGGTTTAGGCCAAACTTGAGCCTTTTTTTGTGTTGCCCTGCTGCAGCAAGTCTTAAAGACAGCTTCTTAATTCAGTTCCATGGTACAAAAAGAAACAGCCACCTTTCCACCACCCCACAAAGCACAGGGGAAGTAGACAAAAGCAAACATAAAAACCAACAGACCTCCCCCGGCATGCACATGAAGCCTCTCCTCACAGCTCACCCTCCCACACTGTACTACTACATTGGCTGCAGCAGCTTGCAGCTGAAAGTCCTGAAGGAAGATGAGAAACACCCATGCTCAGCTGAAACCTATCTAGCCTGACCCAAAAGGTGCCTCTCAGGGCATTGGTTACTGTACTGAAAACATTTTAGACATTCTTTTTATGTTCAGACTAGAGCATTTCCCCCTTTTCCCCATCTTCCTAACCCAAACCTACAAGTTCTGGGAGTTATTTGTTCCCAAGAGAGTCAGAAGATTGTGCAGAAAGGTTAAGTAGGTTGGTGCAAGAAGGTAATACTCTCCAGTATTACCTGCTAGGAGGTATCACACCACTTCTACTCTCTAGAAACCTTGACAGTTTCTCAGAGATGTTTGTTTGTAATCTGGTCAGACTCCTTCAGTTTGCTGCTTGCATCACATTTTCAGGACATAGTATCTTCAAAGCATTCCTTACCCTGTGAGCTATTTGGCAAAAGGAGAATGATGACAACTCTTCTTCCTCTGGCTAGTCTGAGAAACCCTCTATTTCCTTTGCTTTTTAGATGTTCTGAGCAAAATAATAATGAAAAAAAAAAGTATCTTTGAATTGCTCCAAAGCTCTTTTCTTTCACCTGCAATATGTGGGTAAAATCTAAAGTCTCTGAAGACATTTACAAGGCATTTTCAGATATGTGTTTTGACATATATAAGATAGCATTTTCTAAATACAAGTATTGCACAGATTAGCCTACACTTTCCTAGTTTTCATGTTCAGGATTGTGTGTTCCAGCAATGTTCCCAGTAACTGCCAATGCCCCTGAAATTCTTCCACATGTCCAGCAGCCAGCTTGTCCTTCCACAGTCAAGTCACAGGAAGGAAGGTAGCTATGACGTGAACTTTTTACTACCCCAACCATCTCTCACTGCCAGCATATTCACTGTATGTGCTTCTGACAGGCATGTGTAGACAGCAGGTGCCGCATGCCAATCCAGAGGCCATCCTTTTTCTTTAGCCAAGAAAAAAGCTTCAATTCTAGTCTTCTGATTTGCCTTGGCCACTGGGACAAGCTGAAATTTTCTTCCGCAAAGCATTCAGAAATATGCCTGCAGCAAATAGTCAGGGGTGCCTCTGGGCTGGAGACTGAAGTACAACATAACAGGATTTTTATTGCACTTTGCCTCCATCTGCTGCCTTCAGCAATACTGTCCTCACATAAACCACCGCCTACTTCATTATTTGCTACCCCACAAAATCAAAGGGAAAAACCCTCCCTGATGTATGTCTCTGACTACCTGTCACTGTAGGAACATCTTCAGACTCAACCAGATGTTCTAGAATAAAGGAAAAGATTATTAACAAGCTTGCATAAAAACTAAGACATGGAAAAAGAGAGGAAGAAATTAAAACTAAAGATGCTTGAAAGAGGTCAAGTTTTTCTCCTTGTGCAATAATGATGCTTAGATTAGAACACTGAAACATCATCTGTGGAAAAATTACTCTCTCTTGTCACAGACTAAAGTTTCTTGCGTCAGCCTATATATTCGGTTTTCTAAGGCTATTTGCAAGCAATAAACATTCCTGAAGGGTCTTCCGACATAAAAATTCCATTTGTTGAATCTCAGTCAACAGTGAGGGTGACTTTGCTTCCAGATCACACTGAAATGGTAAATTCATGCAGTTGAAACACTGTAGCAGTAAAACAGGGCACATTCTTCCATAAGTGTCATTTCTGGAGAATGGGTTTTTTTTTTAAACACACAATCACTTGATCAATACTCTCATAATAAGCAGTGAGGACAAGTTAGGTTCCCATAGGTATGCAACTGCTCACTAAGAAAGGAGTCATTATCTTCTTTCTGTATTTCCCATGTCATCTGTCATCCTTAATGATTTCCCCAAAACTATTTTTGTGCAAACAGTACCATTAATAACAAGTGTCCTTCTAGCCCAGTTTACCAGGATGCAAACTCATTTAACTACAGATCATTAATAATAATATACAACACCACATAGGTGCATAAAATTCAAGCTGAGCTGAGCTGACTTTGGGCTTTCCATCTTTCCAGTGAGATTTTGCCTGAACAAGACAAAGGGGTATTTTATATTAGCTCTGCTGGATCTTAAGGAAGAAAAATAAGTAGCATACACATATTGTTATGCCATCTCATAACAGACTTCTGACAGTGCATTTTGCAGGACATTTTATTCTTTCATAATTTGATGCTGCAGCCAGTTGTACATTTTTTTTGTCTGAAATCTTTATTGTGTTGATTATAATGAAAAAATTTCTTCTGATTTTTTTTTACTTTTTTTGATTAATTTAATCTAAATTGTTTCAGACATTTATTTTACACTCTTTGCAAATAACATAGCAAATGTAAAACTTTCTCAGCTATAGAGGCCTATGCTTTTTCAATATAGAGACTCTGTCTTACAGTACAGTCCATGTAACATATAGACAACTTCATCATTTTTTCCTCATTCCTTCAATGTCCAAGGCTTACATCTCATACAGGATAGCAGCTGTATTATTCTTTCTGTCCATAATCTGTACATCATGACAAGGCTTCGCGAACGAAGATTTGGGAAGGGATCTAACCACGCTTGCTACAAGCGCGCTGGTGGCTAAAGAGGCCAA
>JAWWES010000133.1:25025654-25073222 GCA_035583135.1 Lophotriccus pileatus
CCTGCATGCAGGGTCAGGACTGCGGCTCCCAGTGCATCTTTCACCTGCCGTTTCGTCCCTCACCTGTCGCTGCAGGGGTTTACAAGCATGGCTATACCCTTCGAGCCTGCACAGTGGATTTTTTAGGTGAGGCACAACTTGAATCTGTACACACCTCTATAAATAAAGACACCCATTCATATCTGGTGCAACAGCCCAAATATACACACCTCAATTTACTTTCTGTTTACCATATTTATAGTCATAATTGACACATAGTCACCATAATCCTAAAATCTAGTAAACTCTTTGAACAAGATAAACTTAGCTCCTGGTTTACTTGATAGAAGTCTTCAGAAAAGTTTTTCTTTCTTGTAATTATACTGTCATTTTCAACAGGGGTTTTTCCTCTTCTACTCTAACAAACAACAGTGAAAAGTGAGTATGGATTAAATATTTCCCTTTTATGATACTACTATCCATAAAACTATTTCATAATTTGTGAACCATTCCATCATACTTATTTTTAATAGTATCTAGCCCTGAGCAATGTTGGAGTAAAAACAAGTAGAAATTTACAAGTTTCTGGAACAATGGGAAAAGGAAGGTACAGTTTCAGTTCTTCTCCCTGGAAAGCACAGGTATGAATCACTCCTCAACGCAGAAAAGGGAGGAAACTCCTAAGCATTCTAGACATAAGACTCATTATGAAATAGATCTAATCACTAGAGGTTAACTGTAAAACCACAGGGATAAAAAACCAACAGAATGATTTTCAGATTGATAGTATGAAGTAGATGAGATATTAAAACAAAATTCATAGCTAAACAATTCTTAAGAGGTTTTGTTGCTTGAGAGGCTGGGGGATTGTTATAGAATATGAGACAGCAATTATGGAATATAGCTATTTTTTGACAGTGAATCTGGAACAGACCCAATTAGAAATAGTTATCTGGGGGCTTTGTATACAAAAATATGAAAGTATTGATGTCTACTTCAAATGTCACCAATGTAATTCAAAAAAGAAGATAACATTGTGGATAATTACAGTCGGAAACACGAGCACATAATTTTGCATTAAAACTATTCCTTCAACAAATAAGCTTGAAACATGTAAGATGTAACTTTGCAGTGATGTGACAAAAATCGTAAACATTATATTATTACTTGTTGTGCCTTCTTGTGAGCAAGTTCATTTTCAAGGCTGGGGAGAAAAGATATTAAAACAAATTGACTACCATATTTAAATACCCTGAAAACCCTGGAAATTATTGTCAGTTATGATTTTAGGTCAGCTTTCCTCCTTTTGCATGCACACAACTATGTCTTTTACCTGGCTTTGCCACCAAACACATTATTTCTATAGGAACTACTGGAGTCTTCAAAGGATCAAAGCTAGTCATGAAGTCCTGTGTTCCTGCAAAGCTGATGTGCATACATTTTACTTTAGGCACATGAGTTTTGACATTAGACTCATAAAAGGGATTATATACTCCACATAAATATACTGTTAGTAACGTATGTCCCTCAAGATTTCTACGTAATGGCTTTTAATGGATATAGGCTGGGAGAAAGGGATGAAAAAAATAGAAAAGTATCATAAGTTACTTAAATACGTTGATGTACTATTTCTAGTGTAGCCTCTTCCTGTACAGCCTTTCCTTATAATTAAGTTTGTGATACTGAACACAAGAAAGAATTAATGTGTATATATTTAAGTGCATTTATTACTAACTGTGCCTTTATTTACCCTTTTGATAAATAAAATAATCATGTTATTTCATTATTCTGAGCTAAAGTGTTTTACAGCAAGTTAGATACAGTAGAATTGGATCAAAAAGATAGCTTTCATATGAAATCCACTGTTTTATTCCTCTTGTGATAAATAGTATCTGTTAGTGCAAAAGCATCCAGAGCCACAAGACAACTGAAATCAGGCAGAATTTTAAAAAGGAGTAAAGTTTGGAATGAAATTGTCTTTCTGTAGTTGTTTGAATCTCAAGCCTAAAACCTCTAACCCTGAAAGCCATAAGGGAGTTGACTGGTATTTTTGACCTTAGAATTAGAAAGCCTGTTCTCATCTGAAACACACAGGTTCAAGGTCTTGAAGTTGCAAAGAAAACTATTGGGAAGATAACACTTGAAAGGCTCCTATTAATGAAACTACCAATTATTTTACTTAATTTCCTTAAAAATTCTATTAAAAGATGAAAAGCACTGTCTCCCAGATGACAAAGATTGCAGTAGGCCAAGCAGAACTTTACACTGAGATGCATTAGACAAAGTCCTGTGTCTTTCTTTTAAGTTTGAGGCTTTTCAAAACCCATATTTCTCCACAAACCTCTGTCTCACTTTCTGACTCTAAATTCCCATCCTTGAGGAGCACAGCCTTCTCATGACCTTCAGTGAGCTTGTAACTTCCCGATCCTAAGCTACACAGTGATATAAACATACACATACTTGGCCAGATATGCCATAGCACAGAGGGTTTTTTTTTAATCTTCTTCAAAAGCAGCAGATGTGGAATACTGCCAAAGACACTGCATCAAGCAAACCTTGTTCCCTGAAGGGAACAGGGAATTCTCTTAGGTACATCTCTAGTCTCACTTTCTGTTTCAGAAAAAATACTGGGTGCTGGTCTTTCCAAAGCCTTCAACACCTAAGTGTCTGATTATAATATTGCATCAGATGAAGCCACTTCAAAGAAGCAAAAGGAAAATCATAGTAACAGAATGTTATGCAGGCCAGTCATGCACAGAAAGAGTGCCTGTCAAAATGGCACTCACACCTCCAAAGAGTGTGACTGTGTTTAACAGGAGAAATTTCAAAACTGCCTCCTGAATAAGTTAAAGACAATTACCTTGCTGAGAGAGAATAAAGAGGAGACTGAATGTACATGATGTGTCCAAATTACTCTGAGAAAAAATATTAGCTGTGAAAACTCAAATATTCCACCGGCAAGGGCTGCTTTCTGAGCAGCTCAACCTGAAATGTACAGAATCAAGTGATATTTGGGTGAAGTGTATCTCCTGTAATAAATCAGAGATGTGGCAAAAATATTTAAAATTTCTTTCTAAGCAGGGACTTCATGAAATCCAAGGTACCCACTATGAATCTATGAGGCTATATTGAGCAGTAAGTCTCCTTATCTTCATCTTTCCAGGTTCCTGACAAATTGTGATCCTACTTGCATTCAGACAGAGCATGTTCCCAGCATCCTTGTGGATACTCTGAGGTGGCAGAGAGCCAGATAAATAGCTTGAGGTGTTACTGCAGCAGGTAATATGAAGAAAGAGTCATGGCCACCAATGGTTTAGAAATAAGAATGGACTAATTTGGCAATGCAGCCTATGTGCCAGCACTTGCTATCCATGCGCCCTCTCTGAATGTTCTAGGTCAGCTTATGTTGAAATAACATGCATAATACTGCACAGCTAAAAAAAGAAGCTGTCTTGATGAAGTCCTGCTAACTTAAAAAACCACGACAAACCAATGGACTTGCTTTCCCAGAGTGTTTGACAATGGAACAATTTCTGTGGACTTGATTTCTTAGATAGGATGGATGCTTTCCATTTCCTCAAAAACTCTAATGGCTTAATGGTCTAAGCATTCCTTTCTGGATTGGGCTTAGTAATGTGAGATCTATTAAGATTGTCAAAAAAAAATCCTGGAGTTTGCATTGTTTGAATTCTTAATTATGAATTCATTTGGGCTGAATAAAATGCATGATACACTTGGAGATTTTGATGTGGAAAACCCCATTAATAAAGAACAACATCTGAGACCTAGAAATATGCAAAGGGCTTTTTTTGCAATCCCCAGAGTACAGAAAGCCTTGAATGCTTACCAAAGAGAGGGATGCATGTCTATTCCATCTCCTAAAAACACTTCCTCCCTCAGATTTACAGTCACTAAGAACACAGTGCAATTTTGATCAAAAGAAGCAGCAGCAGCAGCTGTAAGGGAAAAGTGTTCATTTCTGATTGCCTCATCTGGACTAGAAGGGAGTAATAGAATAATTTTATGACACCAGATGCAGTGAAGGGCTTTATTTCATTTAATCTGGAGAACAGAGGAATTCGTCACATAGAGAAAATGAAAACTGTTGTTCTCGCCACCACCACCCAGGCGTGATGGTTATTGGCTGAGTCCACAGAAGAAACTGGAGTTTATGATGACTATTTACTAACTTTCTCCTGCATGACCATCCTAAGAGAGACGGTATTTTCCAACACTCCAGAGGCATCTTCCGTTGAAAAGTTATTTTTGTTTGGTGTCTGCTGGAAAGCATTTGCTTTGGGAATGTGAGCTTATGGGATTTGTGGTAAGCTCAAATTTTCAACTGTGCACCATAGCATACTATTTTTTCCTTGGTACAGACTTGATGTTTAAGTTGGAATTTATTAACACTTATTCTTAGAACCTTCAGTATTCTGAAGCCATTCTTGACTGGCAATGTCTGCTGATAACAAACAACAGGCATGGATTTTTGGGGTTTGGTCTTTTATTTTACTCTGTATCCTTTCATTAATAGAACATGTACAATGACACGTACAATTTGTTTGAACTTTTGAGGATTGTAGATTCTTTAATTATATTTATACTATTAATTCAATATTATGGCTCTGGGCAAAGTTCTTCGTGAGCACAAGCTTTGAGGAAAGTTAATCGATAAGGAGAATAATCCTTTTTTTTTTTTTTGACAAATAGATTTTAAATACCACTGTCTCTGACATGGTAATACAATTCAGTTTCTCAGGACAATGGGTAAGACCTATAGAATGAAAAGCAGGAGAGAATCAAGCATGGTATTTACCAACGAAGGAAGGCCAGGCAAAGGTATTAAGCCTGTTCTCTAGAATACAGAAAAGGAAAAGTGGAAGTTACTCATTCCTTTTCCTCTAAAAGGAGAATGATAAGCAATATTTTGTTTTCAATGGACTGGCAAGTTCATCAACATGTATTTGGCCAACACTGCAGCCAGAAAACTGAAATCCAGGAGATCATGTCCCTTCAGGTAGAGTGTCCTGTATCACTTATGATCTATGAACTTTTTTGAGTGAGGGAGCATACACAAAGAACAAAACATAACCCCCATATTAATGACAAATAATCTTTGTTTGAAGTCTATGTTGAATACTCACTACAAATTGCTTCTGAACAAGCTACAAGACAAACTACTCTGCAGACACCGTTCAGTGAATAATGTTGAATAATGAATACATTCTAGAAAATTGCAAGCAGAAAGGCACAGCACAAACCAGATAATCTTTTCCTCATGCTTTGTTCATCCATCTCTCCTCAGCAGGTACTTCTGGGGCAAGTTGCCATGGGTCGTGTTGATTTATTTGATTAATAAATGTCCATTCACTTACTAAGCAACCACTGAAATAAAGTCTCCCCGCAATAAAAGTATTTTATATATTATAGTAAATTAAACTGAGTCTTTTAATGCCTCAAGCAGAAATGTATTTTTAGAAATCATGTTCCATCACATAATTTTAGTGTAACTAGATCCATCTTCAAATAATTTCCAAAATAAAATAAGATAGAATTATAATGGGCTACAGCTGGTAAGAGAAAAATTCCTCTATTCCTCCCATACTGGGACAGTACCTTTAGGTCTTCAAGCATGATACAGGGCATACTCTATATCAGCTAAGCATGATACAGAAGTCAAGCCATAAATCCAATGCAATAGGATGTTTTAGCATCAAAAACAGTTCCAAGTTTATTGTCCACCACACAAGCTTTAGCAGGCACATCGAAATCTTTCTCTTTAAAATGTTCTTTCAATAAAAATATGGTGAGATATCACAGACTAGAGATAAAACACACATCAACATTTTAAAACCAAAACATTTTAAAGAAAGAAAGTTGTATTGAAACTAATTTGCTACACATGTTTTATAAATACAATACAAAATGAAGTTTCTACAACAACATATGGAAAGTATCTGAATCAGTAAGACAATGACCACCATAAATCACTCCAGGTTCAAACTTCTTATTATGTCATGTTCGCTCTCTCATGGGATGTTCACTGCATCTCATACAATCTCATGGTTATTTGTGCACAGTATCCCCAACATTATAGGGAATGACATCATATCAACACATCGAGTGTATGTAAAATGAAGAGTAAACACAGTTTTACATGACTCTGACCAGATGAACCCACACAGTCCATTCTATCACTTCCCTTTTTTTTTTTTACATGATTTATTAAATGGACTCACCAAAACTTTGGGGAATTCCTCTTTTGACTCCATTTTTGCAGGAGCATGCTGTGGGTGGCAATGGCCAAGAATAATGTGGGACAGAAATCCCATTTCCCTTTAACTCAGGTATATTAAGGCCTCAGGTTCATAGAAGACAAAAGACAATTGCACATGAATACAATTAAGATTTATGGTATTTTAATCGAAATCCTGTTAAAATTCAATTAAAACAGCTATTTGTGGCTAATCTTACCTTTCCCATCTGGTCACAGACATGTTTACTGGACAAACACAATTTTTAGTGTGTTAGCCTTTTGTTTTGTCTTCAAAAGCTACCATTCGGCTACCATCTCCTAAATATAATGTAAAAAGAGAGTATATAACAGTAAAAAATCTCTGTGGTTCAGACCTTCTCTGACTCTAGCGACCCCAGATTGTTTAAAGTGATAAGACCAAAGTACAGTAACCTGCAGTTCCACATTACAGCTTATGTGAAACGCTAAACAAAAATTTTCAAAGTTTGCTGCCAAATAGGAGCAATTAAAAAAAAAATTAAAAAAAGGTCTTAAATTCTGGGTGGGTTATGTATACATAAAGAGTTATTATGTCTTTACTAAAATTTTAGATGTTTATTCCAGGGACCTGGATTTGAATTGCGGTTTAATTTGAAATTGTCACATAGTTGCCAGAACTTAAAGAGAAAGAAATGAGCTGTCAGTCTGCAGCCTAGGGAGACCAGAGACCAGAGAGTTTCATAAACTAGAATTTGTCCTCTCTTTCAAATCCCAGGCAAAGTTAAGAACATCAAACTGCATCTTTCATTTTACTGGCAGTAATAAAATCATGTTCCTCAAGGGTGGCAGGGTCTGTCTCGTATTTTCAGAAATACAGATCAGCTTCCTGGAAGTAACCAACAGCTTCAGTGGACATTTCACACCATCTCCCAACAGGAGTACACGGTTGAGTGGACAAACACTATGAACAGCTAGTGGACATAAAACCAGCCACTTGGAATGAAAATTCTTTTTCATGCAGGTGCATATATTCCCAAGCATAACTTTGAAATTCATGTTGCAGGTCTACCTCTCTGGTTTTTGTATGTAGAGCCAAATTCATTCCTTGGATCTAACTTCCTTTGCCCTCATTAAACTGTGCCAGTTTACAATGTAAAAAATGAGGTGAGAAAAATTTTTCCCCTTTTTAATGTAACACAGATGATTTTTTGCTATATGTAGTACCACTCAGTTAAGTATATAAACTGATTTAGTAGCTAAAATGTAGATGTTGGTTTTACATTGCTAGAGGGAACATATATAACAGACATCATATTAATTTTTAATGCATTTAAATTAATGGAACAAGAAGATTCTTATTCAAGATTCATCATGACTAAACTAAATTTAGTTGTTCTGGCTTTCTGATGTCTGTTTCCCTTCACTGAGACCTAGCCACATGAGTGCTGCCAAATTTATCACTTCTTACTGGAATGGCTCATTTGCATCCTTCACTGCTCATGCATGTGCCAGAGCAACTGGATCAGGACTTTCCCCACCAGCTTCTCCACTGCAGTCATCAAGTTTCCTGAGCAACTTCACTTCCTCCCCTAAAGTGGAGGGACCAGAAAAAATTCCTGAATGTAACAACTGTAAAACCCCTGTCCAACACATTGTAATGAGGCCATGCCAATAATTCCATAGTCAGAAGGTAAGAGTTTCCTTTAAACCATAACATCAATACTGGATTCCTGTAAGAGAGAGAAGGAAAGCACCTTTCCATTTAAAGAATTTCTGTCTAGACTGTATCCAGAGGATGACATTTACCACAAAACAATCAGACAAACATATTTTTAATTATGAGACACTGAAAAATCTGAAAGTTTGGAGTTGGAGGGTGTTGTTTGATAGTTATAACCTCTCTCGTTCTTCTTTCTCTCTCCCCCCTCCATTCAAAGGCTAAACAACTTAAGAGATAAAAAAATTCCTATGCAAATGAGCCCTCAATGGGCACAAAGAGCTATTTCACCAAAAATTTAGATATATGTGAAATGATTGGCACAGGGTTCAAGAGCTTTCCTGACATAACTGACAAAAATTACAGTCTTTACCCTGCCTTATGTAAATTTTTCATGTTTGTGTTTTAGCTTCAAGAACATATTTGCTTACAAAAACAATAGTGCATTGTGTCAGTACAGCTGCAGGGCAACTCCTGCATCACTTAAAACATGGGAACAATCTCGATGTTCAGCTTCTTTGAAAAAAATACTTTTGCTTGTATATTTAGGGGCCTGACTTCAGGCAGGTGATCTGTTAACTTTCTATTACGGAAGTAAATTATGGCATATAATGAGCAGCTGAACTTGTAAACCTGTCACTGACTTTTTTCCCCCCAAGAATCACAGATGGTTCAAGTGACCAAAACCAAATTTACTGCATGAAGTCTAAGAAATTAGGCCAGGTTCTATAGTTTTTTTACAGACTTGCAGGACAGTTACCACATGTTTAGTATTCATTGATTCCCAGTGGGTGTGATCAGAAAGATCTGTACCCCAAAGACACAAGCTCTTCTTCCCCAGTGAGCGTCAACCAACACTGCCAACAACTTCAATGCCTCTGCCAGTAAGGACGGTCTGATAGGGAGAAGATTTTCTTAAACTACAGGCACTCAGAAGTAATACTGCTGACCTATAGACTGGTTTTCCTCCTCCAGTGTCACGTGGTCTGTAGTGCTGAAGAGGATTAATGACAATCATAACTCATTTAAAAAATAAAAAAATTTTAAAAAATTAAAAAAAAAAAAAAAAGAGAGAGAGGAAAAAAACCTACCAAGTAACTTTTCTTCTAAATACAACAATCCAAAATGATTAGGAAAAAAAGGTGGGCATTTAAAATGCCCTCACACAGTCCATTGCCTCCCTTAAAATAAATGTGAAACACAAAATACCACATTGCACATTCAAAAAACAATCTCCTTGACAATCTCCTTGACCTTCCATTTTTATGCTAACTCAGGCTATTGACAAGCATCCTCATAAACCACCACTCACCAGCAGCATCTGGCAGTTTTTGAAGTTCTGTAATAAAAGCAAGAAAGGGTTGATCAATTTACTTGACACTTAAAAATAAATCTAATTCACCCAGGGATTAACAGTAGAATTTTTAGACCAAAGAATTTTGCCAGTGGAACTATTGAGGATAAACACTGAAAAATCAGATTAAGACCCCTGGTCCTAATTTTCATTATAGAAAAACTACCATATGTAAATAACACTGATTTCCTTGAGTATCATAGAATCAAAAAGAGTTTCTTCGATGTGTGGTTGCTTTAGGTATCCCAGATGAAATCTATTTTAGTCTTTTTTTTTTTAAGCCCAAGTTTTGCCAAGAATTTAAAGGGCTCACTAATTAGGCATGGAGCATGCTCGCTGAAGTTGCAGGCTTTTGACAGCCACCTTAGACGCTTGTCAGCCTCAGGTGAACTTCTAAAGCAGGTGAGGTCTCACTACATCTAGAAGTCATTTTTTTCCATTTTAGTGCGTAAGTGGCCTTTTAGTGAAAATGAAAGCATTTTGTAACAAAAATGCTTCGGTAAAACAGAATTAAGCCTAGGAATACATTGTTCTTTAAAATACACATCCCTTAAACATCAGAAAATCTGGAAATTTCTAGTTAAGCTCCTTATCTGTCATCCTGTAACTTCAATGTTTTTCTGTCTCAAACTCTATGCCAACTCTCTTTGCTATACAGACAACTCCCTAACCCAGTGTCTGAGTTCCCCACTCAACAGCAGATTACTGTCCTTTGGTGCCTTCAAATATTGAAGGGAGCATGATGCCTGGAGGCAACCTGCTCTGGTGGAACTACTATGGATGGGAACAGACCAGAATTTGATACTGGACTCAATTTGAAGACACAGGTTTCTGCTGAACTTCCTTAACTGCAGGCATAATGCATTTTCAAAGAGATGAAGAGATGCTCAAACTGCTTAGATATCTTGATATGCCAAGAGATTTCAGAGCCAATAAGAAAAAACATGCTAGAGTTAAACTGAAATGAAACTGGCTACATTACTTGTGTACCTTTTGCATTTCTCTTTCACTGTATTTGCTGCTGATTGCTACCATTTGGTTTCAGCTACCTTGGGCACTGCTCGATCCAGTTCAAAATTAATTCTCACAGTGGCCAAAATTCTTCTCTACTGGGGTCCCCAGTCTTTTCTGAGAGATGCAATATGTTCAGATCATCATCTGTACTTTTTACTACTATCCAAACTAGAACAAACCTCTGGATATTTTGAGATACACTCATCACCACTATGTTATTTGTTAGACACTCAGTGTTGCCAGTATAAATTAAACAAACTTTGTTACTTATAGTTATGGGTACCCATGAAAGACAGTACAAAGTACAATTCAGAGAACATAGTTCTAGGGGTCTACACAGTTTTGCCAGAATGGATGAACTCTAATTACGCTGAAACATGCTTTCTCTAGTTCATGATCAGAAATCTTTCCATTATGTGCATTTGTCTCTCTAACACACTGCATTAGGGGATAAAAGGTGAATGACAGCCTTATCTTTATACTGCCTGTCTGTCCCAAGAGCTAAACAATGGCTCATATCACATTGCGAACAGCAGTTTGATGTAAACGGGGTGACCTGCTAGCCTAGTAGTAACATAATATTTACCTCAGGTTTCTCCGCTATAAACATTAACTCCAAAATTCCAACTGCAATCTTTCCATTTTCCACTCTTTTCCCAGACCAAGAACAACATTCTGGTTGACATGTGTGGAATGATACTACACAGGTTCAGCAAGGAATGTTACACACATAAACACAAAGTAAAATGTGATCGGTAAGTAGGACACAGATCCCGGGAAAGCCTGATCTGGTATGGGGAAAGCACAACTGAACAGTCAAGTTACTCTGTTCTCAAAACCAGAACAAGATCCTGGAAGGGAGTATAGCTATTAATTAACTCACTGTGCCAATTATCTTATCTTTCACCTACTAACAACAAACCTTTTACCTTGGCTGTGGAGAATAAGGCCAGGGGAAATAAAAAGGATTTCAGATGGTTAGGAGCTTAAAACATGGAAGGCTGGTCACCACCAAAAGCACTGAAATTGTCCTCTCATCAACTTCTTTCTTGCATGTGGGAGCAAAAGTGCATCTGGAACCAGCAGAGGTGGTTTTGTCCTGTTTGTCCTGTTCCCTGCTGCTGATGGGGCAGCTTGTGGAGAGATGTGGGCAGCAAGGCTGGGAGCCACACACATATGTTTAGATCAGAGACCACCCATAAGCTTGTTCTCAGAGTGCCAGCAGGTACAGAGCAGCCAATATATGATGTTAGCCTGAAGAACACTTCAGAAGTAAACTAGCAATTTAAAGAGGGATGGGAGTGAGCTCTTTTGGACAGGGTTTTTTTGTGTGTTTGGTGGGTTGATGTTAGTTTACTTTTTTAAAAATGACACTTCATATATAGAAGGCAATGATTTCATACTCCTGTATTAGGTTAAACAGTCTAGATCTGTTGACTTCAAAGTAGCAGCATCAATTTACACTGACCAAGAATTACATAAATCTGGTTTTATTAAAACTGTAATAGCTCGAGCTACAAAGTTACTCATTTTTCCTGTGATCTTGTTCTAATTGCTCACTGCTGGCTCTTTTAAAGTGTTACCAGTCTGGAGTTTGTTCGTCTCTTTCTACTTCCAACTAATATGATAAAATTAACCATAGCTGTAGAGAATCTTTTTACAGTAAGTAAATGCAGAAGGCTCTGAAAGGGTCTTTAAAAACCCTTATAAAAGTGAGGTAGACACGCCTTTATAATTTTAATTTGACATATTTTTATACGTTACCTCGTTGGATCAGACATGGAGGTTATTGTTACAGAAAATGGAAGCAGGTTGTGGGATAGAATGTCATAACTGCAGACATAAAAAGGCATTTAACTCTCACTGAAGTTTGTGGTAGTGATTGGTTTGATCTTGAGGTATTGCATGTACAGTAAAAGTGGATTGAAAGCAACTGAGACTGGTTTAGACCTAAAAAAATTCACTGAACAATAAAAAATAAACAAGTAAAAGACTGAACCTTATTGTGAACAGAACATAATGCAATTATTGTTACCTCACATTAACTTTATGCAGATTTTACAAACATTCCCTTTCAAAATGCATTCATTTTTCAGCAATATTAAATATACAATAATTAAAACAGATATTTGGAGGTGCTTACATTTTCTCATTGAGCTATCCATTAACAGCATCTAAAAAAAGACAACTTCTGGTTGCAATTCATCCCCTTGAAAGCAAAATTCAACAGTTTATAGGTTTGGCATAGCTTTTCCTCAACATCTCATAAGACCAATGGTAAACATAACAATAACAATAATAATAAAGCTTACCCTCATTTTCTCCTGCTCTTCCAAAATAAATCAAAGTATTACATTAGCCTCCTCTTGAACTCTGTAGCTGGTGAAAATAGCCAGGACACAGGACTAAAATTTCATTCCTTACAACTGGTGCGCCAACAGTGCTTTCATGGTTGTAATAAACTGTTTTGCCTGAGACAGTTTTAGTATGAATAGATGTCCTTCCAATGTTATTGTGGATAGCATACAGAAAAACTCTCTCATTTTATACATATTAGGGTATTTTTATAATTAAGAAACTTAAGGCTACATAACAAAATGAAGGCATGTTCCCTCACATATTCACAAGCCAAATATTTTGGAAGAACATCCAAACAAAACTGGAAACGCATCTAGTTTTCAAGGTTATTTATAGATACAAATTAATATGCACCATTTGAATCACTTATGCATTCTATATGGTCTGTGTCTAATTTAAAACATAAAATCACTAGGATTGCAACTCAGCTCTTCTTTTCCATTCCATTGAATGCAGTGTCCTGCTCAATCAGTCAGAAACTGAACAGGAGCAAACAGTGACTTACCAGTGATTTCCAAGAGACACCTGGCAGAAAGCTTAAAAAAAAAAGAAAAAAATTCACAATCGAAGTCATTGTTGGAGATAGATGCAGGAATTCACTTGTGATTGTTTCAGAATGTTGTAGTTCATACTAAAACTTCTTCACCCAAAGATTTCTCCCTATCCACCTTTTTTGGGAAAAACTCATTAGCACCAATAGTTTTTCCACAATATGCAAGTTTAAAAAAAAGAAGAAAAACAAAACCCTAAGAAATACATTTTCCTTTCACAATATGCAAATAAAAATAATTTAAAAAAATATATAAAATCATTGCTGTAGCCAAGAGTGCCAAGCACCTCTGTGTAAGGTACGGGACACGGCAAAGCCCATCATTCCATCATTGCAGAAGAAGGCTTATTTATCTCTTCACTAGCAAGTCACACTTTATAGTTGTTTATCCATGCTTCTATCCTTTTCCCAATGCTGAATGACCACAGCCTGAAGTTTTATGCCAGACGGAATTCTTGTCAGACCTAATGAAGGCACACCTGGAGAAGGCTGTTTTGTCTTTCTCACCTTTCTTGTTCCCCCTCTCTCTCTCCCTTACAGTTATATTTTTGCCATGTTAATCCCTTCTTCCTGGGCTGCACATTATATCTGCTATGCCTCCCTTAATCCAGGAACATTCTATTTTCAGCAGCTTCCATCAGTCCAAACCTCAGCAACTAAGAGGCTGAGTACAAACACAAAAGAGATTGGAAAGTGCACAACCAAGAGTGGGAATTCAAGAGGATAGTTTTCTGATAGTGTAAGGGCAGAAAATAAAGAGGTAGGAAGCAATACAATGACACAATAAGAAAGAGAGAAAGACCTGGCAAGGGAAAAAGAGAAAACAAAACAAATCTATTAATACCTGATCTTATTTCACTGGCATAACGGGAAAATTTAGCAAGGGTGATGCTTTTAGTGATTATTCAGCCACTGTTGAACAACTGAAAACTTATCGTCCTGTTGGATTAAATATAGGGATTTTTGAGTTCTCAGTTAAATCTCATGTTCATGTTTTGGCATTTTAACCTAACAAAAAATTGGGATATATTTATTTAGAAAATAATAAACCAAGCAATTTAACATGCAGAAAATCAAAATAATGTGTTTTGGGAGTATCTACTAATATTTCCCAACATTTTGCTCTACTTACAAAGTTATAAAATATCAAAACAGGAAACTAGGAGCAAGAAAGGAAAACCACACTTCAACTGAGACTCGAAAGCAAAGAGTATACAAAGAGAAGACAAATACAGTTGATAATATTCTACCAAAAGAGTATTGCATATGAAACTATTGAACTGTATCAAAACTGGGGTTTTTTGGAAGCAGAGTTTAAACTGTAAAGGATATTTTGTTGCCATAGGCAAAGAACAAAATGAAAGAGTAGAGTGTTTAAAAGATGGATGGAATCAAATTTTCAGCAGTTTAGGCTGTTGCCTTTTTATCATCCAGTACTTCAGAAAGCAAGGATAATGTGAGGCAACATTTAAGAATTTAAAAGAAAAAAAGATTTCTAATGAGTCCTTCAGTAGATGCTAAAATAATAGGGTTTTTTTAATTAATCCTGAAATCTTGATAAATGCTAACACAAAAAATACCCAAAGGCTTTATTCACTATGTAGTATACAGAAGACAAGATATCAGTAGGCCAGATAGCTTGACAGCACACCAAGGCATTAAAGGAAAACTTATATGGATTAACTTAATACAGAATCCTCTGCCTTTTCTAATTTTCATTGAATCTCAGAATCCTTGGTAGTGAACCTAAGACCTCTGAAAAAGTGGTTTTTTTGCTCTTAGTCCCCTTTTGCAGATTGTCTTAATACACTTGTGTACAGCTGACATCTACTGAACTTGCCAAGGTAACAGATACCAGTTGACAGTGTTTTAGAAAGCAATACTCTTGTCAGACCCAGAATTCCTTCTCAAGGGTTATTACAGAAAAAACAACTGCATGGATGAAACACATATAGACTTCTATAAGATCTCTGACTTCACTGCACGTCACATTCAGTTTAAATCTTGAATAAGAGAAATAAACCTTAGAAGGCTTAAAGCCAAAGTGTTGTAGTTAGTATTTGTAAAAGCTTCAAATTACATAACTCCTGCTGGGTTCCACAGTATTAAGTCTCACTCAAATAAGCATTGTCTATACACTCCAGAAGTCCTTAATGATGATGACAGTAGATAAAGTAAAATACAGCAGTAACAAGGATGGCAGGTTTTCAAGACAGATCTGAATTTCCTAGTAACCTGCACCCTTTCAGGGGATATTAATTTCAATTATGGGAAATATGGAATTATGCATTTGGGAATATGACACGCAGGCCATACCTATAAAATGAGGACCAACAAGTAGGAGGAAAGGGAATTAACAAAAACCAGCTTCTCAGAGGTACATTGTGACTTAAGAGATTGTTATGCCTTTGGGATGTTTAAAGAAGGGAATGAAAAGGGGAGACAAGACAGGATCTCATTTCTGCATGGAACAAAGCACAAGGGAGCACCTAATCTACTTTTGTTATCCATGTTTTCCCTACATTTTTCAGAATTGTTCATAAAAGCTTAAGTAAAACAAAGTAGCATTTGTTCATTCCTAGTCCAAAGTAGAACACAGCTAAGAGATTCACCAACACTTCTGGCCAGTTTTAGCATATCATACAGTATTTCTAGCCACTGCACTCTGAGATCTCCATCCTCCTCTAAGCTTTTCTCAGTTTGAGTTTGAAAGCTGCTGACTTTGTGAATGACCTTCAATCATCCCCATCCCTGCCACTGATGAGGGATTTTCATGTTCAACTCTTTCAAAATTGTAAAGGATTACACCAGGGAAAGCTCATATACACTGATGTATAGGCATACATTTTTACGTATTTGCATAATAATACAAAATGCCAGAAGGCAAAGTTCAACAATGCCCATCAAACTTTTTTCAGGAATGAAAAGAGGCATTTGTTCTAATCCATGTTAAGGTACCTAATTAAAAGGTTCAATTTTCAAATCCACTAAGTTAAAATTAAGCCTCTTAATCAGATGTCTATATCTCAGCATAAAATCATTTAGTTTGGAAAAGACCTTTAAGGTCATCAAGTTCAACTGTAAACCTAACACTGCCAAGTCCACCACTGAACTATCTCCCTAAGTGCCACACCTACAGGTCCTTTAAAAACCTCCAGAGATGGTGACTCTACCACTTCCCTGGACAGCCTGTTCCAATGTTTGATCACTCTGTCAGTGAAGAATTTATTCCTGATAATCGATCTATACCTTCCCTGGTGCAACTTGGAGCCGTTTCCTTTTGTCCTATTTCTTTTTACCTGGGAGAACAAACTGACCCCTACCTGGATGCAACTTCCTTTCAGTCAGTTGTAGAAAGTGATAAGGTCTCCCCTGAGCCTCCTTTTCTCCAGGCTAAACACCCCCAGCTCACTCAGCAACTCCTCATAAGACTCCAGATTCTTCACCAGTTTCTTTGTCTGTCTCTGGAAATGCTCCAGCCTCTTCAAGTCGTTATTGTAGTGAGGGGCTCAGAATTGAACACTGTATTCAAGGGGCAGCCTCACCAGTGCTGAGGACTCATGTATTGTGTGACACCACAGGTTCAGCCACACTTAGAACATCCCTTCTGCTATCCACCATTTGCTTCCATTTTCACAGGTGGTCTAAAACATGAACCAAGATAATAATAATTCATAATGATCATTTCTCATCCATCTTTCTGACAATAGCTGGCAGGAAGGGGACCAATCACATTACCTCTGCCCTTGATGCAAAGGACTAATAAAGAAAAAAACTTATTACATTACTCTGCAAAAAATTATTTTTTAATTTTCTTTAGAGAAAAATATAAGAGAATAAATGCATATGCCAGTGATACAATGCATGATCTCATTTGCAATGCATTAGGAAAAATACATCCAGCAGCATATTGTTTGGACATATGGGTCACATTGACTTTTTGACTGCTTATCAACCAACGACAAACATGGGCATGAAGAATAGCATTTGCTTCTTTCATTCTTCAACTAATCAAAAGCATTCCCTGTAGGTACTTAAAACATAAGAATCTTAAGGAACACAAATGGCTTCTCCTACTGCAGTATTTGCTTTTTAATTTTATTTAACATCCTGATATCTGACATCAAGAGAGCAAAGAAAATAAGAATAGAAGTCTCATTTCTGATTAAACACCAAATAAAGAACATTCTAATTAAGGAATGATAATTTATCTGGGGTTTAACAGAGACATTCTTATTTTCCAGGTTATTTTTTTAGTCTCCAGACTGGGCAGATTTACCAACATAACATAGAAAACATCAGTGATTTGCAGCTGATAAGCATTGTTTGGCATCTTTTTTTTTCCAGCCTATGGCCTGAGTTGTGTTAGGGTGTCAGTGCATTCAAACAGGATTAGTGGGAATGCTTGTAGTTTTTCAGCTTCTCTAATGTTCTCTTTTGAGCCTGTTATCTTTTAATTTCATACTCAGCTAACAGAAATACATTTGTATAATTATGGTGGTCTCCCAAAGAATACACCCAGCGCTTGCAGCATGCAGCAGATTACAAAGTTAATCAAAGGAAAGAAAGATATGATGGTTGTTCTTTATTCCTGCATGGACAAAGAAAGAAGAAGGAATTACTGGAATCCACCTATTCATTTTGTATACATTCCTTCTCGTCAGCTCAGCTTCTGACATTTAGGGAGAATTATTCTTTAAATCATGCCAAGATTTACAGAATAGGACATTTATGAGAGTTTTCTACATATTATACTGAACCCATGTTGATAAATATATTTATTGTAATAAATGAGTTATTACTAAGAAATTCATAATGAAACAGTAATAAGACTTTTTCCTTAAGGCACAAGCCTTTAACGTTCCAGCTAATGGAGAATCCCAGGCAGTTTGTGGCAGATGCATGGTTGTACCCAAATCCAGCCATAATTCCCTCCTATTCAATAGAATTTCAGTCTCAAATATCAGTAACGTTGTGCCTTTATGAACACGATAAATTAGATTTCATTTGTCATATAAAGGAAGAAAGTTCTGTTTGTTTTCTTTATATTCCAAAAAAGTAATATTCCAAGCCTGTGTACGGGCATTCGATAAGGATCTAAGAAATTACGTTTGGACCTTTCGTGAAGGAAGGTCCTGTATTTTGTTTAGATTCATTTGCATTTCCTTTCCAACTGACCTCATTCAGTATTTATTTCTCAGATCCCTTTTGAGTTTTCCAAGAATCTGCAGAAGGGTAGAGTCCTACATTAATAGGATGTACCTGGCTGGACATAAAAGCAGGAGAGGAAAAAATGTCATCAAAAAACAGCATTGCAGATTTGCATTAAGAAATCTGTATCTGCCTTCTTCATGTGGTTTCCATTCATCACTTTAAATGTAACTATGCATGGAAAAAAAAAGTCTTGTCAGAAAGTTTTGCCGTTATGAAATGTCTAATTTGCATCTGCCAACAAAAGGTTTTATTAGCATAACACTAGAAAGCCAATGAAAGCAACAACAGCAAAAGAGCAAACTGTCCTGACAACTTTATTTTTGTTAATGACAAACAGAAAGAACTGCATGATTATTGTCAAACAAGCCCTGGAGCTGATTCAGGTCCATCTGATGACTATTCAATTTCAGCATTTGACTTCAGGAAGATCACTACTAGGATCCAAGTGTGTTGCATTGGCATATATTATAATTTTTTGAAAAAACACTATCAGGTTAGTTGGCTGTGACCTATATTTTGTAAACCCATTTTGTACATCATTCCATACTCCACTTAGCTTCAAATGAGCCTTTCTTTGAAATGCTGTAATGGGGTTGTATGGCAAGATTTTGGTAATGGAGGGTATAGGAAGGTACAGGACTACAGGGGTGGCTTCTGTGAGAAGCTGCCAGAAGTTTCCCAGGTGCCTGACAGAGCCAATGCCAGCCAGCTCCAAGGCAGCTGGCCAAGGCTGAGACAATCAGAGATGGCAGTAGCACCTCTGGGATAATGTATTTAAGAAGGTGGGGAAAAAATTATTTCACAGAAGTAATTGTGGTCAGAGAAGAGAGGAGTGAGAATACATGAGGGCAACAGCCCTGCAGACAAAGTCAGTGCTGAAGAAGGGGAAGGCAGCGCTCCAGGTGCTGGAGCAGATTCCCCTGCAGCCTGTGGTACAGACCATGGTGAGGCAGCCACGCCCCAGGAGCCCATGGAGGTCCCATTTCATTATGGATGCTTCTATATCCTTATTTCTAATTCTTTCTCACTTTTCTCCCTTTGTTTCTCATGAACATTTATGCAAACCAAGAAAAGTATACTTCTGGAAAACTTGCCTATACTATCTCTTAATCTCCTTCTCTCCCTCCTTTACACAGATAGGCAGATGTGGGAGATTTATGGCCCTGGTAGAATGTAGGGGCAGCCATAAGGGGTCACATCAACGGTCCATTAAGCCCCTGTCTCCTAAAGCGGTCAGACATATGACAAGGAAACAGTACAAGAACCCAGGAAGCAGCTGGGGACACTGTTCCACAGAAAGCTTTCAGCTGCTAATATTCCTCAGCTTCAGAGACTTCACGGGCAGTGTTTTCATGTTACTTTATGGTTTACAGCAAATAATGAAGACTCACTGACCCTGTTGACTAATACAAGTAATTTGGTCTGTGACTATGCCAAGAAAAATTTTGTCCTGTACTTACATGGTATGGACTTCACAGGTCTGTATTTGATGTAGCTCCTTCCATTTTAAAAGAGTAGGGTTACTTTCAGGAACATAACCACCAACCTGTGTCATTGGTGTCACCAATGACATTTTAAACAAGTTCCTGTCAGAAATTTCTGCAATTAGAAATTTTCAAGGAAGGAGAAGAAAAATAAAGAACACAACCACATTAAATATCACTGTGGTTAAGAATGTCTTAAATCTCAATTTAGTATTTAGTAATCTATTTATCTTTTTATTTGCTAACAAAAACAGCAACAAAAATGGAACATTATATTGATCTGGGGCATATTCTGAACTTCATTAAGCACAGAGAAATCATCTACAAAAAGTCTATCAGGGTTGTAAATGACAAAATTAATATGGAAGGGGGAGGAGGATGGAAGGTACCCTGGTACAGGTGGAGAAAAAACTATTGATAAGACCAACAGTTAACTGGAAGAAGAATGTATTGTTGAAGAGGGTTAATGCAATACTGTATTGCAACACTGCCTGGAAGAGCTGCTGAGAACATTGCACTACTGTGTTAGGAGTCATGTAAAAACAAAATAAAACAAAACAAAGCAAAATAAACAGCTTGAGTCCAGTCTCCAAAGACTTGTTTCTCTGACAGTAAATCAAGAAAGCATGTAATAAAGTTACATCATGTCATGGACCAAAGAGGTGGTCCTCTGCTGTTAATTATGTATGAAGTCACAGCTGTTAACAGTGCACTCTTACACAGTTACAGTATGAGAAAAATATAATGAAACGGGAAAGAAATTAAAATACAATAATTACAAAAAATCAATAATAATTAAACCATTAAAAGTAGAGTATGATTAAAAGGTCTTTTCAAATATCGACAGTGAAAAACTTGGACATTCAAACTGAAAGAAATGTCAGGAGTATTTTTCAAAGGCAGAGAAAAAACAATTATGTATTATTAACATGGATATAATGTCATCCTCAAGGGTAAATCTCTACAGTTTAATGCAGTGAAGCAAGTAGATTTTTTTCCTTGTATAACAAGATCAACTGCTTCATGTCCAAGAGTAGGAAATTATAACCACTTATAACCACTAGATAGACAGTTCTTCCTCATATGACTTCATCATTGGAAAAAAGAAAAGTCATCAAAATGTTATAGAACCTGCCTCAATCCACATGACATCAAACAGAAATTATGTTCATAAAAATCTACAATCTTCAAAACCTACTATAGATTCCTTTCACTATGTTTATGTGTATTAAAGCAGGTATAAAAAGCACTGTTGTTACTTGTATATTATGCAAATGATATAGTACTGTTTAATGCTTTGACTCACTTTGCAAAGGGGTATTTTGGTTTGGGAATTTTGCTGATCATAGGTTTGGAAACTGGTTTAAAGAGAGATGTTTCTTTTGAGTTTTACTACCATGATATTTTTCAACCCTTTTAAGCCAGATCCTATTTTTTTTTTTTGCCAAAATGGGCAATTACTTAATAACTAGCAGGGTCTGACTTAAACCTATATCCTCAGTGCTGACTTTCCAAGGGGTTAAAACAAATAAATACTGGAAGGTAATTAAACCAACAACATTGCAGCAAGTGGAGAGCCTGCTTATCTTGTTCTTGTCAGCATGTACACAACACAGCTTTCCTCTCTTCCAGGAGCCCCTAAAGCTCTGGAAAACTAGAAACTCCAGCTTCAGCTGATTGTTTGGCAAATTGTTCTTGTGATACAACTGAGTGCAGGTTTTTTGGCTGCAGATACAGATTATTTTTATGAGATTTTTAGAACATGAACCACTGACAGAGAATATTTACATACACAGTTTTGGTGCACTGTTAGTTAGTTGAATGATCTCTACGCAAAGTCCATTCCAGTCAAAAGAGCAATGTTTACTCCAACAGTTTGGCTCTGGACTGAACAAAAAAAAGAAATGTTTATTTGCTGAGTTGCCAGTGATTCAAAACACTTCAGTGAGGTCCGTGCTCTGATATAATCTTTTATGAATATTATGAATTGTCCAACCAAAGCTTCCAAGCTGTGCAGACATATTATTAAACAGAAATTCTGTTAGAGACAGCTCTGAAGTCAACATCAAAGATTGAGGGAAGAGATTTTTTAATATTGAGTTTAAGCACAAAGTATGTCATACTCTCTGGTCTTCACTCAAAGAAACTTCAGTAGAAATTTTGTCTGAGAAAGCAGTTCAGGATTGCATTTATTACTGCTCTTAGGATTCATATCAAGTTAAAAACTAGTGCGGATTATCTGCCTTGTCTCAAACACTGACAATGCTATCCATGGCTTTCTGGGGCCTGAGATAGCCTTGTCAAATTTCTGAAGAGTTTTTTATATCTGATGAATTTCCTGATCCTTAAATCTGCTTTTCATGTCCCTTATTAATACTATAAATTAATAATTATTATTCCAACAGATTAGAAAGCAAAGTAACTGGGATTTATTCTGACCTTCAACTGTTGGCTATGTGACACCAGTGAAGTATGTTTTTCCTCTATTTCCCAGTCATTCCCTTCAACCATTAAGGAATTATTAAGAATGGTTAAGAACCATTTACTACTCTTAAACGGGTTGGTATGTCAGGGTTTTAATTTTGCTCTGGTCATCTGTGTTGCATTGTTACACAGTGACACTGTTGGACATGTCTCTGGATTTGCATAATGTTGTTTATGATTTTCTCTGCTAAAACACGAGCCTCATATTCCAATGAGAGTCAGTGAAGACCTCTGTGTAGATTTGAAAACCGTCTGCAGTTAGGTACAGTTATTACACAATGTTTTTCATTAGATCCTCCTCCCCAGTGCATGTACTGAGAAGTAAGATATAGGCCATTTTCAATGTAAATATACCTGATACATGCAACAATACTGTAACAATTACTTTGACCTCATGAGGTAATTTTACATGACTTATAATGGCCATTAGATACAATAACAAGATGGTAATATCAAGGTTAGGTGGTAAATATATGCAGTAAGGATATATATATATATATATATAAGGATAAAATATTTTATATTTTTTTCTAAAAAATAACAACAACATTGCTGACTTTGGAAGATAACAGTGCTGCTAAGTAAATTTATATGGACCCTGATAAATCAACAACCAACTACTGTCAGTGAAAAACTTCAATAAATTCAAAACACATTTTTGAAGATAGGCAAGATATCATAGAAATCATGTTTTGACAATAATACCACAGTCAACCAACCGTATTAAAGCATTCCCAGGGAGGATTAGTGGTGCCTCAGGTATATTAGGGAACTGCTTAGTCCCATGTCTGTTCCCCAAAACTGTCCCTAAGGACCTTCATCCACTCTGAAAGTTGCAGTTGAAGATGGCAGGGGGAGCTGAACCTGTGTCCCTTATGCATATGTAACCCACCAGCTGAACCGCATGGACCACACCAGTGCAGTGTCTCTGTCCCAGGTTCTTGACAAAGAAAGGAGCAATGCCAGCTGTAGACATAGAAATGTATAAAGTATCGACAGACATACTTTTGGGAGGGTTTGGGCATAGACACAGAGATAAGCAGGAGCATATTAGGACCAAACTCTAGAAAGCAAAATGTGTTCCAAATACTGCATTAAAGCCACAACACTCCTGTGGAACTGATATAATATTCATCAGCAATTCACACTTGATAGTCCTGAAAATTTAATGACATGGAGTCTAGAAAAGTTAAAGATTATTCACTGAGGAGTCAGGAACAGTGTAGTCATTTAGTCTCTGCACCCACTTTGTCAGAAATGTCTTTCAATTCAACTCCATTAAGAGATGATTAATTGTATTATATCATTCACCAGCAGCTGCAGGAAAGTGGGGTTGGGCTTACACAAAAATCTTAACATTTAAATAAACAGGAAAAGATTAGTTCTAGATGAAGGATCAACAGACAGATAATGCAAGGCTAGGAACAATGAAAACAGTAGGAGTTAGATGCCTATGAAGGGCTGGATTCACCAACAAGGCAGAAGCAACAGCTGTGGTAGATCAGAGAAGGATGAGGTCTCCAGCCTGTAGGACAGCTGCATTCCACTCAGCTATGCACCACTCTTCTTTCAGGACACAGTCTAGCTCTTAATCATAGGAGAGCCCTTCTTTTGGGGATTGAATTTACCATACTTAGAATAAGAGCAGTGTACCAAAACCACTGAGACAAGAATGAAACAGGAGTATTAGGACATAGATGTCCTTATTTTCTTTTTTTGCCTTGACGAAGTTGCAATTGCAGTCAAAAGGGGCTCCTCTGTTTCAGGACTTTAGTTTGGCTGGGTGGAGAGGAGGTTGAAAGTGTGGGTGTGAGCTGTAATTTGCTTTTTAACTAATGCATCTGATCTGGAAGATTTCAAGACTGAAAAGGTACAAGTCATTTCCAGATGTCACATTTCCTATATCAAAAATAAAAAAGTTATACTCGTTATCAACAAGTAACCACATCAAACAAATAAATCACTGTACAAGGTTTCTCCAAGTTTTAAGATGGTCTCAAGATTGTTAAAAAAGAAATTAGTACTGTTAATGGTATTTTCTCCATTGTTTTTCTATGTGAATACTTTCCGGGTTCCACCCAACATCAGGATCTGGCAAAGATATTGAAATAAAGCCAGAAGGACACTTTCATGCTCTTTCCAACTCCCAGTGAGTTTCTGGCATGCAACTTTTTCAGCTGTCTGTGGGACGAGGAGAAGAAGAAAGTGGCAGTGAAAAGAGCACAGGCATGACAGCAGTTAGTCAAAGACAGCTCAACAAGCAGACCAATTACGACATTCAAAGCATCAGAAAGAAATGGTAAAGAAAAGCACATCCTAACCCAGTGCAGTCATCCTAGGATGTGATCAATCTGATATAACATGAACCTGCAAGACCTAAGGTTTTGGCTATTTTGTGCAACAAATGCGTCTATAATTGACACTTGGACCTTAGCAAAGGTCCATCTTTAATATATTCATAAAGCTGATTCTGCATGATATGGAATGCAACCCTTGACTTCACTGGCAATCAAAAATCTCCAACACTGCTTTGGAGCAGATGCTCTTAAGAAATGCCACAAGAAGAGTGGAGAATTTGGTTGAAAACTGGCAGTAATCTGATACAGCTGCTATGGAGCAGCTCATCAGTGGTTTCTGACTGCTCCAAGGAAAGTTGGTAGATATTTATTTGGAATGGACCCACATGGGAACAATAGAATCATAAAAAAGGCTAAGAGAAAAATAAAATAATAAAACATTGTGTATACAGTTGTTCCACACAGCTGGACTCTTGTACAAACTACACTTGATGTTCTCTTTCCTGTAAAAATAAGAATACAGGTGAAAAGAGTTACTTCCTGAGTACAGGGAGTTTATAGTGGAAAAGAAGTAGCAAAATATTCATTATCTCTTGACTTACAGGTTCAGAAACTCATCTGTCCCACAAAACAAGTAAATCTTCAAATTCAGGCTCCTTTTTCTGCCCATAGATCAAAATGGTAGTTTAATGTCCTTTTTCCTTCTTCATGGGAACTGTACAGTGCCCTCTTCTTTACAGAAAAAGCTCATAACAAGAGAAACTGGATTTATGCCTAAACCTTGTGTAACAGACAAGATTATTATTTTCTTTTATTTTTTGTCTACATTTCATTGTTCCTGGAAGAAATTAGGTGGACAAAACTTGAAGAGGAGGTATAACAGACCTATGCTTGGCAGACACAGGGCAAGATTTGTGGAACAAGGCCAGGGGGATTACAAGATGCAGCAGACCAAAGAGTTGTAGCACAAAGCTTCATGTAGGGGATAGAGTCACTGAATTGACAATGGTAAGGACAAACCTGTAAAAACAGAGCAGACAAAAGAACTAAGAGGGGGTAGGAGCAGGCAAATCTTTAAACCTGTCACGCCTCTTCTTAGCAACCACACTTCATTGACTACTCAAAAAATTAGGGGTTTTTTTTGTATTAAAACCTTGCTTAAAAGCATATGAGTCCATTTTACGGAAATCATAGAGGTCTGAGGTATGTTAAAACTGCGCAATCTTTGGCCACAAAGCCTTTTCTTACATTTTGTAAAGATAACTTCCTTAAGTGAGAGAAAGACTACAATATGAAAACAACCAAGAAAATGGTATTTTTCCCAAGTGTCTCCTGAAGTTCACCTTTTCTTATTTTTTTTCCCCTTTTTTTGCCATCTAAAGATATAGATTAATGAAGAGACGCTAACTCCTATGCAACAGATGTTCCCCTACAGCTGAGGAAGGTGATGAAGTACAAAGATAAATAATTTTTTTTACTTATAAGATGGAGGGGGAGGGATCATCTGGCTGTTTCGGAGCAAATGAAAGCAAGTATTTTTTTTCTAAAGTATGTCTCTCAGTGTTAAGATTTTCTTCCATGGGTCAGTTTTAACATCGCAACATACAGTTATCATCAGAGCCATGAGATTCCTTTTCCTAAATAAAACATTTTATTCTTCCCTTTTCTCTTCCCAGGGTTAATAGAATAATTTAGAAAGGATGTCTGAGGTTCATCTGATTCAACTCCTTGTTCAAAGCAGGTTACTCGGAACCTTGTCCTTTCGAGTTTTTAATATCCCTGGGGATGGATATTTCTTCCTCTTCTCTGGGCAAATTTTTTTAATATTTGACTACCCCTTGCTGTGAAGATGGTTTTTTTCCTAATAACTAATGACTTCATTTGTTGTCACTTCTGTCGCCTCTTATTTCCTGCTGTGTACCTCCAAGAAGTGTTTGTCTTCCCTAAACACTCCCATTAGATAACTGCAGACACAAAGTCTCCCTTCAGCCTTCTCAAAGGCTGAACAAATCCAGATCTCTTACCTTACTCTTGTGCTTCATGTGCTCCAGTTCTCTCATGATAATAGTTGCCCTCCCCGGGCTTGCTCTAGTATGTCAATGCATGGCCACACTTGCTTCATGTCCTTCTTGTCCCCTAGGAACATCAGGTCCTTTTCTGGCACAGTTGTCACTTAACCTTACAGAAAAAAGAAAAAAAAAAAGGAAAAAAAAATAAAAGAAAACAAGAGTTAATATTCATAATTTTAAGTAGGCATTCTGGTGGAAGATTCAACTGCATTATTTTAACAGGGTCTTAAAATTCTATCAGTTCTCTTCCTGAAGAGCCTGTATCTGATCTTAAATTCTGGAAAGATGATTGGGCAAAGATTCAGAGAGTCTTCAAAATGTCCTTAGAAGACAAAAAATACAATTACAGCACTTGAATGTGTTATTTGGCTATTCTACCATAAGTCTGAATGATGAATAATGAATCAGGTATCTTCACATCTCAGTTCAATGTCATGTCTTAATAATCAAATTTCGATGGAAAATTGAATTGACTCAATTTGAGTAATAAATAAAAGCAATAATTTCATTTGTTTCGTTTACAAATAACTTTGGGCTGAAACAAAACTATTTAAAACGCTTTTTTAAAAGGTCAGCTAACCAATATTTATTACAGCTGAGGGACTCTTAGCTTACATAATACCAAGACACAGGAGGAATTTATAAAGAAACTCTTTTGAAAGAAAGGCCTTCTGGGGAAAGGATTATTCTGTCCTCAAACTACATTAAAAAAAAAAAAAAAGCTCTAGTATTCATTGAAAGATTCACTGGCCTTTCTAATATATTTTTTAAACATTTTCATTCTATGAAGTTCCTGTATCAGACAAGGCTACCTGTTTGTTTGCTTATTTAATTTTCCGTGTCAGACAAATCAGTTCTCTCAGTGTTAGCTACCATACAAAACCATGGCATTTGTAGTAAAACTAATGGAGCCAGGTGGTGTTCACATGAACCTCTGACCTCCTCCCACAATTGCACCTAGCATTGCTTATCAAGATTAATCAAATCACCTCCTCAGACCTCTTTCTGAGGGTAAATGACAGAACAGTTTTCTTTCAAGCATGAAAAGGGAAGAGAGGTATTCAAGAAGTTTATAAATCTGAAATGTACTCTGCATTTGTTTTTCATTACAGGATGCTTTATTACCATTACATTTTCTTATCTTACAATGTTTTTTTTCTTCTATGATACTTAAAGGCTGTAAGGTCTGCAAGCAGACTGCTCCCCAGTTAACTCTAATACAGTGTTCATTTTGGCAGGCATGTGCAATGTATGCCAGCAATAAAACAGCCATTGAGATCTCTATAATTCTTTTCATCCTCAGTAATTTGACGCAGTCACAGTACACTTTGTATGATAAGATTCTAAGAAGTTATCTTCATTTCAATCAATTTATAAGCATGAATAGGAATGATAACCCAGACATCTGAATGGACTTCCCAGTATACTGAATACAGAGGTGTGTTAAGTTCTTGTGTATCAAAAGTGTGCAATAATTTATATGGGTTTTTTTATGGATTTTTAGAGAGGCTTTATATAGATTCTTCTTCTTCCACATTTTTTAACATAGACATTTTATAACTATCCTAAGACTCTACATTTTTAAGATGGCAGAAGATATTTTGTGGAAAACTTTGTTTTGCAGAATTAACAGCACATTTAAACATCTATGGTATGCTATACAGTACAGTTGATACCAATTTGTGTGTGAGAAAACTGTTGAATGGCAACATCAAAATCCATACTTCAGAAGTCTGAGGGTTTTGATAAATGGCCATATCTGAGGATTTACTCAAAGTGTTAGGTTAGCAATGGAAATACTTCAAGTCCTTGTAAATGATGTTTCCAATGCAAGAAAAGTTTTTGCTCTGATCAATCAGGAAAATTATTCTGACCGTGAAAGGGACAAGAATTATCACTCATCTCTGTCTTGCCCCTACTTTGTACTGTTACGACCCTCTGTAATAATATTACACTGACAGAATATAGTACATAAACTCCACAATTTTTATATAAATATTGTTTATTTACTACATGTTTTCCTACCACTAGGTAAAAATAACCTTGATAGGAGCTGGACTTGCCATGGTTACAATAAGTCTACTACTCTGAAGGACCCACAGATGTGCACACTTAACTTGGATTACTCCTTTTTGAAAGAGAAGCAACTTACCATGAGGTAGTAGAAGTAAGAATTTGCACACACAAGCAATTTCCAGGGGGCAGTTTGCTCTCTCTGTCATAAGACCACTGCTCTCCACTACCAGCTTGTGAGTTCACACCATTGACCTCTGCGAGTGAATCAACTCTCTCCTTTAGAAGACACTTTCTATAACACAAGCTCTCATCCAGCAGTTCCACATAAAAACATTAGTAAGAAGAGTATGTTAAGAGGATATTCACACCACTTGATATAAAACATTCAAGGATTTTTATATCTTTTTCAGACACAATGAAGAGTAATTTGCAGCTTATGAGCAAGAATTTTCCAAAAATGAAGAGTTCCAACACTCTCCAAGCAACAAAAAAACCCAGCAATCAGGCCTGGCAGCTGACATGCTAAGTTTCAGCTGGATAAAATTAGAAATGCCTCACATGTGGGAGCTTAGGAATTGAATTTGCCTAGCAAAAACGCAACAATTCTATGTGCAAACACTTTTGTTCTAGTATGTTTTAAAGTCCCTCACTATCACAGATGTTTATTTCCATCTTTACAAACTACAATGAACTATTTTTTGTTTAAGGCTTTTATTAATAACTTGTTACAAAAAAAGACTAACTGTCCTAAAGGGGGGTTGGTTTTTTTATTTTTGGTGGATTTTTTTGCAATTATATCTTCTGTTAGGAGTAGGTAAACAACCAAACTAGAATTACCTTCCATCTTCATACATTTCTTGCTGAAAAATCAAGATATGCCTCTCCTAGGTTCTCTTGTTCATCTGCTATTCACAGCAAATGTTTGCTGACACTAGTCACTGAAAATCAGCAAAACACACAGGTGATCAGCTTCCAAACACAAAGCCAGAGCAGTGTATTAGAACCATCCATCCATGTGCATTTCACGCTTGCCAAACAGAAATGTATAACGGATATTACTGTTTAATAATACACACATTTTCAAACTTCTAATAAGCCATTACCAACCACGGTGGGTAACAAAAATTTAAACTTAACAATAGTGAGCAGCATTGTCTTTTGAAAGAAAAAGAGCTAAACCACAGTTTAGCAGTTTTAACTGTGAAACGAGTTCTCACTAGAACTGTCTGCCTGCCTGCCTGCTGTTTATGATTTCCCTATTCCAAGAGGTTTTCTGTAATAAAGCCACAAAACCACCAGGCATTTACCCTTGCTGGCTTTTCTGCAGTTCATAGATCCACGAAGCAGCACAGTCAGGAAATACGTTGCTCCTCTTTTGACATCATTATCCAGCTTACGTTCCCCTCAGCCTTAAAAGGAAGAAGAATTTGGTCACATCTGAATGCTACTGCAAGTCTTATTCCTTGGTCACTGCAGTCAGCGTGACATACACAATCTGGGATCTTCTCATTCAGGACCAATGATAGCAGAAATGAATATATTCTGTAGGGGCCTTCCTGTGGATCAACTGTATGCCTTTGTACAGCTCCTCGTCTTTACTACAGTATTTCACCTGTTTATAACAATTAAGAAGTGCAGTATAGTTGCACTGTAAATTAAGTTGCAACATTTTTCTCACTACAACACCATGACCCCTTTCAGTGTTTGCACTCTACAGCATTTGCATACTATGTTGATCTTCCCACTATTTGAACCACAGTCCCTATGAGGAAAAAAAAGAGGAAAAAAAAAACCAGTTTAAAGAAAATTTGCTGCTTATCCACTGGCAACTATCAATTATGAAACTACTAAGGACTACTGTTTTCTGAAACATAAGAATCTTGCATTTGGAGAAGGAAGGTCAACTTTATTTTTTAGAAGGTAAAAATCTAAACCAGGGCTAACGAATTACTAGAACTCATAGTTTTGCAATACAGTAAGACTACCTTTCAAGGCTCATCTTGTAAGTTGTATTTCATTTATTCCGAGAAACATATCTGTTCCAAAGCTCTTCATGACCTACAAATACTTTGACACTAATACCAACTAAAAGACAAACTACAGCAACAGTGTTTAAAAAGGAAATCTAAAACACCACACTCTTCAATTAACTTCACTATAATTTTTAGCAGTAGGAATAGAATTAATATCTTTTAATCACTTTCATATTCTGTTGCCTTGAGCAACACAGGTGCCCAAAATGCAGATGAAACTTGGAGTTTATACATGTTTTCAGAGGTCATGTGTTTTGGGGTTGTTCCTTTTTTTTTCTTCTTTCTAATAATCTACAAGACTCCTGGCTATAAATTGTTCCTTCTAGCAACCACATGCCAGGATTTTGCTGACTATTTTTATTCATTAATACCAGCTGCTTCACAGTGCCTGGATGTAACAGCAAAAATATGTATATGTGTTTTAACCATATGGTAAAAACCGATGAAGGCCTTTTATGTAGGATAATCCATGCACCCAGGGTATATGAATCTCTTATGCAAAGACCAGGCTAAAAGGCCTGTTCTCCACTTGAACCTTCAAGGACTCACATCACTTTCTGAGCCAAATCCAAAAGTGTGTGTTTGTAATGCTCCTGTTTCCATCAGCGTGTGTTTTTTACTTAAGTGGTAAGCAAGCCTTTATTAGCATGTTGTCCAGGGACAGATTTTACCATTGCACTTAAAGCTAGAAAAGCATAGGCCTCATTCTAATGACCATTAGGCTTTGGAACACTTCGGTTCCAAGAACGTTCTGTTGCCATTATTGCTAAACAAACAATGTTCACTCTGAGATTATCTAGTTCCAAAGTTTAACATATAGACAAAAATTAAAATAGGGATGAGATAGCTGCAAAAATAATGTATTCAAAGGACATGCTCTAATAGCCTAAGGTATTAAATAAAATCATGGCCATTAACTGCCAGCACATAATCAAGAGCAGAATGCTTTAGTTCTGCACATAATAAGTTTGCACAAAGTGACAAGTTTCTTACCTCCTAATGGCAATAGTCCTCAACACAGAATCATAAGAACACATTAGAACAAAAAACAAGGAGCTCAAAATAGAGAGGCAAATGGGGTTGACAGAAGAGTAACAACAAAAGATGATGAAAAAAAGTCATGGATGAGTTTATCGAGAACTACTATTAGGATCCTAAGCTAAACTAATTCCAGAAAATATACTGATTTCTTTTTTGAGGGGTTACAAATGTGACTTATTTCCAAAATGATCTTACATTTCAGTTAATGGATTCTTTTCAATTCATGACATTTCTGTTACATCACAACAGAACAGCCATTTCTTTGGATGCACAAATGCATATATTCATGAGTTTTCTTTCATATCAGTCTCCTATTTTCTCCTTTATTAGTACTTCTAGGTATGAAATATTTTTTCATTAATATAGCCAGCATATTCTCTAGAATAAGAGAAAAGGAAAATCCAGTCCTATGAAATTTTGAGCATTCACTTGTGCTGCAACCTAATTAAAAAAGCTAGAGAAAAATACCATTGTATCACCAGGGACATAATGTCTTCAAGATTTTCCATTTCTAAGCATAGAACAGAGTTATACCTACTTGAAAAGCTAATCATAGAGTCATAGAATCATTAAGGTTGGAAAATACCTTCAAGATCATCACGTCCAACCTTTGACTGAACACCACCATCTCAACTAAACCACAGGACTAAGGACCACGCCCACTTGTTTACCGAACACTTCCAGGAATGGTGACTCCACCACTTCCCTGGGCAGCCCATTCCAACACTTCACAGCCCTCTCAGTGAAGAAATTCTTGCAGAACTTACCAGTGTTATAGAGTATAATTAATCACTTTAAATGACACCAAACTGAATTACAAGTGATTAAATGAAAGTTAACCATGGACTTTTTCCTTTACTATACTCTTAGTGAATATCAACCTAATTCAAACCAGGATTTTTCTATTCTAGGTATTACAAGAGAAAAACGTTAAGAGCTTTGCTTGAATCTAAAATGGCCTCTATGAAATTCTCAACAGCAATAAAACCTAATAGCGGTGAAAGTATTTTTACTTTTGGCTTAGCAGGAAAACTTCACAGTGATATTAACTACTCTTTCTTTGCCATTGTACATGCACCATTGAGTTAAAACAAACTATTGCAAAACCACATTGAGTGTTTCTCTGAGCAGGGAGAATGCTATCCTGAATTCTATAAAGTTTTCCTTACGTGTCATATATTGACTTTGTTCTGTAATGACCATATTAAGAGGCCTAGGAGGTTTGTCAAGTTCTTTGACAGCTGGAGTAAGTAACCTGAAAGTGCTTAAAACAACATTCTGCAAAATCCCTTAATCTCCAAGAAATATTTCAGCACTGGAAAAGATACTGTTTACCCTTCCTCACTGATTTTCATACTACTGACTTTCAATACACAAAGCTTAATTGTATAGCAAACATCTTTTTCCCAACTGCCACCAAAGAGCGATGGGATCTGAAAAATCACTTTATATTATTTCTGCCAGAGGCTATGACATCTGTCCTCTGCACAAAAAACTAGACTAACCAACCACTTGGCTGATTAAGCAATATGGCATCCAACTCCTTCCATAGCTGTATTAGCCTGCAATCCCAACAGGGATAACCAAATGGCTTTGTGACTGAAGAAAACAGATGAAACTCAAGAGAAACATATGTTGTGGTTAAGATGCTTTCTATCTTCTCCCATATCTCTTTCTCTATATCACATTACACGTACATAGAAACACTTACAAATACCTCAGTATCTCTTGAATGGGAACAACACTGAAGAAAAGAGAATATGGCTCTCAATTGTCACTTCATATAAAAAAAAAATTTATTACAGGCATATCTTTTATTTCCTGTTATGTGGTTCCCACTTAAGACTTGAATTCTACAGAATTCTGTAAGCCAAAAGGCATCAGAAAGAAACTCACCCCTTAATTATAAATAAGGATAAAACTCATCTAGTACCATGATTTCACCATACTGAGTACACCTTGATCACCCTTTAGGCATCTTGTCCTGTGGAAACAGACTTGCATATCTGGTGCATAATTCCAGTAAATGAGGAAATCATCACCACATAAAAAAATTTATAAAATTTTAGTTAAAAAAAGAAATTGCTCCTAAATTGCTTATAAATTTGAAGATTTATGTCTAGTTTTAACGTTAATTGAACTGGTTATGCCACAAGTAAAACAGTTTGATTCATGGGTGATAACTATCATTTAAATCATTTAAATCCATAAAAAATCCAGAGAAACCAATAAACCAAAAGTGAGGGAAGTTAAGATTTGGAAGTTCTTCTGAGAAGCAATGAAAAGCCCTATCAAACTTTAGAAAGATGAATCCAGTCTAAAATATCCTCTAATGCTCTGATAAATAAGAATTCTTTAAGATGAAACACAACCCTAAAAAAATACATACCCTAGAAACTGAACTGCAAATATTTTTGCTTAGGACTTTCAGTGGGAGAAAAATTAATAATTTAATTCACTATTTTATTTATGACAGAAATAGCCTGACGTCATTACACTAAATGTATGCTTCTGTCAGAAGGAAACAAAACAAAACACAACAAAACATACATCAGTGGCTAGATATTTCTTTCTTAAGAAGATAAAATGAAGAGCATATAGGACCATGTTTCAAAAGTTCTACACAGATAAATATACACTCCACAACTGTCTCCATAAAACAAAGCTTAAGTAAGCCCATAATTAAACCCTATTCTGTTCCTGCTTTTTATTTGGGCAAAAGATCAGAGCAAATGCAAATAAGCATGTCACATATGAGCAGCAGGTCTAGCTGGTATTTAATTTTGAGGGAAACCGATATAGTCCCACTTGTTCAGCAGAACTCTGCAAAGGGAAGACTTTCGTTCTTCTACACATGTTTACAGAGAATGTTCAGTATTACAAAATAAGACAGAAGGGTAACCACTAACTTTTCAACAATATACTAATCTTCAAATTAAGTCATTTTAATATACAAGACAGCAAGGCCTGTTCAGCAGCATCAGGAAAAGATCATGTCCTGACTCCTGCAGTGAAACCGCAGTGCCTTTTCTTTTCCCTCACAAAATGACTTTTCCAGGGACAAGATTCACCTCTGAACATAGGAGGGCATCTGCCAGCGCTGACTGCCACAGAAAGCAAGCCCAAATGTCTTGAAAGTCTACCAAGGCAAGAACATGCTAAAACAGCTGTTTCCATAGTAGCCTGTTCTCACAGAAATCTATGTAGCACTTTGCACTTCACCCATTAAATTAATCCCAGAGCACGAGCAGTAAGGGCAGATCTGCTGTTAGCCCACTGGGAATGACATCTTCTAATTATTGGAAGGTCAACAGGCCCACAGAGAGGCTCTGGCAGAGCCAGAGACATGCTCACGTGTAATAATCACTGATGTGCAAACTAAGCATTGTATTTTCAGGCTGGGTTGAAAACATTCATGGGTACCAGAGAAAGGAAAAATCTGAGACATCAAGAAACTTGTTGCTTTCCAAGTGCCCTTTTCTATCCTCCTACAATTTAAAAGTGCTAAAAAATGAAAACAAATTTAGCTGCTCTTGGATAACTGAAAGTCAGTTTATAAACAAAAAAAGATGATACTCAGTTCTTTGAACAAGTTTAATCTTGCAGCTTTTATGCAACCAGCTGCTTAATATATAAATCTGCTTAAGATCAATATCAATGAAAGCACTAAATTCCTCTAGTATTTCATCTTGTGATGATTTGAAATTTTGATGTTCTCCCATACCCTGCCCTCACTGCGGGATTGGCATGTTTCTACTTGAGAACTGATGGCTTCTCTTTTGCTCTTTTGTTTCCAATGAAACCTGTAACAAGCAAGTCTTTTCTGATTATTTCCCAGGTTGTGCATCAGTACCACGGATGGTGGTAGAACACTTCTGTGAACATTTCACAAATGAAGTGCTACCAGATGCAGCTTAATTATGTCATACTGCAAACAAAAAAGTATTTCCTCACTTGCATGATTATGTATCATTTACCTTGAAGTAGCGAGGAATCACAGCCTTTATGTTAGTTTAGTAGCAAACAAGGTTTAATCTCTTTGATCTATGTTGCTCATCAGGGAAGCACTGGAGAGAACAAAATACAGAACAATAGACAAAAGATGAAGTATGTGTTAATAAGAGACATCTAGAGAAAAAGGTAATTCAGAATTCTTCACTTTCTTCAGTTCAGAATTTCAGCTGCTTCCATGTTGCTTAAGCTTGTAGTAGTTTTCCTCATTTCTGAGAAGAAACCATTCTGACTGTAGCACTAACACTGTGATATGTCATGGCAAGAATAAATAGCCTCCTACTAATAAATGCAGTACTCTGCCTGCAGATGTGGCACAAATTCCTTCAGCAGGCTTCACATGTACATTGCCACTTGGTGTTCCACAGGTAGAAGCAGTAAAAGCATATGGAAGCAGAGCAGTCACGAGCAGTTGCAACTGTTTTTACTATCTGGCTGTATCAGAGGAGAAGTTTCTGCCAAGTATGGAAATATCCCAGGAAATCTGGAGCTGCAGCTTTTCCAACCTTCACAGCTCTTGCAAAGAAACAAAGGTTTACTGGGTTTGTTTGGGATGGAAATAACTTTCCCCACAGTAGCCCACATGACACTGCATTTTGTGTTTGTAACAATATTGGTAACACACCAATGTTTGGCTATTGCTGGATACTGTGTGCTTGCACAATATAAAGGCATTCTCTGTTTCTCAGCAAGTAGGCTGTTGACTGGAAGCTGTGACATAAAAAGCAGCAGCAGAAGCATAGAGAGATGGTGAACTAGGACACTTTGGTTTATACTACACTAACTGTTGTTTTCAGCTTCACATATATGAGGAGGCAGAAAGGGAAACCACATGCCCAAAACCACAGACCACGAAAACATGCTCCAGTGATAATAAAAATAGCAGAGCTCACTGAAAATCATGCTCAGGAAACCCAAAAATTCTGGCTGTGAAAGAGATTCACATCTGCCACAGTTAGGAAGCAGCTGAGCCCAAAGAGAACCAACTCCTGGAGTCCTACAATGCTAGCTAGAGTCCAGGTGAACCCTAAATATGAAAGCCCAAGGCTGTCAGGTCCAAGACCAATAATATCAAAGGAACCAAGATTAAGGCACAACCACATGGCAGATAATGCTTGCTTTTCTAAAGAGAAAAGCAAATAGAAGAATATTAACACTCTACATGATTTCTTCTTACTCAGACAAGGTTCAACATATTACACATGATTATTCTAGATGAACATTCTACCAGAGAAAGTAGTGGTATTTACCTTGGCTCCAACTTGTTATCTAAAGTACAAAAGATCCAATCCCAAAGTTCAGGGTCTTAGTCCCCCTTTACTCCACTTCTTTAACTGGAGGACAAGAGTTGTCTTTCCTTCAGATGTTTGCCAAAGCTTGGTTGGTTCAGAGCTTGCTGTCTTAGCTGCTGGTTTCTTACCTGTGTTTTTCAAACCCAGAGAGCCAATATATATCAGAAACTTTCTTGTATGTGGCAAATGTAAAATGGAGTTTGGCCTAAAGGGGAACAGGCTAACCACTCAAATACTGCCATTCATAATATTTTATTCTTTCTTTTATTTTTATTCTTGTTCCTTTGAATGTTCTATACTTTGTAATTTTATATAGACAAAATTAATGAAAACTTGTTAACTGTTATTCTAGAGCAATGATTTGGAACTTTCAAGCTGTGCTTCCCAGAAAGGCTCAGACTACCATTAAAATACCCTTAGAAAGTACACAATAACAAGATGTCAGCCTGACTAATGTTTACTAAAACAAAAACCCAACCAAACAAAAGAAACCCCTACATATCTGTAGTAGTCTGCAAAAAAACCCCAAAAACTCTATTGTCACAGAACACTCTCCAGTCCCTTCTCTTACAGTTTGCACAACTGACTGATGAAACTGTAAACTGCATGAGTTCTCTTTCAAACTGTGATGTTTCCCTCAGAACACACAAGCTGAGAAAATTTTCAGCCTGAAACAGTATTTTATGAGAAAAGGAAGAAGATGATACAAGAGGAGAATGTCTGATGTTACGGTATCGTACGAATGTGCGATATTTTATTAAAACTGCACGCGGAGATTGAGCAGACATTGAAAATTCCACAGGAACCATGAAATGCATAATAAATTCATACTGCAAAAAAAATCCTTTTCAGTGGTGGAATTCTTCACATTAATGGTAGTCTCCCTGGGGAGCATACACAGGCATAAAACTCTCAGTTTTACTGGGCAGACCTTCTTTAATTTGTACTGATCATTTTGTAAGCCACATTTTTGTCTTTATTTGGCTAGCTAAGACAAGTCTGTTTCTTCTGAAAACCCAATTGTGTCACATTTTAAAAAAACAGTGCCTTATCCCATTTCTGTCAAAATAAAAGGCTCTGTGTAGTCTAACATTCTATCACAGGCTGAAAGAGCAAAGAATTAGCGCCCACTCTGGAGGCTCTCAATATAATCAGATTAATTTTTCCACAGGCAGACAGATCTTTCTTCAAGTTCACATGGATTAACATCAAAGATGTCTTCCAGAATTAAAGTTCTTTCATTAGTTATATGGTTACGCAGAAAAATCTCCAATTAAGAATTATTGCAAGTTACAGATGAAAAAAGTTAATTACGTATGTCTAAATGAAAAGATGAGTTGGCTTGTTCAAAACTATCTAGTGCAGGATTGGTCTAGATTGACCAGGATTTTCAGTTCTTTGCCAATCCTCATTCAGCAAGTCCTCAAACTGAATACAATGCAATTTGTTGAATAAGAAGTGAAAACACATTGGTCTCCTACCAAGACACACATTTAAGCATAGAAATTGAAAGATTGGGACACTTACGTTTAATTTTTCAAGCACACTAAAAATGTGATAAGAAAGATGCCTTTTTTTTTTTTTTTCCCCTGAAAACTGACTGAAGAATATTCATTGATGTTATGCTGAATGGCTCTATATTCACATGGAGCCATGACAAATAGTGTCCCTCAGGGCCCTGTCGTGGGACTGGTGCTTTATAATATCTTTATCAATGGCACAGAAAGCAAGAGGAAATGTACCCTCAATAAGTTTGCAGATGACACAAATCTGAGCAGTGCCGTTGACACAACAGACAGGATGCCATACAGGGCGACATGGACAGGCTTAAGAAGTGGGCTCAGGCTTAAGAAGTTCTCACCTAATGGAGTTCAAGTCTAAGTACAAGAGGCTGCATCTGTGACAGGACAACCCTAGATAGGAGTTTAAACTGGAAGAAGAGCTCATTGAGAGCAGCCCTGTGAAGAAGGATTAGGGCATTCCAGTGGATTAAAAGCTGGATATGAGCTGGAAATGTGTGCTTGCAACCCAGAAAGCCAGCATTATCCTGGACTGCAATAAAAGAAGCCAGTGGGTCGAGGTAAGTGATCCTTCCCCTCTACTCTTGTCCTCATGAGAACCCACCTGGAGTGGTGCATCCAACTCTGAGACCCCCACCACAAGAAAGATGTGGACCTGTTGGAACAAGTCCAGAGGAGAGACACCAAAATGATCAGAGGGCTGGAGCACCTCTCCTGTGCAGACAGGCTGAGAGAGTTGGGGTTCTTCTCTACTCCAGCCTGGAGAAGAGAAGGCTCCAGGGATATCTTACCATAGCCTTTCAGTACCTGAAATGGACTTACAAAATAAAAGAATAGTGACTTTTTACATGAAGAGAGTTTTAAACTAAAAGAGAAGAGATACAGGTAAGATGTTAGGAAGAAATTCTTTACCGTGAAGGTGGTAAGGCACTGGCACAGATTAACCAGAAAAGTTGTGGATGCCTCATCCCTGGAAGTGTTCCAGGTCAGGCTGCGTGGGGCTTTAAGCAGCTCCATGTGCCTGCCATGGCAGGGAGTGTAACCAGGTGATCCTTAAGGTCGCTTTCCACCGAAAACATTCTAGTTTTCCATTATTTCTTTCTGCGCATCTTTTAGGCAGAACAAGCTGCTTTACATTTGCATTTGCACCCTAATTATGATTATAGAAAAGGCACAATATTCTCTTGAAGGTGTGCTGGTTTTGGCTGGCAGTTAATTTTCTTCACAGTGGCTACTATGGGGCTATGTTTTGGATTTGCACTGAAAACAGTTCTGATAAGAGAGAGATGTTTTCATTATTTTGCTGATCACTGCTTACACAGTGTCAAGGCCTTTTCTGCCTCTCACACCACCCCACCAGAGTGGAGACTGAGGTTACACAACAAGCTGTGAGCAGACAGAACTGGGACAGACAATCCCAGCTGACCCAAGGGATATCCTGTAGCACATGTCAGCATGCTTAGCATAAAAAGCTGGGGGAAGAAAAAGGAAGGAAGTTTATATTTGGAGTGATGGTGTTTGTCTTCCAAGTACCCATTACACGTGATGGAACCCTGCTTTCCTGGAGATGGCTGAACACCTGCTTTATTCACCCATAAGAAGTGGTGAACAAATTCCCTGGTTTCTTTACTTGTGTGAGGCTTTTGCTTTAGCTATTAAACTGTCTTTATCTCAACCCACGAGTTTTCTCACTTTTACCCTTCTGATTCTCTCCCCCATCCCAACTCAGGGGGAGTGACTGAGCAGCTGTGGGGCTTAGTTGCCAGCTGGGGTTAAACCACATATTACAAGATGTGGTTTTTCATTGTCAGTGCTTGAATGAGGTTGTATTTGACAAGAAATCCTCACAACAGGAATGAAGCACGTCCCTGAACCAAAGGCTTGTATGAAAAAGAACTGAGCTAGAGTGTTTTAATAGTTGATGAAAATTCTGTACCCAATCTCTACATAAGATTGATGTTTACAAGATGACTTCTTTGTACAGAGGGGAAAATGATCAAACTACAATAAGCAAAATAGCCAAGAACATTTACAAAGAAAAACTTTAAAACGTGAATGTTCTTTGCAAAGCCATTTCGTGGTAGAGCTCAGAAGTGTGCATCTATTTGAAAATACGCACAACACATCAGAAAAACTGTGAAGAATCACTGCTATTCTGAGTGTCTCTAACTACCAAGTAAGGCATACACATTTTCAGTTTTCAGAAAGCAGTATTTTTCCTTGAAGAAATAATGAACAAAGGAGTTATAAATAACTGTCTCTAATGAAGAAGTGTCAATAATAACGTGCATTTTGCACTGTACTTACAATGTTGTCTCTGATGATATGTTTATTGCTCTGCTGTCACATAGTATGATAGGAAATTTTTGCTCATGTAATTGTAACACTGGATCTTTCAGACAGTTTATATTTAAACTAAGATACAGTAATAGCATCAAACTTTTTCCTAGTGGAAAATTATGCTTAAATATGATCTTGTCTCATAATTGTCTTCATTGTCTGGAAACAATTGAATCAAATTATTAAAATATTGTTTTTCACAGGTCGTAGATGAACTATAAACCAGGCAGAACTCAGCGTCACATGAACAATCCTGCAAATAACCTTCCATGGACTACCCAACTGCAGTTTTCCATTGTACAGCAGGCAACCCATTTGAAGCCAATGTTTAAGGGTCAAAGAATCTCTTCTGCTTCCACTTGTCTTTGAGAAAGCTGTTGACAAAAATCAAATTAATCATACAAAAGCCTAAACAATTTCTCATTCTCTGAGGAGCACTCTTGACATCAGAAAAATATTTCCATGTTAGAGTGGGTTTGTCCTCCGGAAGAAAATGTCGTGTTTTGTAATAAATAAAACATATCAACAATAATCAAGAACTATTAATACATGGATACTGGTGTCTCTCATGTTGCCACAAACTTTGCTATCAATCATTACAGAAATAATTGATTTAGACCACAACAATTCAGACATAAGTCATCCTGGTGGAAAGCCTGGAGATCTGCAGGTGCCCAGCAAAAACCTGAAAACTCACAGCTTAGACTGCAATCATAACTGCTGTTATGATGTGAAAATAATCAGATATGGTCAAAATGTTCGTATTCTTCTCATACAGTGCAATTTAGAGTGATGAAAGTAGGACGCCACTGACAAAACAGCTTTGCTTGCAGAGAGTAAAAGCAAGATTTGGACACTATTTCCAGCCCACTAAAGTTTATACTAAAAGTGATTTTTTTCCCCCTCTTCTTATACATAGGTATCATTCTGACTAAAATCATACTTCAAAGCATTGTGTAGATGGATTTTGACATGAGGGTCGGGTGACTACCCTTATACTGAATCCAAGGCTTCTTGAGTTTTATGGCATATAAAATCTCTGTATTCTCTGTTTTAAGTTGGAGCCACTAACAGTCTAAGAATTCCAGATGGCTTGAAAGCTCTGTTTTCTAGCTTTCAGTGTAGTTGCCTTTCCCCCCCAGCTTCAAAATTGTATCAAGATGAGGTTTCTAGGGCAAACAGCTCTGGAAATACTGAAGGCACGATTCTGGCTCATGCGCATAGGTAACCTCCATAGAGAACAAAAAACTGATTTTAATAAAAACTAAATAATGAAAAGGGTAAAAAAAAAATGCTAATACCACAAGAGCAGACACAGAGCTAGCAGGAGACACAAAGAAAACCCTTCAATGGACAACACCTCAAAAGCCCAGTAAAAATCCAGCTATATTCATAATCAGAAAGGTTTTTTGTGAATGAGAAAGAAAATTTAAAAGAAGCACTGGTATTCCAGCCCTCAGGTTTTCTTCAAGGTAAAACAACACAAATGAGCAAAAACATCTGCACAGTCTTCCTTTAAATCACACTTACATGACACCCGTTTGGCTGCGGGCAAGGAAATCTCACAGCCAACGAACTGGCCATTGAAGGCTTTAAATTTCCCCTTAGCAATCTAGCTTCTCAGCTCCATCTTTAAATAACTAAAAATTATAAAAAAATAATTTAAAAAAAAGAAGAAAAATGGAACAAGTGTCACTCTTCTAACAGCATGTAAATCATGAATTTTGGTAAGCAAGACCAATTTGAAAAGAACAACAAAATACTAATTCTTAGCTATAGTTGCTTTCATTCTAGCATTTAATTTCGCCAAATAACTCCAGTATGAAGTCCCTGGGTTTTTTATGGATGATGGTGAAAGATTTTGTGTCAGGTTTGAGGAGTAGAATAACATCCCTACACATTTCCTACTAGTGTTCAAGCACCACAGTAAATCACGTTCCTATAGATGGATAAACAGACACACATGCAAAGTTAAACGAAGATTCAGTTTCAATCTTATTTTTTCCCATCAATTCTCCTGTACTATATGAAGGAATAGTTTTTCCTTTCCCTGTCTTTGGAGATGGTGCTGTAGATGCAACTGATCTTCTGATTCACAGGGAAGCAGAGACGAGAGCTCTTCTCTGTTCCTACAATGCCTAGCACAAAAGATTAAAGGTTTATGACCAGAGATACAAGGAATGATGTGTGTGTGAATACTGAAAGTCTCTCTCTCACACACCCCCAGAGTTTTTGAAGGTGTCAGCATTTATAGGAAATAGTAATTAGCACCTAAACTGTTGGGAAGGGAAAAGAATCTGGACTTCACTGTTAGTATTTGTTTCAGATGCTCAAAGTAATTTTTGTTCTTTTTCTAGCATGAAAAAACAGTAAGTTTAACCTCTATGACCCATTTTGGGAAACTTTTGAAATTAAGGAAATACAAAATGCAAGGGAAGTCCAAATTCAGGCAAATTACAGTATTGGCTACACAGGTCATGGTAGCCTTTTTCCATGTCCAGCATCATCATGCCAAAACAGCCCCTCATTTCCTCCCCCTCCTGACTTCTACTGAGTTATCCCAGATGTAGAAGCTTGATTAGCTAAAAAAACAAAAAGACTTGTGGCCTAGTCTACATTCTCCATTTTGCATCTCTGGTGCATTACTGAGTTTCCACTGCTCAGATCCTCCACTGAAAGAAAAATATCAGACAAAAGTCAACATCCTCAGCATTTATCTTTACATCACACCCTGAAGATCCTTACCTGAAAAGTTACCCTGAATGTTCATGTTAGTCAAAAGAAGGCATACAGGAAGTCACACAGGAAAAGATGAATTCTCAACCACAAGGTTCTTCATAAAAAGTTTCCATTTTCTTAACTTGCTCATGGGTACCACAGGAATCATTTCACCTAGGAGATGGAGCTATTTTGTACCATTTATCTAACCTTAAGGATTAGGGTTTGGTAACCTTCACCTACCTCATTAACCTTGTAATTTGAAAAGCTGGGTCCAGATTGTGTCAGCCATGCAGATGGAGGGTGTTACTACTTCCATACATAACAGGTCCCCTCATCACAACTATCAGCAATGAAGAAATGGGACTGCACACACCCCCACACCATTTGGTCTTTGGGATTCTCCACAGATCTCTTTCTGCGTTTCCCTTTTATTCATACCCTTTTGTAAACAGCACCCAGTGTTGTCTTTTAGTTAACCAGAATTCCCAGGACCTTGCCAAACTGGTGTTTTGATTCCACACATTCACACTCGCATCACGTTGTGACTGTTTTCAGCTGTGGTAAAAGCCACACGGACCATGCAGTGTTCCGCTTTGAGAACACAGCGCTCTCTTCGTCAAAACACCAGCCAAGGTCGACCCTCCGTTTTGGTTCTAATTATATGAACGCAGGTGCAGGCTGACTCAGCTTGTTCGCACAACAACCTTCCAGCCACCCAAAAAAATCTAGATGAACACGTGCTTCATCCAGTAGCAACATTCTAAAAGCGGTTTTGAGTCGGTTCCTCCTATGCACACTGTTTAACAACAAAAAAAGTAAGTTTCTGTGACAAGGATATGAGGCTGAGAGAGGTTATGACTGTTCCACTGATTACCTGCAAATGCTTGAAAATATACCAAGAAGTCAGTGTTACTTTACACTTTAAAAAGACGGTTTATTTTTATTTTTTTATATTTTCCTTTAGCAGTTAATGTTTCATACACTGAATTAACAAACTTCAGGATTTCTGAAGAATCCTAGAACACCGTATGCTTTGTCTTTCAAGCAAGCAAAGCTGACTCAAAAGAAGAAAATTACTCTTTGGAGAGCCTGAAAAATAGCCAGAAAATTAATCTCCAAACTAAGCATTTTTACCACAGGAAATGCCAAGATCTAAGGATTTTTTTTTTTATTGCAATAATTAAACATGAATTTAAGTTTGGTCTGCCATGCTTTTTTTAAAGTTGTAGTAGGCTGAACAAGTATATCTAGAACCAAAAACTGGCAAGTTATATCAAATGAAATAAAATATTCCCTCTTGACAGCTATGGCAGCAAGCGTATACAAAAACAATATCTGAATTTTTTAACAATTCAAAGTGAAAACTAGATATTTTATTTTATTAATTAATTGGCCATCTTTACAGGTCCACAGCAGAAGAGAATCACCATACAACTCAGTGAACTCCAAAATTAAACAAAGAAAGCAAAATTTTAATTATGCTACTTAAAAAAAAAACCAAACAAACAACTAAACAAAACCTTTTGCTTTTTGATTACATGTAACAAGAAATAAATTTTAAGTGCTTCTGGAGATGATGATGAGATAAAGATGAGGACACTTTACATATGTTTTGAAACTTACTTTACTTTTTTTGATTTATAGATAATCTATCCATAGTTAAGGGACTAACCATTACATTTTGTCCTACAAACTACTAAAACCAAACACTAGCCAGCAGTTTAAATAACATATGAAAGAGCTGCATCTATTTAACAGCTGCAGAACTCAGGACAGAGGCAGTAAAATATAAAAAAAAAAATACAAGAGTTAAAAATCCTACTGCAAGAATATCAACTGTAATAAAAGAGAAGACATTAAAACCAGCAGCTAGTTAGGTGCCAGGACATAATAGAACCCATAAGGACAGGCAAAGAATGATGCTAAGTTAGGAAGAAAGAGTCTGTTTTCAGAGAACTTCCTGACAGACACCACAACAAAGCAACATGAATGGTGACTGTGTGGTCCCCTTCTCGTAAATAAATCAGGCGTCAAAGGTTGATCTGCAGTTAATAAGAGGCCTAAGCCTTCTCCAAGGATTTGTAGTATTCTGTCAGCACGGTCCAAGCCTTAGGAGCCATGAAGCCTTCCGGCGGGTTTTGTCCTTCCCGAGCCAGCTTGCGCATGCGAGTCCCCGATATAAAATCAAAGTCTTCATGGCTGAGAGAGTAGGGGTGGGGGCAAAAGAAGGGGGGAGGGAAAAGAACATACTTTAAAAGCAGGCAAAGTCGATCCTATTCCTTCTGCTTTCTTGATACTTTATACATTTCTTCTTGGGAGTATAATGCTGTATAGCAACTATAATTTCCAGACATTTGCCCAGCACTGCCAGTAAATCCCAAGAATATACACCCTCTACAATATTTACTGTAGGTAACTCCTGAGGTTTTAGCAGTATGGCCCAACTGAAATACTGTGGATTGAATTCAGTCTGTACTTCCATTGAGTCTGGCTTCTTCTCTATGAGGAAACAGAACTCCTGTTGAGGGAGAACCATCTACTCTACCTACTGTCTGAGCCCTTCATCAGAGCAACAGCAGCCATCCTGTTTGGCACCTTGCCTTGCCATGGCAGGAGACCAAGCCCTGTGAGCTGATTGACTGTTCATGTGCCAGTTGAAGAAAGTCATTTCAGTGCCACCAGAGAATGTGTAAAAAACAACATTGCACCAAGTCTTAGTGAGGGATCATTTGCAGAAGAGAGAAAGCAAAAGACTCAAAATCTAGAGGAAAGCTCCACAGCTGGGCCTTTGCAAGACCCTGAGCATGGACACACATACATATACATATCAATAATGTGGCACATACAAAATAAAGAAAAAAGCATGGGAATAATAAAAATACCTTCCCCTAAAGATGTTTCTCCCTAAAAATCAGAATTCAGTTGGACAAATGCATAAATGAACAGAGATCAGAATTGTTTACCATTGTTAACATAAGAATCTAAGTCATTATTATTAAATTCTCAGGGATGTGGTCATAAGCAGCAAAAGCTCCACAAGTTAAATTGCTCCTCTCAAGACTGAGACAGTAAAAGCAAGACAAAAATGCCAGAGTTCTATCAAATGCTCCAAAGGAAAAAATTATGTATTCCTAAATTAAATAGCAATTTTACTTACGCCATTCACTCACTTTGCAGCATGTATGCATTACTCATTCTTTACTTGTCTGTTTGAAATAAAAACCAAGTATTGATCTCAGATGCACATGCCTTAGACAGAAACAAGAGCCAAGTGTGCATATCAGAGGGCAGAACTTGGCTCTGAGTGTTGGTCTGTGCTCAGTAGGGTATGGCAGTTAGCAAGAGGCAGAAAGCATTCCACAGTTCCCTCTCAGAACACCACTAGCCCCATAACTTTTTGATTTGGATTGTATGCCCTTCCTTCTTTTCTTGTTGCTTTCAATTTTGGACTGCAGGTTCCTGAAGTGTCAAAACAAGGCAAAAAAATCCCTACTGTACTTCAACTCTGCAAAATACGTATTATATAAAAATGAAAACTTAAGTTTGATGTAAATCCATGGGAGAACAAGTTGTCACCACTATTTATAACATCGGAAAATTTTGTTCCTTAGCAGAGAGATGTCTGCCCTTCACTAACACTGCCTGAAGGTAACTTGTGTTCTCTGCAAAGAACTATTTCTATAAAATATATATGGGGAAGTGATAAGCCTGGATAATTCTGTCCAAAAAAATACCAAGTCTTCAAATGATCTGTAAAAGAAGAGTAAGGTAAGTGCTATAAAGTTTCTCCATGTGTGGTTTTTCTCCTCAGTGTGGTAGCAATACCAAAGTTTGAGCAT
>JAWWES010000133.1:25073322-25118907 GCA_035583135.1 Lophotriccus pileatus
AGAAACACGAAAAGAAGCTAAGGAGATCTACAGAAATTATAAGAAAATTAAAGAAAAATGAAAAAAGAGTGAGGATCATTTCAGAAAGACAGTACAATCAGCACCTCATAACATTTATAGAAATGTTTCCAAAATACTATTAAAAAGTACAAAAATACTAATGAGGCCCACTCATTACCACAAACTTCTATTTTGAATGGAATTTTCTTTATAAAGGAAATTACTTTAATTAGTAATCAGTAAAGTGACTTGAATGGAGCTTTGGCAATATATACTGTTCGTATTTTTTTCCATTTTAAAAATTATAGCATTTACAATTTTCCAGTTTAATCTTTGTTTTCATATATAAAACAGAGTATTTGAATAACCACTTTATACTCATTGTCTTTAGAGTATTTGAATAACCACTCTATACTCATTGTCTTTACTAATGGTAAAAATCAAATCTCTTGAATATCAGAAACTGAGATTTCTGCTAAGCACAAAAACTTTATCAGCACTGTCACCACTGTGGTGGGATGTGAACCACAAGCATTTTGAAATAAAACATATCAGTATGAGTAATTTGCTTTAGCAGAAAGAGAAGACAAAAAGAGTCATCAAGTAATTTTGTTCATAGTGAATTTTGAGGATATTAAAAGTTACTTTGTATAAGATGGATTTGAGTGGAACATGAGAGGGGGAAATATTTGACCATTTAAGACACTATGAAATATACATGCCAAAGCCATACAAATTCCTTTCTCAAGTCAGATTTGAAATTACTCTCAATGAAATTTAATGCAAGCCTTTTCTGAGGATGGGATTTAAGTGCTTTTGAAATTTTTATTCAGCGGCTGCTGGAATTAATTTTCTTTGAGCCACACTGTATGCTAGTAAATTCTTGTAACACTGATTTGACCTTTTACTACCAATTGAGTTTGAATAGTACTGACATAAGACTTTGTGCCAATGCAATTAAAAGCATTATCCAAAAGAAAGAGGTAAGGAAGACAGAAAGAAATTCACAACAAAAATTTGTCAACAGAAAAACAGTCCTGAAACATATTACATTGAGGACTGGTATTTACTCCCTGCCATAGCATCCTGGAACTCTACTACACTCACAGTGTGGAAAAAGCCTTACCCTTACACTGAAATTTCCTCTTTTGTGGAGGACAGGGTGTCATGGTTAAAGTAGAAAATACATAAGTCTGCCAAGTTCTCATACATCTAGCAAAAGGAGAAAAGGAATCTTTCCTTACACTTCAGATTGTGCCCTCCCTCCATACAGACAGTATCCATATAGACAGCCACAGACACACAGGATAATATTTTATATTTGGAAAGCAGTAAGGCATTTGTTCAAAATAACATAGGAACAAACTTGTGCTGTTAAATAATCTTCAAACTGTTCACAGTAACTGTGCATTAGGTTCAAAGAACACTACAAATCACATACAGAAGATTAAAAATTCATAGACCAGTTCTTTCCTTTCAATTACAAAGACTAATGTTTTAATCTCTTTAAAGGATTTCCCTTTTATTTTGTGAATTGGTAGTTATCTTACTGTAACACCACAAGTGACTCCAGCAACCATCAGAACTCTTAATGCTTTACGAGCTCAAACACTCTTAAGAGTAGTGTGTGAGGCTAAGATTTCAGAGACCTCATAGTTCTTGTAACAAAATATCACCAATTTGCAAGTGGGAAATGACTGCATGAAGATGTCCACAGTCCTACAGGAAACCTCCTCTGCTGTACCTCTGAGGTGTCAATATGGTGATTGAAGGGAATATTTTTTCCACTTCAACATTATGACCTACAGGTTTAATCTCTAAATACAGAACACATTACATAATAGGTTTTTCATTTGGGAGCACTAAAGATCAGTCATAATCTTGGGAACCCTGACCTTCTGCTAGAGTATTCAGCACTGTGCAAATTACCTTCTTGTAATTCCCATTTTCCGTGGTGTATAGTGCTCTCAAGAAATTACTCTTAAATACAAGATACATGATAAAAGTACAGACCATTCATTCATAGTTTTGCCTCTGAATTAATTTTTTTTAACAAACAGATGGAAATAAAGCAATAATATGATTTGTTCACCCTGGTCTGGCTTCAAAACAACTGTCATCTTCTACTCAGCTGGTAAATTTCAGATCCGATTAATTCCTGGGACAATTCACAGCCTCCTTATCTGGGGTCCACTTCTAACCTTAAGCCCTTTTTAGGAAGATTTTCTCTGAATTTAAATTTGCCTTTGTAGCATCAAGTCATGACTTACACCACAACCCCTACAGGAACAGAATCTTGTCCCTTATAGTGTGAAGTCTTTGATTTGTCAGTCTATATTATGCCTTGGGAATGAATGCCCCATGATGCTGAATGAATGCGCAAGTGCCAGCAAGGTTCAAATCCCAACTCATCATGAACGAACTCCTTATGACATTAGAACACAATATTGAGATTAATATCAACATTTGCAAACCAAAACCTTTACCTGCCGTGAATGAAATTCCTTTCTGACTTGCAGGAGGGTTTAAGTCTTCTGAGTTGCTGCAGTGTTTCAGTGTATCCTAAATTAAGTACTAATGCTAATTGAGGAACCCCATTTCACATAACTAAATTAAGGAGAACAGTCAAGTGTGCTTATCTCAGCCTCCCACTATCACTTTAAAACCAAACAAATTTCAGAACAATATGTACTTAGTTGGAGCAGCTATCCTGTAAGTATGATTAAATAGCATTAAAGCACTCATGGCAATCATATTAAAGGTCCTGAGAATAGACCATATGAAGTTGAAATCTTTCTTCTTCACAGATATCCATGCTCCATTCACATTTTTATAGAAAGCATGAACAAACTGCTCCAGTCACCTTACTTATAGGTGTCTTTTAGCCAAAATGTTCTCATCAGTTTTCTTTCAGGAAAAAAAAAAAAAAAAGTGAAAATTTATTTCCAGACACTTCTGTGGCTTTTTTAATTGCCAGACTAATTTCCTTTCTTAATTGAGTTTTTTCTCAGCAGCAGTCTGTGGCTGCATTTTATAGGACTGATCCTCCATAAAGAATTGGGAATTTCTGCTCATAAAACCAGCTACTATTATTAAACCACCAATCCCAAATTACACTTGTCTGTGGTAACTGTTTGTGAGGTCTTTTTGGCTGAGAAAACACACTAACTGTTTTTCTGAAAGGATTTCAGCACTGGGTAGGGATTTTGGGGGACTGGGGGTATTATTTGTTGGTTGCTTGGTTCTTTCATTGTTGTCTTTACACTTCACTCTATCAGTGGTTTACAGGTCAGACACTCTTTTGGAATTTCTCCATTATAACTTGAATTCTTCATATAAACTTTTCCAAATCATGTTTGGACATATTCAATTATGGATCCAAAATTCTATGAAATATAAAACTGTAAAAACTTGGATAAGGACCATAACAATATTCATACTAGTTTTTATATGCATTGCTTCTTCAGAATTCTATACAAGTGGAAATGCTCAAGCTTTCCACAGAAATTTAGATATGGCTTGCTATCTGATTTCAGCAACAGCAAAAAGGGCAATTATTTTTTTATTATCATTGTTTAGACAAAGGGGAAATAAAATGAAATTATCTCTACCTGTGCTGCTATACATCACTTCAAATGCAGTCCTCAAATCCCTTTCCTAGATCTTAGGTTTTTTTAAAAAATGTTTTAAGATTTCAGTTTCATGAGGTGCTAAACCTAGCTCTAAGGTGTCCAAGAAGCAAATCAAAACTTTTGCTGGCTTCATGAGGTAAAATACAAATATGATTTCAAGTCCCTGGTTGTTCACATGTCCTAACATTCTAAAGGATAACTTCATTTAAACAATTTACACAAGTTAAGTTTTATGTATCACTCTGCAAATACAACTGCTGTGCAGCTATTACAAAGGCTTTTACATCAGTCTTTTCTTACCCCCTTTCCTCACACTCAGTCCTCCCTGATTACCCCTGAATGCAACCAGGATGTTTCTGCCTTTCCTTACTAACAGGGGCACATGTAGAAACACCTTCTTCCAAGTGACTTCAGCTCAAACAGAGCACCAAAGCAACGCATGAGGTCCTGACACACAAACTCAACAGTGATGTTCTCCAGACCATTCCCAAGATAGTGCGTCTGCTGAAACTCCAAGGGCAGCTCACTCTCTGGAGGATACTAATCGAATGAGAAACAAACTGAACTTTAAGATGAACTCCACAAAACTGCACTTGTGTGGACACCTCTGGGTGCTGGAGGCCTTAAGCACAACAACCTCTTGGAATCAAGTCAGCACACCAGAGAAATTTGAAGGCAAGGCCAGTGTAGGCTTTTTGGTGCTTCCCAGGCTTGCCACCAAGGCCATGAGCAGCTCATTCACAGCAAGGTATCACACAGTTGCCCAGTATCTTCTGGTACGTAGCTGACCAGTGCTGACCCAGCACCTGAGCACCTTCCACCACAGGCATACAAGGAACGCTATCAGCAAGTGTTACATCTTTCTCATAAAGGCTGAGCATGAATGTTTAGAGGGGTTACAAGCAAAGCAACTCTCTGCCACTACTAATTCTGCAGACCCAGCTTTTCAGACATCCTTCTGGCAGTTGGATCAAGCTTTGGGTAACCTCTCAGCATTAGCCAAACATTTATGCTCCACCATCCCTACGGCTTAGGATTGCCTTCAGAAACAGAAAGGTAATTCACTAATATCAGCAAAGAGCCCAACTGCAATAACCTCTGCATGTCTTCGCTGCCAAGCCAGGTGTGGTGCAACTCTGCCAAATTACAGAAGCGCTCAAGACAGCAGATGGTGTGTACTGTGGTTTCTCAAATGCACCTTCCCAAATGGAGGAGTGTAGGGGACCTGAAAGAACAGATGATCGCATGGGGAAAGAATAACTACCTCCACCAGCTAAGACACACAGCTCAGCTACAGCTCAATCCAAGAGAAACCCACTTGCCATAACCTTTCATACATTCATTAGTGATGTAAATTCTGGAACTGCTTAGTTGGCTGTCAAGTCTCCAAGCCTCAAAGAATTGAGAAAGGTGCAACAGAAATCAAGTTACCCATTTCTAAAACAAGTTACAGCAACGTTTCTGTGCATACAACCTTCTCCCCCAAAATTTTCAAGCTGCCTTCTTCACCAGGTAAGTGGTAAGCTCAGGAAATATTTCCACAAACATCACTATTTCACATCTAAGGGTCTTCTACCAGTACTGATCCTTTCATATTTCCAGGCAATCCTCTCTTCCCTGCCATCCTCCTTACAGAGTCAAACATCACGTGGTCCAGCACTCTGCCACATTTTCAGCATTACACAGATTATCTTGAAACACAGCCAGCTGCCCCCACCCAAGCTCTAACTGTCTGGACCCTACCACACTGTTCTGTCCCTGGAAATCAGAAGCAGTAATGGCTCTCTTTCCAGGGAGTCTGCGTGTGTCCACATTGCCATCTAGAGGCTTGCTGCCACACTCCAGTCCATCTACCAACAGCGTGTAGGGTACAACAGAACAGGATAAATTCTGTCAGGATAAATTCAGTGGGCAGAACTGCACACTAGTAGCAGCATGGCCTATTTTCCATGACAGTTACAGAAACAGGGGAAAAAATGCCCAAACCAAGGCCTCACGGATGCAGTGAAAGGATAAAAAGGTGCACACGATGCAGACTGAAAACCCTGGGAGACACAATTGTCTTAGGGCATCATTTTGCACTATTATTTAACAGAGAAAATAGCTATTTGTCAGCCTCTCTTGTCCACTTTCTTCTCCATGATGCACACTCTCATTGCTTTTCTTCCCTGATATTTGATGCACACCTGACATGTGAGAAGCATATTTAGAAAGGTAAAGCAGCAGAAAGCTAATCTTAACATTATAATAAATAGTAATATTTTTCTCTGGATTTAGCAATCTGTGCCATTAAGTTCAAGAATTAGGAAAACCCCAGTACCTAGGAGAGGTGAGCCTTGATGAGTCAGCTGAAGTTAGATCAGGTGGTTCCACTGTGAAGCAAATCATGCTGAACTCAAGCTGCATTCGTGATCTAAAACCACATCTAAACACTGACATGTTTGAGCAATATGAAATCAGTTATAAAAATTTTTTTATGTGGGCAGGGGGTAAAAGGCAGCTGTTGCTCAAAATTTTCTTAAAATGAAAATACAACTTACTGATCAGAGTCATAATAATCCATGCATTTCTTTTTCTTATTGTAAGCTGCAACCCTGAAGGGTACAATTTCCAGTGCTCGGAGACCTGGAGCCATTGTCAACACTTTGGCACCATGGGTCGGTTCATACAGATCTTTCCCAGTGTCAGGGTGTGGCATCCCTGCTGGATCTCGCCCTACAATGTAGAAGTTAGCTCCTGCAACCATCCGTGCTCTGCAGTGCCACTGAACCTGAAACAGAGACAAGGGAAAACAGTTAACAGAAGAAAATACTCAAAATATGACACTGAAAACATGCTGTGTGTTTCAAAATGAGTGGTTTCATAACTAACAACTTGGTTTTTACCTTTTTTTCTTATAGTTCAGTTACTACTGAAGGTAAAAAAAATATATACTTCAAAGGAAATTCTGCACATGGACTATTGAATCATTATCACCCTACAATCAAAGAAAGGCTTTTAAATTATTTAGAAATGCATCTCTTTTACTGACTACAGTGAGAGGATTCTTTTATCCTCAAGACTGTTTGAAGTATTTACTAGATACAATTGTTAGATATGTTACACTTACGACAGTTGTTAGACTTACGATGTCCCAGGATGTTGTTGAATTTTCTTAATTATTTCTATACGTAATATTTCATTACATATGTAATATGTACCAAATTTGACTGTACAGTAGAGGAAAAGCAAAATAATTATTACATTATTTTAGGTAACAAAGACTCAACTTTGGAAGATGTCAATATGCTCTCATACTGGGAAGTATTCCCCTATAAGAAATGTCATACCATCTATATGACTTAGTATCTGCCAAAGAATACTCAGAGAAGAGTTTTAAAAACCAGCAAGTATATTGTGGTTTCTTATACGTGCAGCCCTACCTTCACAAACAACTGAAGGGCCTACCCACTAACTACATAATGTAAAACAGCTTCAAAGTTGAATATTACTAAGTATCTGGCAAAACATCTGGCAAGCACTGTTCCAGTGCTTGATCACCTGCACCGTAAAGAAGTTCATCCTCATGTTCAGGTGGAACTCCTGTGGCCAGTTTCTGCCTGTTGCCTCTTGCCCTATTGCTTGGCACCACCAAGAAGAGCCTGAATCCATCCTCTTGACACCCTCCCTTCACACACTTGTAGGCATTGATGAGATTCCCTCTCAGTTGTCTCTTCTCGAGGCTGAACAGGCCCAGCTCCTTTCCTCACATCTTTGTTGCCCTCCACTGGACCCTCTCCAGGAGCTCCATGTCTCTCTTATACTGAGGAGCCCAGAACTGGACACAGCACTCCAGATGAGGCTTCACTAGGGTTGAGTAGAGAGGCAGGATCACCTCCCTCAACCTGCTGGCAATGCTTTTCCTAATGCACCCCAGGATACCACTGGCCTTCTTGGCCACAAGGGCACTCTGCTCTTGTCCCATTTATATATACCCATACTATTTCAGAATATATTTACTTTCCTAAGCAGCTAAATTTATTGCATTTTGATAAAGAGTTTTCCCTTACAGAAGTGTTTCTTTTCTTCCAAAGCACTTATCAGGAATGTTAAAAAATAAAAAAAACAAAAATGCTAAATTGATGCTTCTGAAACTTATCCATTAAGATCTTTACAGACTGGAAAGCCACATCCACCCTGCAGATAAGCATATTAACAGCTGCTTGTTGTTCTGTAAAGCACTTGTGCTACAGAAGCAAATCTAGTACCAATGTCTTTTAAATGACCTATGGAAAATTATTAAACGAAGAATCTAAACAAACATTACTGTCAGAATGTACTCTGAAGTCACTGGAAATACCATGTAAGTTAAGAAGAAACTTCTGTTCAGAATAAAGATTGTGGATTTTGTTCCTTCTCACGAATACAGGAATAAAGCAGAAAATCTCTGTTAATTCTCAGAAAAGGTCTGTGGGGCACAGCACAAGATTCCCCACAGTTACTCACTCACATGCCTCAACTAGAGCTGGGCTGCATTTTTTTTCTCCGAATGGAAAGGCAATGCAAGCTCTGTCTGATCAGTCACCTGGCCAGTAGAAAATAAGTGACACCTGTCTAATTTAATTTCAGTAAGTAAGATCTCCTATCTACCAAAAAGCTACCACAGAATTAACCTCTGACCCTGGTCAAAACTTGAATTTCTGTGACTCAAGGCGGAGAGGAGGGCAGAGAAGAGAAAAAAAGAAAAGGGAAAAAAAGAGAACAAGATGGAGAATCAATATCCCCTAGAGGAATTGACCTCAAATGAGAACATTTATTCTTTCTGCTGTTTCCCACAAACCTCTAGGGATTCCAACTCAGGACCTGGCTCCTAAATAAAGTGTTGCCAAGGAATTATTTCATACAAAAGCCTTGAAACAATTCTCCCTGAATTAGGTTTGCCAAAAAACAAACAAAGACTGGTTTTTGTTTAATTTGTGTATAGCCCTCCAGCATACAAACTTTTTCCTTAAGTCATAAGACTTAAGTACCTTAACATTGAGGACAACCATTTGTTATATTAACAGATCTTAAAAAGTCTTTTGAAAAAGACTGTAATAAAGGTGGAAGGATTAATTTATTATTATACCCTTATAACTGTAAACCCAGTATTTTCTTCCACCATTTCCAGCAAAATCCTCCAATACAGAAGTTTTTCCATAAAAGAATGTTTTGGCTGATGACAGAAAGAGACTTGACAATCTGTTTTCCCAATGAAAATGAGTCTCCTTTCTCTCCAACAAAAAAAACCCCACAAGACACAAACATCAGACACAGCACTAAATACTTAAGTGCACTATCAGAAGGGTTTGGTTTTGTTTTCAACTCTTGATGTATTTACCTCAGTGGGTCCAGCGTACATCATGGGGGAAGGGAATATAGCTACCACTGTTGTTTCTGGATTCAGGATTCCCTCCTCCAGCACTGCAGCATGTTGCTTCATGCGCCACATCAGAGGAACATCATCCTCCTTTGTCCAGCCTCCAAGTGGATGCAAGAGCAAAACTGGGCGCCGGTAGCCACGTTCCAGAAGTTGCTTGTGAGTATCCTGCATTAAAAGGGCATGGCCATTGTGCACCGGGTTGCGTAACTGGAATGCAAAGACGGCATCTGTGGAGGAAAAGCAAGACAAAAGACATAAGAAAAGCAAGTTATTTTACCAGGAGTGGTACAACCACAGAAAAATCTTCAGTACAATCCTTCCTCTGAACTCTATTAAACAAATATAATAGCAGTAGTCACAGGTCATTGAAGAATTATGAATTATTACAAAATCATTGTACTTAATAAGCAAAACTAATAAAAAAAAAAACATACAAAAAAAAAAAAAATCAGCATCCTTAATTTCTGCAGAACTACTCTGATTTCTCCAATAGCTACAATCTTCTGTTTGGATGTTTTGCTTGCATAAGCATACTATATTCTAAGAGGAAATCAAACTACGCTACCTGTCTTAAAGGCTCAATATATCATAAGGAGAACAAATGAACGTGTTTGCAACAAAACAAATAAAAGGTGATTTAATGTTCCTTAATAAGTTTCCTTCACCTTAACAGATCAGTAGATTCTACACACAGTAAGAACAAAGCAAGACCAACTGCTATTCCAGAGTGTTACAAACCCTTCAATGAAAAACCCTGACACAGCCAGGATTTCTGTCTTCTGCAGATCAGGATGAACTAAAGTACCCTGCAAACCAGCAAAATCACCATAACTGAGAAGTTTTCCAAGAAGAAACCAATGAAATCTAGAGAACAGGTTTTTTTCAGGCATCAAACATATACTTGTTTAGGGGTTAGCTAAAACAGAGACTGGTATCTCAGACCTACTGATCCTGGAAATACTGACCACACTGAACAAAGACAGGGGCTCAGAACAGTTAGGCAAAAACCATACCTTTATAGTTTTTGCCTAACACGATATTTAAATCATATTCTACCACATATTAACATTATCTTCTCTTGCATCAGTGACATGTCTAGAGTGCATGGAAAGATAAAATTAAGAACCTTGGGCATTAGCAGCTTCTATTATGTATTTAGGCAATGCAGTGCCTGAGATCATAACAATTATTACCAGTAAAAAGCAAAGAATGACACCTAAGAGAGCATTCAAAATTTTCATCCTTGGAACAATGCTAGCCTCAGTGGTGGCAGCAGACACTTGGATAAGTCTCTGCAGGAAGAAACAAAACAAAAAAACTTTACTCACCAGCATTCATTTCCTTGAATTTTTGCCTTAGTTCAGCTGGAGTGAGACGATATTGATCTAGTCCATCATTCCAATAAATACGATCAAGGACCTGTAGATCTCCACCTACAAGCCAGTTCCCTTGTTCCATAACCATCTAAGAAAAGAAAGTAAATTCCTTGTTAGGGTTAATTGTCATCTTCTCCTGAGCATCTATGACATTGCAATGGGAACACATCTTTACCAAAGAACTGTTCCAGGTTAATTTTATTTGACAGTTGTAAGTCAAACATCAATATTAAAAATAATTTTAAAAAATCATGGGAACATAGTCCAGACACATAGGAGAAATGCATAAATCTTCAGTAGGCATATGCCTTTCTTTCAAAATTAAGGATTTTTTTAATATATAGAAATGCAAGTAGCCAGAATCCTTAACGAAAATTATTACATAACAAAGATAGTGTTTGTAAAGCCTTATATATTACATTAATATAGCAGCAGTAGTCACAGGTCACTGAAGAATTCTGAATTATTACAAAATCATTGTACTTAATAAGCAAAACTAATAAAAAAACAACCATACAAAAAATATAAATCAGCATCCTTAATTTCTGAAATTTCTGCAGAATTACTTTGATTTTTCCAATAGCTATATATTACAATTTATTTAGTTACAATTTTTCTTATTTAATTACAAGATATTAATACCATGAAGTTGGCACACTTTATGCTCAAAGCAAATACAGCTGCACTATCACCCTGTAATTCACAAGATTCTGGTCAGCAATTAAGTAAAAAGTAAACAGTTCTGATTAACTATTCATCCACTTTAACTCCGGAATAAAATCAGAATCTTGGAAGTAATATAGCTTTTGGATTTGTTTCATGGTAGCACTTTATGGAAGCAACATATGTTGTACACTCACCACAATTTTTTTTATATCTTTAAATATCACCTCACCCTTTAACAAAAACTAATTGTGGCAAGCTGCTTAACATACTCTAGCAATGGTCTCAGAAAATTTCTGAGGATGCATTTGCTTTTGAAGATGGAACCACAAAAAACATTCACGTTTCACACACATTTCTGATTAATTTTTTAGCCTTATGTAATTTAAAGATGACAGCAGAAGTTGATATAGCAGAAGACACTACATACTACACCCAGCAAGAATTAACAGTGGATATCTTTTTATCTAATTTTAAGACATAATTGTAAAAAAAAAAGATACTACAGAGAAAAACTGGGGAAAGAAACATATGTTGGCTCTGCAGAACTAAGACGCAACATTCACATCAGCTTGCATAACCAAACACAGCATTGTGATGAGTATGTTACAATTAGAACATGTCAGTATGACATACACATAAGGCCAAGATAAAAAAAAAACATAACGAACACAACGGAGGGGAAGTTACTCCCCAGAGAGTTAAATGATGAACTCTCCAGGAACACGGGCCTGTTTCAAAAACATCTAAACCAGGCAGGTCTTATGTGCTCCCCATGCAGGCAGAATAGAAGTTTTCTATCCTTCACAATGCATATATCTGCTGATTAAGGAGCTTTGATGATCCATCTGGCTGCACAGAGGGATGTGTTTCCTAGGCACACTGGAGGGCAAAGCTCCCTCTTCTGTAGCACAGATTCTACAGTACATTCTAAATTCATATAATCTGTACACATTGACATGAGATTTTCACACTAAGTGCAGACTATTCAACAGTTGCATAGAAAAAAAAACCAAGACCTTTGTTTCTGCTAAAATATTTTAATCAATTTTCAAATTAGTTTTGTTGTCAAAGCGCATCAGTCACAGACACGAGCTTCACTTAATTTTCAGCTCCACAACAGTACAGCTCACAGGAGCAGATTTTCAACTTTTAAACACACACCTTGATATAGGGATGTTCCTTGCATGTCGTTCCCCATTGCCTAGCACAGCGTTCCTCTTTCCTGTGCTCATAGAATTCGGGATTACGGAGAATGGCAACACGGCAACCTTCATACACCAGCGCAATTGCTGTACACCCGTCGAGTCTTTCTTTGTCTTCTTGAGTAGCAGTTAGCACTATAGGCACTGACAGATTAATAACTCCCCCTGCAGAGGGAAAAAAACCCCAAACATTATCCTTAGTAATGGTCACCAATGATATTACAAAAATCAACCCAATCTAACAGGTTATTTTTAAGGCTGTAAGCGTATCTATCACACAACAGGTAGTTCAAGCACTTATTTTAACATGGGTTAAAAGCAACGGATAGAATGAACTCTTGTATAATAAATGTGTGCTATTAAAAAAAAAAAAATCAAGCAAACACTGAGGTTTGAGAAAGAGCAAAGACAGTACTGAAAACAGCAAGTACGTTTAGTTGCAGACAAGTATTTAGACTGTAAGAATACTACTTTTTGGGAATCTTAAATTAATAATATCTTGCTCAAGAATCTATATAGAAGGTACAAATACATAAATGACATTTTTAAATAGATCATCTAAATTATTGGGCAAGATTGCTACTGGAGTGGATAATGAGTAAAAAGGAAACAGCATACTCAGTAGTCATAGTTTTGGTCCATAAGAAAAATTCATTGTGATAGAAGCAGACAAATGTACCCAAGTAGTTGGCATACATAATTCAACTATTTCAAAAGGTGACTTTTGCTGCTTACTTAAAACTGTATTCAGATTCAAGCACATACATCTCAGAAAAAAGCCTTTCAAGTCAGGCAAATATTTTGCATAGTTTGTTCAGCTAAAAGCTTACCAGCTCCTTTACTTCTAAAACTAAGCCAGTGTATCTGAATTTTAAGGTTATGAGTCATCCTCATTTTTAAGCATCTACTTCACTACCAGATGCTGCAAGTCTTATTTTTCTTGACTACAAGAGTGAGATTTGAGAAACCCAGTGGAGTAAGCATTGTAAGTCTCGTACAAAAGCTTGAACTCTAATGAGCATAGACTTGTTGAATGAGTGCAAAACTTTTGGGTGGCCTCCAGGAGAAAAGTCATGGACCCCTTAAAGGTAATGGAGGTTTTGCTGTTTGCCAAGACTCTAAATAAGGCTAATTTTACTATTATTTAAGCAATCCATGTTTTACAGGGAAATTAAATTTGTTAGGAAATTAAAAATTATGAAGCTGGATGAAAAGTTTAAGAGAAAAATAGATCCCTCTTCCTTCATAATGCAAAATGCATAATGCATGCTCTGCTCCTCCTAAGTTAAGTCTTGTTGCTCAGAGTAACTTCCAAAGCAACTAGGTCATAAAATTGAGCTTGGCAGCAGCCACAGAGAAAGTGGTTTGACACCCCAAAATTGATAATTTAAAAAACCTTTCTGCTTTGCAAACAAGTAAGTAAATATTTCAAACTAGGAAGATATTTCAAACCTGTTGATTATTAAATTTCTGTCCATGACCAGTAACATAACACCTCTTACATTTTTTGTCTTCATCCGCTATACAAATAAGAAACTGAGGCAAGGTAATGAAGTGAGTTTAAGTCACAGATGAGCGCAGGTTCAGGATGAGACTTTTTCACGTAACATAAGATTTAAAGGGCTGTTTCCCCTAGACGGACGTTCAGAAGGCAAATGGAATGAAAACCAATCTAGCAGTCCAAAATGATACTGCAAACTTTAGATCCAAAATAACAGGATGGCATTATGCTGCCTAGGAGAGCATCTGAGAGACTTAAAGAAAAGGGCATTAGAAAATATAGGAGGGACAACAGACATCTGTATCATAGAACTGAAACACAAGTGACTTTTTTTTCTGCTACTTGGTCTCTAGCAAGAGAAGACTAATGCAAAAGGAAGCATGGAGATAGGAAGAAGGCTGGAGTAAAACAGAGCCTCCAAAGAGGAATAAATGCAAATTGACAGAGGATCACAATCAAATTCCAAAACCTGAGAATGTTATCACTTATTCACTACCTTAACTAATGCTTGTTCTTAGTCAACTGATAATGCAAAATAAAAAATATTCATTTAAATCATCACAGGACAATTACTAAGTCACAGTAATTCAATTATTTGTGACAATTGTTCATACTCAAGCCACATCCTCAAATTCTGATTTCATACTTGCAACAGCTCCAGCACTCACGTCAGTTTGTTGTCCTCTCTGTCTTTACTAATACAGAACAAATCTTTTCGCACACAGAGCTAAACAGCAATTAAATTGCAATTCTAAGTTCTAAAATCAACTTCTTCAAAACAAATTAGAAAAGTGGATTTTAGAATTAAATGTTTGTCATAAATGAAAACATTTGAAAAAGTAGAATTTGTAAAGCCAAAAAGACAAAATGTTTAAATTATAATACGATGGTAGCTATAAAAAAGAATAAACCCATCAAGTTTAAAACTGATTATTATCATATTCTATTCTCTTACCACAGATCCCAGTTTGTGCACAAGCCTGAAACTGTGTTACCACAGCACCACTAAGGAGCTAAGCATGAACAATATTTTAGAGGTAGGATTAGTTTGCTTGATTTTACAAATGGTGTGTTTTACCCTACCATCAAGGAGACAGTCAAAGTGAAGGCACTGTAGGTATTCTCTCTCTCTCATAAAGCCATTCAAGGGTGTTGCCCAACCTTCTGCTAGCACTTGCACCCACTGCATATCCACCTTGTAAAGAAATGGAGAAATAAATTTAGAGCAGGTAAAAGCTGTTGCTTAATTACTGACAGGTAATAATCGTAATCGTATATAAATCATAATAGATCGTTATTTAATCCTAAAATGCAGGAAAGTATAAATCCAAGATTTCTCAGTGTTTCAGTTTTTAATCGCAAATAATTCAAAGTTTCTATAAGTAGGGAAAAAAGAACAACTTGCTCCTCACTATTCACATTTTTGGCTATTTCCAGTCTTGCACTGGATCAAATTTCCATCTGTTAAAAACAAACTAACAAACGTGCAACAACAAACTTTATTTGTAAATGTTGGATAAAGTTCGTCTTCACAAAATTAGAGAGTCCCACTTGCCTTAATTTTTTTAACAAAGATAACCAAAGGGTTAAAAAAAGAAACAAAGTAAAACAACACATACAAGTTACCACAAAAATATCAGAATTATGGGTGTGAATATTAAGACATCTAATCTTAAAAGAAATTAGAAATAATTCTTTTTTGCATAAACTAGTGATACAGTGCAGAAGTAGAATTATCTCTGGACTTCTACTTCATCTAGTTTAAGAGATATCAGCTTACAGAGAGTTTCCTTCCTTATCACTTAAACAGTCACACTGCGACTTAGTGTGTGGCCTCTATCATTTCTGCATGTGTGTTACTAAGACTTGGTCAGGTCCTTGACAAGGACAGACTTTGCTTGTGCAAGTCTCTTTTGCAAAGAGCGTGACTAATTTCATTACACTGTTTAATTTATGCTGAGGCAAGTACAAAACACAGTTTCTTCCCAAGCTAACATTATATACTTGCTTGATATTTAACGAGACACTGGTAGGGGGTAGAAGGAGAAATTATATGTTTCTCTAGAGAGGGGCAATTCAGAATGGGACACTACAGAAATTGATAATAGTGATCTGAAGTATTTATTACTCATCAAAGCAATGAATAGTTTTACAGACACATATATGAAAAGGATCTCATAAAATGCAGTGAAAGGAAGCATTAATATTTAGTAGTAGTAGAACACTAGGTAAATTTTAAAACTATTTACTTCAGTGCTTAGTATGTCATCTCAATCCTTCAAAGTCTAATCACTGCAGACGCTCAGGTCTGAGTCACCTCCTAGAACAATGTTTAGCTTTAAGTTCTAGTAACAGTGTCAAAAAGCCAATGTAAAAACTCATGCATTGTATCTGCGTTAAAGCTTAGTTCTTCAGAAAAAGGAACAACGTAGAATAGAAACACAGCTAGAAGCAGCTTCATCTAATTTATCCGGATTGAAAAATAATGCATTTAACCAAAATAAGAACAGGGTTGATCAAGCTGATCCATGCTTTTCCACATTCTCTCTGCTGGAAACCAGAAAAGTAGCATGAACACGTTCTAATCAGAAAAAAAAAGCAGTAAAATAGATCTGATCATCTCTCTATAGACTCGAGTTTGCAACTGTCTGAGCTCAGAATACACATATAAAAGGTTACTGTTGTTCATCTGAAGATTACCAACAAGAAGAATCAAGAAGCAGTAACTGATTTCCTTGATATTTCTAGGCAATTACAATTCAAAATAAAATGGTTTCAGTAAGTAAACTGTAAAACAAAAAAAGTTAGCAATCCTTCTACTAGAAACAACTATTCATACAAGACATGCCAGGCATAGTTTGCTCCATGGATGAGGGGGGGTGTGGAAGGAAGTCACTCTAAATTTAATCTCCAAGGTTGGGATAAACTAAGTAACATTATACTAGATATTATTCATGAAATTATGTTTCTCTGAAGAAAAGAGGGAAAAGGTATATCAAGATACATTCTGTAAACAGTACAGGTATTTCAACTACATCTACTTACACTAAGAAGCAGATTAGACTGTCTTTCAACTTTGGCAATGAGACAACTGAACACACAATACCTTATTTATTTCCAAGGTTAACAGAGACTCAGCATCTGTTTTGGCCAACTGTAGCTTGTTTTCTGGCACATAAAGCTCTTTCACCTCGTAAGAGGCATCCACTGGTACAATGTCCTGCACAAAATGAATAAAAAAAACTTAGTGTTTGCTCAGAATGTTTATTGGACAATGAACACGCAATCAAGAAGTAAAATTCTAATGAAGCACTACACAGTAGCAAGAGCTTATACATTATGCAATTTTTGCTCATTTAAAAGTCAGCACTGACTATGATACATAACTAGTTACTCAAACCAGCAGATTGGCTAAAGTGAAACATTCGGACATGAGATTTTTTTCTAAACCTTAAGTAACCAGTATAACATTTACCTAGTAAATATTTAACTACTGGATTGAGTGCCATTTTTATGACTTATTAATGCCTACATTATCTACAACAGAAAGGAAGACTATCCTTTTATACATGCTGAAGAAGTATAAAAAGATTTAGAGACTGAGCATTTATAAATTTAAGTCATTCACTATACAAGATACATTAGATATGGTAACTTGAAGGTAAAAAATGTAAAGTCCCATCTCAACAGAAAATTATTAATAGAGAAATACAAGTTAAATGTATTTCCTACAGCAAATTATAACACCAGTATTCTAATTTATATACCAACACTTAGAATATTTAAGTGTGAGGCTATCTGCGCATACATATGCAATGAATTGAAATCTAACTTTATACCCAGACTATCAATTTATTAAAAAAATTAATTTCCTCCATGTGTATTAAACAAGACATTCTTGCTCCACAGTGCTCAAAACTCAAGACCTTATGCTTCTCATAAGATATAAACACAAGGATAAAAATATAATTAAAAAAAAAAAAGGAGAAGGACATCATGATAAAACTGTAAAGACTCTCCTCCCAACAACAGATGCTGTAATATGTCAAAACTGAGTCAAATGTTCCAGTGATGTTCAGTAGCAAAAAATGAGTGAAAAGAGGCTGATGGTTCTTTTTAAAACACATTTTTCAGTGTTTTGGAAACCTTTTTAAAGTAATGTTTTACTTTTTGAGAAAAAAACCTCACCCTTACAAGAGAGATATACCAACCCCTAAAAACACATTGTTAGCTCAGGAATTTAATTTATTTATCAGACATCAGGTACTACTTCCATGGAAAGTAAAACAAAGGGAATGGGATGATAAAAGCAAGTGGGAGATTAAATGACTTGCAGGAGCAAAGAGATGTGGTGAGTCTCACTGGCTATTAAATAATTCGTATCTTCAAAGACAAATAAAAGCAAAACAAATTAAACCAGCATTTAGAAAAAGTGGTTTATTAGGAAAAGCTCAGTCCATTACGTATCAGACATAATTTTGGAGGCATATTTTATTAGACAGTAAGACAGCCTAGAAGAGCTGCAGCAGACTCCTGACACAGTAATAAGCCCAGAATCAAATGAAGGTGTTGCCTCCTCTAAGGAACAGTATAATGAACAAGTACACATTATGCTGCTTCAAAGAAGATTTCCCTCTGGAACCTAGTTCATTACCATGCTAGAATGTCCTAATTTTACAAAACATCAATAGCTTAAAATAAACGTGCCTATTAAAAAGATCTCTGCAGAGATTATCATGGGTTTAGTGCCCCACTAATGGGCAAAACAAAGGTTTCACAATGCAGTTTCTGTCAACAACCTACTTAATTATACATATGTAAACAGCTTGAAGACAGTTCTAGCGACACTGTGTCTGACATTTAGAAAACTTCTAGGATTAGTAAACCTAGACTCCCTTGCACACATAAAAGTGGTATTTACAACAACTAAGATCTAAAAAAATCTGGCAAAACCAGCAGCAAAAGGAATCCATGGGTCTTCAACTGAATGAATTTTAGGAAAATGCTAGGCTAGCAAGCCATCTAGTGACCATTTTAAGGCAGCAATTTTACTCAAAGCTTAATTCTACCAAAGGACAAGTTATACAATATTTCTAAAATATTTCTCAATGCATTCAATATAAATGATAGCAAAATAATAAGAATCACAGAATCACAGAATATGCTGAGTTGGAAGGAACTCACAAGGATCATCAAGCCCAACTCCTGGCCCTGCACAGGACCATCCCCAAGAGTCACACCATATGCCTGAGAATATCATCCAGATGCTTCTCAAACTCTGACAGGCTTGGTGCTGTGACCACTTCCCTGGGGAGTCTGTTCCAGTGCCTAACCACCCTCTGGGTGAAGAACCTCTTTCTAATATCCAACCTAAACTTCTCCTGACACAACTTCAGACCATTCCCTTGGGTCCTGTCCCTGGCCACCACAGAGAAGAGATCAGTGCCTGCCCCTCCTCCTCGCCTCAAAAGAAATTGTAGATTGCAATGAGGTCTCCCCTCAGTCTCCTCTTTTCCAGGCTGAACACACCAAATGACCTCAGCCACTCCTCACACAGCTTCCCCTCAAGGCCCTTCACCATCTTCGTTGCCCTCCTTTGGATCCTCTCTAATGGCTTAATATCTTTTCCATACTGTGGTGTCCAAAACTGCACACAACATTCCAGGTGAGGTCGCCCCAGTGCAGAGCAGAGCAGGACAATCCCATCCCTGGACCGCCTGGTGATGCTTTGCCTGATGCCCCCCAGGACACGGTTGACCCTCCTGGCTGCCAGGGCACTGCTGACTCAGATTCAATTTGCCATCAACCAGGACTCCCAGGTCCCTTTCCACTGCACTACTTTCCAGCATCTCATTCCCCAGTCTGTATGAATATCCAGAGTTGTCCCATCCCAGGTGCAGAATCCAGCACTCTTCCTTGTTGAACTTCATGTGGTTGGTGATTGCCCAGTGCTCTAACTTGTCAAGGTCTCTCTATAGGGCCTCCCTGCCTTTGAGGGAGTCAGTAGTTCCCCCCAGTTTTATGTCATTGGCAAACTTGCTTAGTACCTCTTTCAGTCCTGCGTCCAAGTCATTTATGAAGATGTTGAAGAGCACAAGGCCTAAGATGGAGCCCTGTGGAAGCCCACTAGCGACAGGTGACCAGTCTGATGTTACCCCATTCACTATCACCCTCAGTGTTTTACCTGTGAGCCAATTGCTCACCCACCAAATCATGTGTTTTTCCAGCTGTGGCCTGGACAAGGATCCTGTGAGACACAGGATCAAAAGCTTTACTGAGATCTGAAAAGATTATATCAACTGGCTTCCCTTGATCAATTAGGTAGGTTACTTTGTCATGAAAAGAAATCAAGTTTGATAATCAGGACTTTCCTCTCATGAAGACATGATGGCTGTGACCAATGACTGTGTTGTCTCTCCAGTGTCTTTAAATGCCACCTCACACTGTGGTGGTAGTTTCTTTGCTGATGCTAATTGCCTCTGGAGGTCATCTAGTCCAGCCTTCTCCTCAAAATTGGTCCCAGCACAGCTGGCTGCTCAGGAACTTGACCAATCACATATTTAGTATCTCCAAGGACAGAGCACCCACAAACACTCAGAGCAACTTATTCTAATAATTGATCTTCATAGTGGAACACTTTTTTTCCTGTGTCTAGTTTGAATTTCCTATATTTCATTTCATGTTTGTTGCCCCTCATCTTACACTTGTGCACCTCTGAGACAAGTCTTCATTGGTCATCTCTATGCCCTCCTATTTGGATGATAAAACAGCAACAAGAACTCCTTTAGCCTTCCCTTCTCCCGGCTAAACAAGTCCACTTCCCCTCAGCCTCTCCTTCTGCAGTGACATATTACAGCCTCTGACCATCTTGGTGACCTTCCACTCAATTCACAGAAGGACATCAATGTCTGTCTTCTACTGGATGAGGGAGAAGGGCACAAACCTGATGATGATATCCAGACAAGGTCTCACAAGTGTCACATAAAATAGCAAAATTGCATCTCTTGAGCAATTGGCTATGCTCTTGTTATTAAAGCAGAGTATGCAGGTAGTCTTTTTGGTAGCACAGGCACATGTTTTCATACTGGTGACAAATGGCTTTATAATGCCAAACAATTTATTTCATAGAATCATAGAATCACTGAATGGTTTGGCTTGGAAGGGACCTTAAAGATCATCTCATTCCAGTCCCCCTGCCATGGGCAGGGACACCTCTCAAAGCCCCATCCAACCTGGCCTGCAACACTTCCAGGGATGGGACATCCACAGCCACTCTGGGAAACCTGTTCCTGTGTCTCACCACCCTCACAACGAAGAATTTCTTCCTTAAACCTAATCTAAACTACCTTCTGTCAGTTTAAAGCCATTACCCCTTTTCCTATCCCTAAATGCCCTTATAAAAAGTCCCTCTTCAGCCTTCTAGTAGGTCCCCTTTAGGTACTCAAAGGTGCTAAACGTCTCCCTGGACCTTTCTCCAGGCTGAACAACATCAATTCTGTCAGCCTGTGCTCATAGGAGAGGTGCTTCACCCCTCTAGTCATCTTGGTGTTTCCCTCCTCTGGACCTACTCTAGCAGGTACACACCTTTCTTGTGTTGGGGGCTCCAGATCAGGACACAGTAACCCAGGTGCAGTCTCACAAGACAGGGAGAATCACTTCCCTCAACCTGTTGCTCACATTTCTTTTGATGCCGCCCAGGATACAGTTGGCTTTCTGGGCTGCAAGCACACAATGCTGGGACATGTTGAGCTTCTCATCCACCACACCCCTCCCCTAAGTCCTTCTCCCCAGGGCCGCTCTCGTCATTTCCAGGTGTCTTCCCCTTAATGCCATTATTGTTTGAACTAGTATACAAACAGTCCTTACCTATACTTTGAGCAGACTTCTTCCCAAATTTTTTCACTGTTATTGAAACAAAACAAACATCCCAAATTATTTTTAATGCTGCTGGCCTATGCTGTTTTGCCTTACTAATCACAATGGATTATTAAAGAACACAGACATGGCTTGTTCAAACTATAAGAAATCTACAGGAATTACGTTCTCAAGATGTCATGGCATTAATATGGTCTAAGAACAAGACGTGCCTGTTCAGCCTTGCCTCTATTTCATTGTCTCTCAGTGAACTAAGCAACCACTAAGATATCTTGCCACTGTTGGCTTCATAGAAAGGGGAAAAAAAGTGCTAAAATGTGCCTTAAGAAAAGCTGACTGGGCTAGGAGACAGCATTCAGCACTGTGTACCCATACATGACTTGAGGGATCACTGTCTTGGCACATGTAACATTGGTTTCTACAACTATGAAACATATTGAATTGTTCTTCGGAGCAGGAGATGCAGGGCTCCCCAGTCGGGAATTGCCACCTCCCAGAGTTATGACTCCTACACAGTTCAAAATATTCATATGAGCAGTAGGATAAAAATCTAGAATGCTCCTGTGGTTTTCTGCCCTCTCTATCTCCTGAGTAATCTTGAGCAAGCAGTCATCTATGAAGAGTTTTCTTGAAAATTTCAATACAGGAGACTAAATTTCTCCAGAGTTATACTGGCACAGTGATGAGGTCTTTCTTTTGATGAGTGCTGGTTACATGGTGAGGTCTTTTCATTGTATCAAGTTCACTTGGTGGAGCTTTACTCAAATTACTGTCCATACCCTAATTTTCCAGAATATCCACCTCACAAAAAATTCCCCAAAAGCATGAATAACTGTCTGTAAGAGTATCTCAATTAAAATAGTTGTCTGAAATTTCATCCCACTACGCCCTGACTATAGATAAAAATGTAAGGAGACATATTTCTTCTACATGAGGATTAGCAAATTCTGGGTGTATGGTTAAAGCCATCAAGAGGTTAAAGCCATCTCATGGTTGCCTTCACTTTTAGGCTTGGGTTTAGGGTTTTTTTGTCTGTTTTGTTTTCTGTGGTGGGTTTGTTCAGCATGGGGTTGAATAATGACCTCAATCTGCTTATCAGACAACAGGAGGTGTCCCAGAAACTTCAAAAGGAATGGTGTAAATTGCAGGCATGAACAAGGAAGGAGACCTACCTTTTCAGAAGCTATGAAACATAAACTCAACACAGCCATGTCAAGGAAATCAGCTTCCTGAACTGCTCGTTACACAATTGCAGGACCACTTTTACTAGTGCAAGAAAAACAGTGGAAACAAGGGAAACCAGACACAAGCACAGTAGCCCCTATTTAAGTCAGCTCAAATTACTGTGTAGAGTGCATCCCTGCCTCTTCATACCTAGAGTATACATTAATTTCTATGCTATAGAGACAAAGCAAAAAATTTCAGACTCTTTAAAATTGGTTGCTAGCATTTGTAAGTCAGCATTCATTGTTGGTTCTGTAACAACTGAGACAGCCTTCTCTCCCTTCCATTTACTTATTATGACAATTAATATAAATTAATTTTCCACTTGTCCAAAACCTATTTCACTTAGAGATCAATGTTGTTGCAATGTTCATATTTAAAAAGGAAACAAGCAATAGGACAAGTTTAAAAGCTGGAATTGAAAGATATACAAGCCTTCAACTCTCAAATGCTGCCTTTGCTTGTCCCAGCATGTACATTCATACTGAAGGCACAAATACTTCAAAAAAAGTTCCTAAGATATGTCTCCATTTCTGCTCACCCTCTCTTGAAGAAGTTCCACAACTTGTTGTATACAATCATTCACATCACAGGAATCAGTCTTCAGCACAAGCTCTGGGGCTTCCGGTTTTTCATACTCTGAGTCAATCCCAGTAAAACCTAAAGAACATTAAAAAAAACCTTAGGTGACTTCTTCCAGAAGAAGACTCCATTTTAAAACACAGTTCACAGACAGTTTTTTAGATACAAATCAATACAACAGGCCAAGAGCACAGAGTTTTAGCTTCCTTAATATAGGATTTCTTTGGGAAATCAACAGCTTTTTCTTTACCAGACTATCTGCTAATCCTGTTATTTGACTGCATCAAACTTTGTCATTCTGCAGCACATACAAAGCACATCTTTGTTGGTGAAGCTATTTTATACTGTGAATAGAAAAGGAGCACTGAAGAAAAAGAACACAGAAGAACGGTGCACGTAAACCCAGAGTTAGTTATCCATCCACTGTCCTTCATTAGCTATCATTGTTACTTTCTTTTTAAAAAATAACAAAATTAAAAATATTATGAACTTCCAGTGTATATATCAATTTATGCTCATACCACCAAGCAGTACTCAGAAGTAAGGAATTCCAACACCTTTAGCTAATACACTCAAGATAGCTGCTAATGTAAGATTGATGAGTGGGTTTATTATAGTTACAACAACTTTCACAGACTGTACAAGCCACTAGTGACACTTGTTCTGGCCTACTTAGCTAGCAATCTGCTTTGAAACAGTGGAGATTCTGACCATCCATGCATAAACACGGAGGAAAAATCAAGGCCAAAGGCAAAGACTGTAAGCACAAGTCAGATCTGCAGCAGGAGTATCAGTTGGGCTACAGCAACTGAGCATCTGCATCCTCCACAAGTGCAAATACAAACATTAAAATTAGAGTTTTTCACTTCAGGTTTAAATACCCTCAAACTTAGTAGCTTAATTCCCCATCTAAGAAAAATATCAATTGCTGCAGTACCCCACGTGATAAAGAAAGGCTGGTATCTTCCAAAACCTCTACGCCATAGAAGGATCTGATTACTGGAGGAGTGGGAATAGGAGGCAAAGAAAGTGTCCCATTACCAATGCCAGAGAAAAAGAAGATGAAAGTTGCTGACATTCCTTGGGAACTGGCAAGTTCATTGAACTTTCATCCTTCGTGTATCAGAGAGGTCATAAGATACAGCCACTGCTAGACCCACTAGTAGCTTACTCAGGCACTACCACTTCTACAGTTAACACAGTTCCATTACAAGGCTTCTAAAATTAACAAAATATTAAGGACTTTCTACAGCACAAATAAGGATTCTGTACAGAGCTGTATCTTTGTATTGTGCAAGCTCAAGCCGTCTTGCTTTGATTCTGAACAAACCTTAGTTCAGCCTTATTTATTTATGGCCTTCACATGATATGCTTGAGTACTAGCAACCACTAGTTGTGAAGAATCAAGCAACCACTCACGTAGAATGTTTTAGATTTCTTGAAGTTAATATCACTTTTAATTAACAGTATCATCATGACAGCATCTGCAAATTCCACCCCGAAAGCGATTACTTTAAAAACTGCTTTGCTACTAAATACGGGTTAAAAGGGCTATCATCAACCTCTGCAAATTAGAAGTAACACAGAGCAAAGAGGCACTTGAAATAATACTTGCAATGAATGGTTGCATAGCTAAGCTTCTTTTTATTGCAGGTTATACTTCAATCCTGACCCGAGGCTGGGGTTATGAAATCATATTCATGGGCACTAGAATAAAACCTTAATTTCAAAGTAAAAGTTTGCCCCTTCAGAAGTGTTCTTAACAGTCTTTACAGGGAGATAGCGATCATGCTTTACTTTCTAGAAGAAACTAGCAACTCTTTATAGTCTTTAGAGAGGATCGAGCTCTTTTTTAAGAGGAGGAGGCAGATTAATCCTCAGTCATAAGAGGTTGCAACAGAAACTATGTAATCTGCCCAAGGTTTCTCAGTGTGAGGACAGACATTTTTGCCCTTTTACAGTCCTACATATATAAATTGTCAGTTCCATGAGTTAGAAATTGATCTCAATTTTCTTCTCAGTCCTGCCCCAAGTCCACGCTGTTTTTAAGAGTGGTACACTCACAGACTTGAGCACATCCACTTATGTGGAGTCAAATTACACCAATGTTTCACTTATGTAGAAAGGATGTGACTACATTTAGGTTCACCTTTAATTTCTCCAGCCCTGGCTTTCTTATAGAGTCCTTTAACATCTCTCTGCTCACAGACATGCAATGGAGCATCCACAAATACTTCAAAAAAAGGCAAACTTGCCCCTTCATGAATTCGTCTGGCATTATTACGATCCTGAAAGAAAACAGAAGAAAAATCCTAAAAGGTTGCACCCACATATTATTACTGTCCTTCTGCTTTTGAAGTTCATTTTAAAGAAGCAGAAAGCAAAATGTAAACAAGCTTTCAAAGTTTGAAAAAAGAAACATGATTTGATCAACTGCTGCCCTGCAAGCTGCATCAGTTTGGCTATAGTACATCACATGGTAAAAGCTGATAGGAAGATATGTGATATTTTACATTAACTTGATTTATAAAAAAAACCAAACCCAGGCATAGAGTGTAGGATTTTCTATACATATATATATATCTATCTATCTATCTTAGGAGTTACAACCACCTAGCTGAGTAAAAGTCAAGAGGAGGTGTTACCTGCTGCTCCTGATATAACCATCCTCCTCTCCAGAGCCCCAGTTTTCTCTACATTCTTTAATCTGACAAGACTTGTGTAGTCAAACTACTATATTATTTTTATCACTTGCCAAGCATTGAAACAATTGGTGAGTTGCACTTAGAGAAAAAAGCTTTCAAAAATCCACTAAAACAATCTCTTACTAAATACTGTTATTTTCCTCATATCTAAAGACTTCTGTTTTACTGGAGGATCTTGAGTTCCCTGAATTATTATGGGAAGAACTGTTTGTACCACTATAACCAAAGAAATAACATGTTATTTTCATTAATAACACATGTTACAAATGTCTAAGCTTAAAGCCCCTGGGTCATTCTTCAAGATAGTTGGGTGTTCACACATCCTTTTGTCTTTCCCATCTATGTTCTTATACACAGATGAAAACGGCCTTGACAAAACAATGTGAACATGGATTTAGGCTGATTTTCAGTATTGCATAATGTCATGTTGCATACACAATATGAAATAAAATAAAAAAGAACTACAGGCAATTAAAACATTTTTCCCTTAAGCCACTTGCTAAAAATAAAGTTCATGCTATTCATTCACTAAAAGAAAAAATACTTTTAAAAACAATTTAACTGAGTCTTGAGGTTAAATGTATACCTAGTCTTCCTATTTTTAAAGTACTGTATCAAACAAGATAATGATATTTTAAGAGTCTTAGTTGGAGCATCACTTGGCCTTGTTCCTAATATTAGAGTAATGATTCTGCCTTAATAGACTTTAGGACCGTTCTAGTTATACAACTAATGTAAACTTTTTCACATTTAAGACTAACGTTTCTGATTTGAGTAATCGCCATAAAGCACAACTGTCACCAAAAAAAACAAGTAAGTATTTGATTCTGGCTAAGTTCAGAGATGGATTTCTGTAACTAAAATTCTGAGTGACATTTTGTGCTTCGTATTTTTCCTCCTCTTCATCTGGATGTTTTTCACTTTGTTTTTCACATTTACCTGAGTATAAGGAGAGATGAAACTAGTAATGCACACCAAACCAGCATCTGCAAACAGTTTAGCAACTTCAGCAATACGACGGACATTTTCTTCTCTATCTTCTGGTGTGAAACCCAGATTCTTATTAAGGCCTTGGCGAATATTGTCACCATCCAAAGTGTAGCATGGAATACCGTGGCATACTAAATACTCCTCCAGTGCCATGCTCACTGTAGTCTTGCCAGCACCAGACAGACCTGAAATATTTGATAACAATATAAATATATAAGCACAGAAACAAGTTAAGGCAAGTTGTAGTACGCATACCAGTGCTAGTATGAAAATCCCAAAGTGACAGGCATCAGGAGTAATGCCTTTTGGATATGCTTACCTGGAATATAAGCCAAGGCTTTTACACGAACAGTTGGTATAGTAAGAGTAAGGCACAAAGTTAAGTGTGTAATTTGAAGCAGGTCAAAGAGTCTGGCCTTGAGAGCTGCTGCTGCTTATGGAAGTCATGCACTTTCCATAGTACTGCTGCTGGCAATTACTACTACCTGAGCACACTAAATTCAGAAACCAAACACAGTTAAGGAGTTATGTTTACACGACAAAAGAAAGATCTCATATTGAAGTGAATTTAGTCAACAAAAGAAATGGAATCAGGCCAAAACCACATTTTGTTCTTACTCCCTGCAGAATAATAGCACTGAATTAGACACCACAGACAAAACCAAAGTCATTCTAAACTCTCACACATGCTCCACTAACTGGCATGTGTTAGAAACAAGCAAAGAAAATCATAATATCAAACTCTGGTCCAATTCAGAATCTTTGGCAACAAACCTTTACATATTTGAGACGCCTTGCTGGCCCCGTGTCCACTGTTTGAAGTTAAAAATTTATTTAAATAATTTTTCAGACTAGATTTCAGTTTAGCTGGAGCACATACTTCAGCTTATACCAAGAAGTCAATTCCTAAATGGAGCACAAAACTCATATGTTCATAAAATGACATTTATCCTTTAAGCAGGAAAAAAAAAGAAGATAATAGTAGTATAAAAAAAAGTAGCACTAATGGGTGAAGAAAAATGTTTTTATCTTTGTTGGTGGTGATTAAGATTTATTTTAACTATCAAAGAAAGAAATAAAAAAAAAATCACACAAACCAGCAGTTTGGTATTACTTCCATGCTAACAAGCACGCTCTAAGAAAACACAAAGTGCAAAGGAAACCTTGACAACTTAAGGTGTTTAGGGTAATTAAAAGAAAAGGAGTCATTGCATTGTTTCCTCTGGTGCCCATTACTACTAATAGCCAAGTTAGTTTGGTAGTCTTCCCTCCTCCCCATCTTTCTTTTTTTTTTTCCTTTTTTTTTTCTATTTTTTCCTTTCATGTGTGTGGAGAAGCTGTGGTAAGTTCACTGATGATTATTTAGCAAGTTCAGTCAGCTCAAGGTTTGCTTGGACAAGCACTACCACTTGTGCAAGACAAGAGAAGGAACACAAGGCAGAACACGGAACAGTTTTCTTTTGGCAGCAATTAAGAACACCCCCATCACAGAAAATAGATGTGATAGTTCAAAATAACATTCCAGCAACTTCGTCATTTACTCTTCACTGACGCAGTCTTTGACTTGTAATTTTTTCCCCACATCTAGCTTGCTATTCACTCAAATGCTTTTCACACACCATTTGGTCTCTAACATGTAATGAATTGCAAAAGTTAAGGTTATACATTAATGAATTCTAAAAACAGTCTTGGAGCTGACAAGTCTTTAAAATAACTTACACTCTCAAAATTGCTTATTATTTTGCACATGAAAATAGTAGGTTTCCATATTTTTGACACACTTCTCAGGGTTTTGTTTACTAGGACCCTGTTGAGTCAGTTCAACATTCATTAGAACTGAGCTCTCAAATAAAGGCTAGCTTAAAAATGAAAATCAATCTTTGAAAAAACTTTCCATACACTCCCACCTCATGGGTGCTGACAAGGTGAAAGAATCTTGGAGTATACCAACATTTCATCTGTTATTCCAACACCTCACAGAGTTTTAAAGAATCATATTTGCACAGTTCTAGAATGGTTAATACTGCTTACCATGCCTACCGTCCTTTTCTCTCCCTAACATTACTGCTCAAACATTTTCAATAACCTTGTTTCCCACACACACTCTTAATACCTTACCACCACCCTTCTTCCTGAAGAAAAGGAAACTGAGCATTAAGATTACACTTGTTTAAAAAGAATGTTGACTGGAAAATGTTGCCATGTAGATAACGGAGAAAACATTTTTATCATGACTTTTTTCAAAGAGGTATTAATGAATTACCAGGAGAAACAGAAAGCCAGCCTACCAGATCATTCAAGCATTGAGAGACAGGCTGCAGCTATGTGACAGAAACAGGGAAAGAAAGGGCTCCATTCTTTTACCAAAGAAATACGTGACAGAAAGCTACTGTATCAAATCTGTTTGGAATGACTCTCAGCAATTTGTTATCAACTACTGCTTTACATTTCACTAACACTAGTGGAAACAAATTTTACTTAATTTAGTATGTTTTCTTAATACTCTGTCAAGATCTTTTGTGTCACACTACAACAGTGCTTTAAATGGTTTACAAACCAATTACATTACACATTTTGTTAGATCTATTTTTATTTTCAGTTTTAACTAAAAGTAACTTTAAGGAAATATATTAAAGCTTCCAAAAACTTTGAAAGGTAGAACAAAAAAAATCCCTCACAGTTATGAAATAAAACTGTCTTCCAGAATTATTTACCCCCTCTTTTTAAAATCAAAACAATTCAGAGAAAAAACCCCACAGAGTTGATTTCAAAAACAGTTCCTAGTATGCATTGCCTCAACATGCAATTACTTTCCAAAGGCATAGGTTTACACCAAAAAGTTATTTCAACCCAAGGAGATAAGAACATTCCAAAGAGAAGAGGCCTTTAAGGAATCAATTCAGAAATACAGACTCTCATAAAAAAAAAAAAGTCAGGTTTCATTTGTTAATAATGGACAGTACAAAGAGCCAAAACTGGTTAAAACAAAGGACAAAAAAAAAAGAAAATAATAGAAACACACATACACAGAAAATAAAATCACCAACCTCCCCATACATTCCAAAATTCAACCAGAATTAAGCAGCAGACAGTACTAAGAAAAACAATCCTCCCAGCGCACTGAACAAAATACATTCTCAAGTTACTATCTGTCCCAAAGCAATTTCCTGCTAGTCTACCTAAAAATAGTAATAAAATTGCATCAAGGTCTTAGATTTCACAAACATTCAACTTCGCATGAAAAAAGGAGCTACAGCAAAGTAGCTTTTCAGAAGAGTAACTAAAACAAAAGGATCCTGAGAAACTCATGACTGTACCTGTTAACCAGACTGTGCATCCACGAAAACCACTTCTTGTTCCCACCACCTGGCCTCTTTTATTCCTGCTGACATGATGAGCTTGGTAGGTAACATTGGTTGCCCTTTGCATTCCCTGTAAAAGAAGAAGTTTATTAGGTCTTTAACTTCTAAAGGGTGAGTTGGCAAACCGTACTGAAACTTATTCACAGGCACAAATAAAGACTTGGAGACAGGCAAATGGAAGTAAAAACAATACCCATTCCATCAGCTGCTAAACTGGTCAAAGGAGACACATGAAATTAGAAAAGTCACCCATAGCAAACCACATCCCTTGTTCGCCTTCTGTGAAGCTTGGGATTGACAGATCAATCAACTACTACTTTCAAATACAACTTAAGAAAAATCAACTATAAAAAAGACACATGAACTGCTAGAGCTGCTAGACTTGACTTCTACTCAAGTAATTTCAGGGATCTGCTAGATATAGCACCATGGGATAAAGCCCTGGATGGAAGAGGAGCCCAAGAAAACTGTTTAATATTCAAGGATCACCTCTTCCAAGCTCAAGAGTGATGCATCCCAAAAAAGAGGAATTCAGGTAAAAAAAGCCAGGAGACCTGAATGGAGGAATAAGGAACTCCTGGGAGGGTGGGAACAGGGACAGGTAGCCTGGGAGAAATAGAGAGAAACTGCCTGAACAGCCAGAGATCAGGTTAGGAAAGCTAAAGCCCTGACAGAATTAAATCTGGCCAGGGATGTCAAAGGCAACAAGATAAGCTTCTATAGAGGTTCCTTGGTGATAAAAAGAAGACTAGAGAAAATGTGGGCCCTCTGTGGAAGGAAAAGGGAGACTTGTTTACCTTGAGACATAGAGAAGGTTGAGGTACTCAATGACATTTTTGCCTCGGTCTTTACTGACAAGTGCTCCAGCCATGCTGCCCAAGTCACAGAAGACAAAGGCAGAGACTGGGAGAATGAAGAACTGTTGCCCACTATAGAAGAAGACCAGGTTAGAGACCCTCTCAAGAACCTGAAGGCGCACAAGTCCATGGGACCTGCTGCTCCTGAATAAACTAATGAAGGAAGTGGCTAAGCCACAATCCATCGTATTTGAGAAGTCACAGCAGTCTGGTGATGTTTGAAAAGGAGGAATATAACCTCATTTTTTAAAAAGGGAAACAAGGAAGACCTGGGGAACTACAAACCCATCAACCCCACTACTCTGCCCACCAAAATCAAAGAGCAGAAGGTCCTGGAAACTATGCTAAGACACAAAAAAAAATAAGAAGGTGATTTGTGACAGCCAACACAGCTTCACTAAGAGCAAATCATGCCTGATAAACTCAGTGGCTTTACAGCAGTCTCCAGGGAGACTTTACAGCAGCCTTCCAGAACCTAAAGGGGGTCTACAAGAGACCTGGAGAGTGACTTTTTAAAAGAGCATGTAGGGATAGGACACGGGGGTATGGCTTTAAACTGACAGAAGGTAGTTTAGATTACTTATTAGGAAGAAATTCTTTACTGTGAGGGTGGTGAGGCACTGGAAAAGGTTTCCCAGAGAGGCTGTGGATGCCCCATCCCTGGAAGTGTTGAAGGCCTGGTTGGATGGGGCTTTGAGCAACCTGGTCTAATAAAAGGTGTCCTGCCTAAGGCAGGAGAGTTGGGACTAGATGACCTTCAAGGTCCCTTCCTAACCAAATACATTCTAAGAGTCTCTGTTTTTATGAATTTAAATCTAAGAATATCAAATGGATTCTCCCTTTCTTTAAGCTACAGGTTTCTGTCATAAAACAGCCAAACCCTGGCTTACTTTTAACTCTCAAAAGGCCTTTTCATTGCAAACTATGCATGTCTCTTCAAAGTTTCAGTTCAGCAACATTTCCAAACTACTCTGCTTTTATGTCTGCAGAAGAGAGATACTTATCACAGATTCTAAATATTTTTAAAAAGTACTATTTCTAAGGAAGTCATTAAAGAATTTACTTTAAAAGATGAGGTTTTTGTAACATACTTTTAATTAAAACAAAGCTGATTACTGAGTTTCTTAAAATTATTCATCATAATGACTTGCTCTACAAATATCTTCAGTAAGATAACACCACTGTCAAACACATTTCACAATCCAAAGTTAGGAAGCCCTCAGGAAGATCAGCCTTGGCATTCCCTTAGGCTTTAAAGGTATCTAACTATATGAACTTTGTTTGTAAAAGATCAAGACCTTAGACAGTCAGATAGAGCATGAACAATCAAACAAAATAGAAGGCTTCAAAAAAAGGGTGTGAGTGTGTATTTGAGGGGTGAGAGGGATTAGTGGAACGTGTAATGCTACTTTGACTTCTCTTGCTTACAAACATATTGCAAGGTGTTTGCACTGTCTTCTCTTTCATCATTCTATCAGTGTTAGTTGAAAATGAAAACACAGAGTATATTTAACACATTATATACTTATTATATATAACACATAATATATTTAATATAAAAGAAAGCAGGGAATATACTCCTCTGAGTATATATGAACAAGTATATTCTCCTGAGCAGAGAGCTGTTCATAGGTTTAAAGGGAGACACCACAAAATAGAGCTAAGAGAAAAATAGTATCTATGTGTGGCTTCAAGGACTGCTGCTACATCATTCTTCTATCTAAAAGTTTATAACTTTATTGGAAATTATGAATTTGTGTGATTGTATGTCCCGAATTCTATACAGAACTGGGCTCATAGATAATACAAACAGAAACTCAACACAGGAACCAGTGTTCAAGATTTAAATACAATAATTCTATAATTCAGCTGCGATACCCCAGCACCCATAAGAAACCATGACCTGCAAACAGATTATAACTACAAAAAATTAAGTTATATTTGCTTACCATGTTATCTTAATCAATTTATCTTCTAAAACAAAACTTTTTTGTGCACAAAGTCATTGCAATACTAAATCGGCCAACTAAAACCGAAAGTCAAAAAAATCGAAGTCTCTCTTCTTATAGTAGAAACGATTACACACTACATAAAACTGGAGAGCTCAGTAAGCAAATGCATAAATTGTGGAATTAAAACCAACAAAAATAATTTAAGTACTTCAATTAAAAGATATACTGTGCATAACGAATGTACACAGCCATTCAAACAAATACAGTAATAGCAATGTTCTTTCTCATTGATTCCAGTTGTACTGGATTGTACCAGGCACTGGATAAATAGCAGAAAGTCTCAAAGCACAGAGCCCATGCCACTGTCTCAGTTAGCCCTCTTACATTAAGACATAAAAACACACATGCTTTGCTTTTGACTCCTGACAGTGAGTATTATCAGACTCATACTTTGGAGGTCAAATGTCTCATCCAAGGAGACCTCTTCCTGTCCATATGCTGTAAGTTACATCAGTTTTCTCTGTTTTCCAGAACTAAAAAAGCAGCTCTGAAATCCATCAGTCTATTACACTAGGTTTACAAAACACAGGAAAACCTGAGGATGCAGGCTAGAGGGATTCTTAAAATTATGAAAAAGACACCATTTAAAAAAAAAAAAAGGCATTAATAATGACTCAGTAGAGATGACCAATCACAGCAAGAATCTCAGCAAGGAGAAGGCCGACAGACTGCTAGAAGACAAGGCACACAAATGCAACAGAGCAGCCAGGAGGCTCAGCAGTGGGACAATAATCCATCTGTACCTCAGAAGCATCTAAGGCTAAAGGTTAAAGTGTCCAAACAGTCTGCATGCACACAAAAACACACCCGCTGCTGCCAGCCACCCCACCTTCTGTATCTGTGTATCTGCACACAAACAAGACAGCTCAGTGCTACTCCTGGGCAAAGCACTATCCAAAATCCCCCTTATCTTCCAACAGAAAACCACTTTTTATAGAGGTGCTCCATAAAGTTAATAATTTAGCAAGCCATTCTCTGATTCTGAGGGGGGGGAAAAAAAAAGCAGTTGCCTAATCATGTCCACTTCGCTACTAAATGATTTGCTACCAAACAATTTGCTACCACCACTGAGCAACTAAAGCTGAACCAGCTGAACACTGGATCTTCAACAATGTAAGTTTTTAGTTACTATCGCTGACACATACACTTACTAACAATACTGACGTGGCGCAGAAAAATATTCACTGGATCATATTGGTTGTGCTCTTAAATTCTTTAGCCAGTCTTCAAATTTTACTACATAAAATCTGATGACTATCAACTGACGAAATTAAACGGCCACCCAAAATGATACCAGAAATAAAGAACAGTCGTTTCCTTTTACACACTATCAAAGCATCACTCACTTTGGAGATCTGTATTATCAATGTTAAATTACACATAAGAAAATGTGTAATAGAAAAACTCAGTGTAATACACAGGTACTCTTTGAAAAAGCAATTTTAAAATTCTCAGCCTAATTATATTCACTATAAGAGTCACAACTGAAAGGACACACTACATTTTTGTAAAAGGGCTACTAAAAAAAGGGTATTCATTAATCACAAAGGTTTTCTGCTTTTTTTACAGCCATTGGATATTTCCTCTCTGACGTGCCTATAAAAATAAGTCTTCCACCCTGAGATACACATTAAGTGCATCTACATTACTTAGAAAAATACTGCATGTTAATATTTTCCCTCCTACTCACCATGTTAAACAAATAATGCTTTACTCCACTATGATTCATTACAGTTTGTTTCACATGAAATCTGATTTGCTGAAACAGGTTAATATCTTTGTACTGAAGTAAAAAAGGAGCATTAAAGAAACAAGCGTTTCATAGATGTGCACTGGAGAGCTGCAAGGATAAGAAAGCAAGGAAGGATGACTGTGCAGTTTACTTTTTCTGGCATAAAGGTAAAATTTTAGCTTTGCAGGTAGTTGTCCAGGGAAATAAACACAGACATCCAAAAACTACAGGAACAAAAGAAATAAAGATGATGGGGGTCAAAAGGAAGTACTAACTCTGTCAATTTCTCTATGTACAGATTTGCTGAGATAGGTGACCTATTTTTTTCTTATCTTTCTTGATATTTTGCCAAGTTGCATCTACAATTTTTCTTTGCCATAGCCAAATCAGACAGTTACTAGCACCTAACACCTCTGATGTAAGAACTCAGATAGGCAACCAGACGAAGAAAAGTAAACCTAAGTTGCAATGCCAAGATCGAAAGACCGCCAAAAGAAGAGATTATTGATTTATTATTTCACAGTTAACAGATGGTATATACACTGCCACAAACTCAAGCTACTCTTAATTACTTCAGAGCAACAATGAAACATTGTGCTTCTACAGTCTCTTTACATCAAATTTTAACTTTTCAAAAAGCAAGACCTCTGAGGAAGGAAGTAAATCCTTCCATGGCAAGCAGAGACACCCCAAGTTACAGCACCAATTTGAGACAGCTTTGAGGTTGGAAGTATCAGGAAAGAACTGTGTATACAGACTGTATATACTGAAGAAGCTGTGACTAATCCCAATCCTCTAGGATGACAGTGTTGGTTCTCCAAGCTAAGAACTCCCATAAGCTCACAAAAGCACACATGCAGCCTCATCTCTGAATTGCAGTCTTGCTTTTAATGCCCTTCTCATTTCCCAATCATTAAAGATTTTTTTTTTTTAAGCTATTTGCTAACTTGCTCACAATATGCCTCTTATAAGCCAGGGATATCCTGATAACAACACATTTTTATGATGTTTATTCTTCAGCTCTGATAACTCAACCAAAGGTTTCTTTTTTTCCTCCAAACTGGCTCAATAACCAAACAGCAATTCAAGCAGAGAGAATATTGCCCGTTTTCTTCATCTGTGTACAAATACAAGCAAGGAGAATAGACATAGTTTCAACACAAAAATTCAACTACCACTAAGGTAGACTAAAACTGCATATTTACATGAGGTTTCAGGACCTGCTCACCAAAAGATCTGCCAGAAATACCTTCCAATAGTTACTGTCTCAAGTTTTGGTTTGAAAGTTTGTGCTTTGACTTGGACAACTGTGCTTGGGAAAAGAATGGCAAGCCCAGAAACTATATCTGAGCAATAAGAGCCTTTAGTCTTTTCAAAACCTAACAATTCCCCAAACCGTTTTCTATCATAGCCTACAGCACTACATCTTCTCCCACTAACAACAAAAATTCTTACTTTGATCCTCACAATGCCCACAGGAAAGCAGTTTGCCACAGTGATACCAATATAAGAAGTCATCTAAACACCTCTGCATGTAGCACCACCCAATCTGCCAAATGCACACTCTCCGGACGCTTACACAGATTATATCACCTTTGCCAGATGCCCTAAAGCTCTAAAGTTTCAAAAACCACAACAGCAGAAATCAGCCAGAATCTTGTATAGTACTGTGTATACAAGCAACTCAATGCTGACCACACTATGAGGAGTGTATTTTCATGTGCTGTCTGCTGCACTAACAGCATGACCAAAGGCAGAGACAGCCTATTCACCAGTGGACTCACTGGCTGGCATTGGAGGAGATGGACAAGAAACAAAACCAGAAATTACTCCACCGAATACGCTCTCAAGAACAAGAATTGGAGCAAGTTCTCTTTAGGAGTTAGCTGCGAAATGATGCAACACCTGTCGTGTTAGGAATTCAAGCCACTCTAAAGAAAGTGTTCCAAATGTCTTCCTACCAAGTGCAGTGGCAGTGCTTGCAGCTACGCTATGTGCTGCTCTGCAACTTGGGAGTTTGCTGTGCTCAGAGCGGGGCTCGGCAAGGGCACTTCCATAGACAGAGGTGTATTTTGAATGACACTGGACGCACAGAGAAATTTGGGAAGACAAGATTCTGCCTGCTCTCCTAGAGGCTGCCAATTCCATCAGGGTATATAATAGGTTGCTTTGACTTTGCTCTCAGCTGAACAGACACAGAGTCAGAAGTGCCAGAACATTTGCCTGTGGAGCATGTGAATCAGCAGCATTTTTGTTCCTGGTGAAGCTTACTGGTTTATAAAGAGCATTTCAGTTGAGATCTTCTCAAGGAAAAGAGAGAAGCGGAAGACTTCCTCTGCTTGCCACGTAACATAGAGGGGGTTGCTAACCTCAGCTGAACTCAGCAAATACTTAATGTCTGGTAATGTATTTCCCTGGTTTGGACAAATCCATCTTGGCTTTGCTTATGACAAATGAAATAATACAGAGTAACTTTTCTAATACACTTTGTTACCCCCAATCAGACATTGTCTATTTCATTATCTTCTACACATCTGATTTTGCTTCTTCCTTGTGGAAATTGAAAGAATGTAATTTACCAATTACTCTCTTATGTAAGCAAGTTTGAACTTGTACACAGTGGAGGAGGCTTGGACAGGGACAACATCTCACAAACAAGTTTTTAGCACAATACAACTTCCCCGTTTTTCAGGCAAGAGTTCCTTTTAATAGGAAAGGTCTGGCCTGTACTACTCAGAGCAAGACTTCAAAGACTGATTTTACTCTCTTATGTTCATATCAAATGTTTTCTGGATCTTATGTCTTGCCTGTTTCAGTTCAGCATTGATTGAAAGAAATCGTACTTTCTTTTTTTATTCCACTTATCTTGCATCATCGAAAGTATCAAATGTTCTCAAAGGCCTGCAATGTATCTTCTAAATAGCTGCATTTTGGTCTTTGCTGTAAACCGATCTTCCCTCATCTTTATGAACAAGAATGAAGGCTTTGGTTAGGTTTTTTTTAAGCCCTGTCTCGACAGTTTTCCACATCACACCCGCCATACAAAGAACCTCAGTCTTTGGCCAACCCAGGTTTATGAATGGCCACATTGTACATCGCATTCTTAAGCCTTCCTTCTTCCAAGACGCTGGAAGCCGAGGGCTCGTGGCGGAAGAGCCAGGGATGAAACCTCCAGACGCCCGGTCCCCTCCGGAGGGGCTTCCTGCCCACAACGCCCCGGCCGGGCTCCGCCGCCGGGATGCCGCTGCGATACCGGGCTCGGACCGCCGCGCCCTCCGCCCCGCATCCCTCCCCGCCCGGGGCAGGGAGCCCCCCGTCCCGGCTGCCGCTGCCGCCCACTGCCACATCACCACGGAGCCCGGCCGCTGCTTCCTCCTTCCTTCCTTCCTTCCTTCCTTCCCTCTGATCTCCCCCCGCACGCCCACCTGCCCGCAGGCGCCCGCACGCCCGCTCACCCAGCTCGGCACCCTGTTGCTCAGTTTGACTTTCTTGCACTGGCTCTCGGGCAGCTCCATGGACGCGGGGGCAGCGAGAGGAGGAGGAGGAGGAGGAGGAGGAGAAAGGGAGGAAAACGCGCCTTCCCGACTGATGCTCGGCGAGGATGAAGCCGCTGCCGCCGACGAGCTGTGCCGTCTGCGCACACCCGCGGCTCGGCCAAAGGTGGTGCAGGGAGGAGCCGCGACCCGGCGGCGGGGAGGGAGAGAGGGAGGGAAGGAGAGCAGGAGGGAGGGAGGGAGGGGAAGAGAGAGAGGGAGGGGACGAGAGGAAGGAGGGCCGGCGCCAGGAGCCCCCCGCGCGCGTGCGCCGCGCCGTGACGTGTCCGGGGGGGGGCGGGGGCCGCGCCGGGCGCCACTTCCGCCGCCGCTGCCGGTACCGCGGGCGCTGTGCGTGTCCGTGTCCTTGTTCCTGTCCGTGTCCATGTCCATGTCCCTCTCCCTCTCCACGCCGCTGCCCTTGGCCATGTCCCCGCCCTTGTCCCTGCCGCTGCCCGCGACCCGGCCCTGCGCCCGCCAACGCAGCTCGCGCTTCATTCGGCAGGACATAGTCTTGAGCTATGAGGAGAGAACATACGACAAACCTCGCTTACGATGCGTCAGGGGAGGTTTCGGCTGGATATTAGGAGGAATTTCTTCACAGAAGGGGTGATTAGACATTGGAATGGGCTGCCCAGGGAGATGCTGGAGTCACCGTCCCTGTAGGTGTTTAAGGAAAGGCTGGGAGTGGCAATTGGTGCCGTGGTCTAGTTGACAAGGTGGTGTTGGGTCTTAATGATCTCCGAGACCTTTTCCAATCTAGTTGATCCTGTGCTTCCCAGCCGCTCTCCACTACGATATTTAGCTTGGGCGGCACAGCGGAGGGGTTCTCTCTTGCGAGTGGTGCTGTGCTCCCTACCTTCTCCAGTATCGCACAGAGGAGAGGCTGTTCCGCCTCTCAGGAAGCGCTGTGGGCCAGGGGAAGATGCGGAGTGGCTGTCACGTTATTCTGTGGCAGGGCAAGCTGAAGACACAGCCAGAGCAGAGCACTCTTTCCCCTGCCTTTGAAGAAAGATGGGGCTTTGCTGCAAAACCTTAGCTTGGAGGTGATGAAACTGAGAAGCAGTAGAGTGGGCATCAGTGACGGTGCTGTCATGAGTGAGTGGAAAGGCAAGGACTGTTTTGATTGAATCTCCCACCTTAGAAAGATCTCCCCAGCAAACAAAGCTAATCCCGTGCTGCGCTCTAGGAAATCTCTCTTACTGTGAATTTAAAACCAGAAGTTCTTGGGTTCTTATTTACAGAACTGAACTGCTGTAGCAGTCAGGTGCTAATCCTAAGGCAAAAGTGATGTCATGCTAATAGGAGTGGCATTTGCTATACAAATATTAGGCCATTTATGTTAGATCAAGGGAGGAAATGCTTTAGCACTTAAAGATGGAATGGTGCTGTAATCACAGGAAATACATGTACTGTAAAATCATTAGTCTATCCACAATCTCTAGCATGTTTGTTCTCTGATGGTTTGAACAGAAAATAAAAAGGCTCTCTTTGTGGATCACTGTTTACTCCTGCTATATCAGAAAGACATCTTTCCAAAGAAACTCAGGTGTTGGTTTAGAAGCATGTATTGATATTCTGATTAAAACCTTAAAATCCTTATGCAAGGTAGATGTCTCTGAAATCAAGAAAAATAGTTGGAAATGCTCTCAAGTGATTTGAAGGTCAGATGGAATTAATACAATGTAACTAAGAGATTAAAAAATTGCAGTTATTTATTTCGGCTTGACTAGAGCATTATACCACGTTATCCTGCAAGTAACTGTTCAACAGATGGTCCTTGGCTGTATTCTGACCATGACAAACAATGACAGAGCCAGGGCCTGGATTTTAATCAGCAAAATCTCCACACAATGCTCTCCCAAGTATGGAAAGAGAACCAGCACAGTACTGTGGAAAGGTGAGTTAAGATCCTCCCCCTGTTGACTATTCAGTTATGTGTAGGGTGTGCTTTGTTACCTGTGCTTTGCACAGCATTGTTTTACATGGCTTGAGAGTGATTCTCAAAGTTATTTGCTGTCACAGTCTTTTTAAAATTTTACTGTTATTTTATTATAATTATATTGATCTAGATAGGTACTGTTCATTCTGCAGTCTGAGAGATAATAGTGGAAAGACCGTGGTTTGCAAGAGTTGTAAATTAAATCCAAAATAAAGGCAGCCCACCTAATTATGCAGCAGTGACTTCTTACAGGTCCATTTGGCTCCCCTGTGATATTCACTCATTGGCTGGGAGCAAACCAGCAGATTTTTTTAAATGGTCTGCATAGGAGTTTTGGTTTGGTCAGCTGCTTGCCAGCAAGGAATCGCATCCCATCATGGGACCTTTTTTGCCACCTACTTTCTGAGAAAGACGTTAGATTCTGATTGGAAGGTTGAGAAAGCAAGGCTTTGAGCACAGGTGAAGTTTCAGGCAATGGTACTGAGAGTTTGAAAAATCAAAAAAGAAAATGCAGTTGTATTAATTAGTATGTCTGCACTGCACAAACACATTGAAGGCAGGGAGCTGCATGATTCCTTCCAGGAAATGTTGAAAAAAACCTGATGAACTAGTGAAATGTGAAGTTTGTTTGCAAAAACAGACACTATTGGTCAGACAGTGACATAATCGTAGAGGTAATAAAAAAACTGTTTCTGAACAGCAATTCCTAAAACAGATTACCTTTTATGATTATACTAACATTCTAAAATAATATAGACATACATATGCATATATAGTATAGTAGAATATTATAGTAAAGCCACACATGTAGATGGGGTACATCACAGAATGGAAGAAACCACCAGTGGGCTCATGTGGTCCAACCTCCCCGCTCAAGCAGCATCATCCTAGAATATATTGCACAGGATTGTGTCCAGATGGTTTTTGAATATCTCCAGTGAGGGAGACTCCACAGCCTCCCTGGGCAATCTGTTCCAGTGCTTGCTCACCCATAAAGTAAAGAAGTTCTTCCTCATAGAATCAGAGTCATAGAATCATAGAATCAGAAAATGGCTTGGTTTGGAAGGGACCTTAAAGATCACTTATTTCCAAGCCTCCTGTCTTGGTGCACCTTTCACTAGACCAGGTTGCTTATATTCAAATGGAACATCGTATACATCAGTTTCTGCCTGTTGCTTCTTGTCCTATTGCTTGGCATCACCGAGAAGAGCCTGACTCCATCCTCCCTCCCTTCAGATACTTATGGACATTGATGTGGTCCCCTCTCAGTTGTCTCTTCTCGAGGCTGAACAGGCCCAACTCCCTCAACCTTTCCTCATAAGAGATGCTCCAGTCCCCTCATCATCCTTGTTGCCCTCCACTGGACCCTCTCCAGGACCTCCTTGTGTCTCTTGTACTGAGGAGCCCAGAACTGGACACAGCACTCCAGATGTGGCCTCACTAGGGCTGAGTAGAGCGGCAGAATCATGTCTTTCAATCTTCTGACAGTGCTCTTCCTAATGCAATATATCAAGCAATAACCAATGTTTACATATTTTACAAGGCTAATGTCACAAGCGTAGGCCATATTTCGTCAGTTCTTGTCAATGCTGTTTCAGTGGAAATGTAAATATGGTTTTGTTGTATGGAAGTTTGACATATAAGTCCATCCAGAGCTACCCATGCATTTTGCTTCTTTAACTTCTTAACCTCCTTAAATTATTAAAGAGGGAGATGAAAAGAGCATTCTTTAAATATGGGGAGAAAATATATGTTAATTTATATGAAGATCTGGGAAAAATTAGCAGCCTGTGAGTTCTTTGTAGTGTATAAGTTCTGCAAGATTGTTAAGGGATAAGTTGCAATTCCACTCTCCTGAAATCTTTAATGATTGCATTGATTTTGGTATCCAAACCAGGTGTTTTCTGAACTTCAAAAACAAATTTCGGTGGGAGCCCTTAGTGAAATTCAAATCAATATGAATTGCTGTTATTTCTTAATCTGCTTCCAAGCTGAGTTCACAAACTGTTCTCATGAGAGCAGGTGCTCTTGCAACCCTTCTCTGTGGAGCTAATAAAGGTACAGAGCTAAGACCTGTGCCCTTGCTAAATGTCAGTGTGGTCAGAGAATGAAGGCAGAATGAACTAAAAGACTATGAGATAAATCTTTGGCCAGTCTGAACTCCACCAAAAAAGACTCACTCAACCTCTGAAAGAACCACCAGGATTTAGTATCCTTGAGTTGATTGTGATGCTGAATACTCCTGTCAAAGAGCTACTCTGTAAAATGACGATAATAAATTTGGATGTAATGTTCTTGCAGGAGCAACAAATCAAAAATATCCACTACTGTTGAGCTTAATTTAAAAAAGAGAAATTACATAAAAATTGAGGGTTTTTTTAAAAAGGAGGTACTAGAAAACATAGCGCAGGGACTAGTTAAAAAAACTATGTTGGATTCTGACTTGAAGGTTGGGAAAACAGAGTCTTTGAGCACAGGTGAAATTTTAGACAAAGCACCCTACATCCATATAATACCACTGAAAGACTCTCAGCCAAAGAACAAATTGTACATACAGACATGCTGACCAGACCAACTCAGGGAAATCCTTTCAATTCTACTTAGGGACAATGACATAGAAAAAAATTCCCTACTGAGTTAGCTTCTGCATAGCCAGTTTTACTATCTAATACCAAACAATCTCAGATATATAGTAAGACTCACAATGTGCATTATTTAACATTATCAAGCAGAGAGAGACACATGGTACCATACAGTTTCAATCTGAACTACTGATCATACTAGGAAAAAAGATAAGAAGATTTCATCTTGGGTTATATTCCAAAGAAATGTATAATTTTTCTGGGGAAAATCAGCTTTTTAAAGAAAAAAAATTTTTGTTACAATATTAAAAAATCATGATGTTTAATATTTATTTTTACTACAGTGTGTCACCAGACAATCTATCCCAAGATGTCAATTGAAATAACAGAGATAAATCAAGCCTTAGGGTTCAAAATATTTAAATATATTGATATTAGGAAATAATTCTTCACTGAAAGGCTGCTCAGACATTGTAACAAGCTGCTCAGAGAAGTGGTGGAATCACCATCCCTGGAAGTATTCAAAAAATGGATAGATTTGGCACTTGGTGACATGGTTTAGTGGTGCTAAATGGCATGGCAGTGTTGGGTTAACAGTCGGACTCAATGATCTTACAGGTCTTTTCCAACCTCAACGATTCTATGATTCTATAAGATTTTTTTTAATACCTTCCAGACGTCAATTATAACATAAAAGGAATGTCTGGATTAAAATTGGCTACAGACTACAGATGAAGTATTCTCTAATAATTTCTTTTAATACTTAACGGTTAAACACTGACCACCTACTTGTATATGACTGACATACAAACCTAGAAATGCTTTATCTATAAATATTACCTTTAATATGCATGTTCTCTTATTTCTAAGAAGAAAAACAGTATTAATGAAGCATTCTCTAGGACCCACCTACAGTTGTCACTTACAATTAAATGTATGAGAAATGAGGGGAGAAATTCATTTAATATTGGAATTGTTCCTCTGGTACGCATAGTGATCGAACTCTGTTGACACGTCATGATCATGTAAAGATGCATCTATTTTTTTTTTCTTGCAAAATATCCAGAGCAGAGTAACTCGGGTAGTCATGCAGGCTGTCTGCAGTTTTACTCCCATTTTTCTTTTTTTTTTTTTTTTGAAAGATAACATTTTCAATGTAGATTATGCTGCCTACATAGAAAAGGCTCATCACTGTTCTGTCAGCAGAGTTTCCAAACTTTGTTTCTGACATAATCATTCTTCTCTTGACACCATTCTAGTAAGCAAGAACTTTAGAATGTGTTTTAAACAGATTAAACATTTTGTTCAAGTTCCTTTCAAATATCTCTCAACACTAGAAACAGGATCATGAAGCAATCTCTAATGGCTTTTAACCATAAACTCCTTATTCACTGGCCTCCTGTTGGAAGTGCTATTTTTCCTCTTTCACCAGGTTTGTGTAGTGGAAAAGACAACCGTCAAAAGCTACCTGAGATTAACAAAATTATCATGTGGATACTTCCCCTGTAATGCAGCTTGGGTTGCAGACATGATATGCTCATCTACATTCAAAATAAAATATAGGGAGTCCTGTATAAGTCCCATAGGTCAAAGATGGGAATAGAGGAGATATTTCTGGGAACCTATTTTTCTGTCTTTAGCAAAAGCTTTTAATAAATTCTTTAGTAATTGGACTGATATGTATGTCCAGCAGAACAGTGTGGTGCAGCTGTTTAAAGAAGCCACAAAGAAAGATCAGCAGAAATGCTGATAAAAACCCTGAGTGATGAGAATACCACTTGTTTTCTGACATACTGCTGAATGTTTAACTCAGACGCCTTTTCATGTCCCACAATACTGAGGATTAGAACTCTCTTCGCAATTATGTTGCAAGTATTACATCTGCTGAGTTTGCTCTTTTGACAAATAAACTCACTCCATGTGCCATTGGTGTTCAGGATGAAGTGGTCTATTTTGGCCAGAAGTGAGAGATGATGGTTGGTGGCCAGTTTCAGGTAATACAATGACGTTATGAGAAGCTGAACAGATGTCATCAAGGTAACAGGATATACTCAAGGCTATGTTGGACGATGGAAGGCTGTCTCTGACAAAGTTCAAAAAGGTAGATTGAGGAAGGTACTGGCTATGAGAGAGTAACAGCTAGAGGCTGTGCAGATTCTAGAACTCAGGCTTAAAACTTCTGCGGAGTTCCCAGGGCGCACACATTGAAAGGTGAAATAAAATACGATTGTAACAGTGACAGAGGTAGACCAAAATTGCATAGAGCACAGTTTTGAAAGAAAATTGATCCTTATGCTCCATCTTTTGCAAAATTGCATGTCTCTTCTATCAAGCTGGCATTTCAACTGGTGTAAAAAGCTGTGATGAATGGCCACTAGAGGTCATTCAGTGACTAAGAAATATTTCAGGCT
>JAWWES010000133.1:25119007-25151689 GCA_035583135.1 Lophotriccus pileatus
TGAACAGATGTCATCAAGGTAACAGGATATACTCAAGGCTGTGTTGGACGATGGAAGGCTGTCTCTGACAAAGTTCGAAGAGGTAGATTGAGGAAGGTACTGGCTATGAAAGAGTAACAGCTAGGGGCAGTGCAGATTCTAGAACTCAGGCTTAAAACTTCTGCAGAGTTCCCAGGGCACACACACTGAAAGGTGAAATAAAATACGATTTTAACAGTGACAGAGGTAGAGCAAAGTTGCATAGAGCACAGTTTTGAAAGAAAATTGATCCTTATGCTCCATCTTTTGCAAAACTGCATGTCTCTTCTATCAAGCTGGCATTTCAACTGATGTAAAAAGCTGTGATGAATGGCCACTAGAGGTCATTCAGTGAATAAGAAATAATTCAGGCTTTCAGTTGGGTGGTTTGCTGACTTGGGGTTTATTTATTTTGTTCTTTGTCATTGAAATAAAGAAAGAGTGAACTTTACAGGAGAGCTAAGTACAAAATTCTGAAGATAACTGTCTATCCATGTTCTCCACAGGTACTCAGTGATCGTAGGTAGCCCTATGTGTCTGCTGACATTTTCAGGAGTGCTAATGAATTTGACTGGGAACTAGACATACACCTAGAAACCTTTGCTGTGTGCTTCTCTATGTGTTTAGGTAATTAACACCTTTTAAAAATCTGGTCCTAATTCCAGTGTTCAAAATTTCAGAAATATTTATCTGTTTGACAAATGTCTATTTTCCACATAACTGTCTGTTTTAAATTTAAGTACTATATAGTTTCACCCTATCTTTGGCAGATAGAAGAAAGGACACATACTGTTTATTTAAACGTCGGGAGTAAAACTCATAAACTCTAGACAGAGAGATCTCTAGTGAACTCAAAACTAAAGACAGTACAACTTTGAAGGTGTTTTCCCCTTTCTATTCCTCTTAAAACCTCAGTTCAACATTTGAAGAAAAATACTTTTTTTTCCCTTTCTTTTTCCACATCTTGGCATGTGACATTATATGGGGGGAGGAGGGGGAAAATCTCATGGCAAACCTGTAAATAAGCTAAACCCGGTGGGATCTCTGAAGTAGGAATGAAACAGAAGAAGGTTATCAGGCAGGAAGGTTTGAAGATGCTTAGAGAAGAAAACTAGGAGATGGATCAGCAGTTACACCTCCTGTCAGATGAGCAAAAGATGAAGAAGTTCTATGCAACACTTCTTATCCTAAAGCCACAGAAGGATGAGCACTTCATAACTATGACCCTAGTAGGAGAGACAAGCCGAGAATGAAAGTGAATGTGAACTAACAGTTTGTTTTCTTAGGGATGAGAACATACAGAGGACTTTCACTCTTGTCAACAATCCCAGGACATAATGTCCCCAGGGCTGTTTTTGCCAAATCACAACTGTTGAAAAGGAAATTCCTTCCAAGAGTAGATGGGTTTCAGTTAAATAAATACATTGTATGTAAAGATTTGCAAAGTAATTTCTCATGTCTCTGTACCATGGAATTGCTTTCTCACCAGCGACAAGTATTCTGCCACTTTGTTCGCTACTCACTATGTACATCATTTATCCTAATGATTGTTTTTGTCATTAGAATTCAAACAAATTTTATTTAATGAGAAGGCCCTTTCTCAGAATTATTTGTAATACAATTTCTTCTTCAGTTATTTGATTTGTTGCAAATGGAAAGTGAGCCATTAGGGTGCTTTTCAATAATTTATTGCTCTCTGCATGCAAATCCACCTCCTAAGAATAACACGTTTAGGAGAAAAAAAATATCTCATCTTGAACACAAAGTATACTGCTAAATAGCTGTATCACACACGTACCCCCCTGTTGGAAAAAACTGTAGCAGTCCCACTATCTGATTGCCCTTGAAACCACAGCACATTTTGAGAATCTAACTCATGTTTACCCCAGGAATTATTTCTTCTAAAGAAATCTTCACGAAAGTTACTTTAGTTGGCTTTAGTTAGCAATTGGTTTAGTTAGCAGTTTTGGCAAATCCACATAAAGTTCTATTTTTTTCTAAATTAGCAAGTTCAGAGATAATTTTTAAATAGGATGTTGCCCACAACTTTAAAAGATGGGAAAGACATTCTGTATGAAAGTGTCAAAAGTGTTGTACACATATATACTAAAAGATGGATTGGTGAGTTGCCACAGAATCACTAAACTTTGAAAGATAGCTTCGTAAGAATAACTGCTGAAAAAGGAAATTGAAGGTTTCCAGAAAAGTATGATCTGGTCATTAGAAAACAGGGCAAGAATCATGAAATGAATACTGGAAGGAAAAAAGTAATTTATACTTTGTACCTCTGGTATTTGTTGTTCAGTATCAGACCTGTTGACATAAGTTTTGGAGGACTACCCAGAACTACTAAAGCCACGTAGACGCCAACCATCCTTGAAAAATGAGTGTTTTTAATAGGTCTGCAAGATTACTACATGACTAAAGATTTTTGGTTTGTTATTCTGTGTTTCAGTTTCTCATCCTGTAACATATTCTCTTTACTGTAGCTACTTAGTTTGAGGAAAAGTCTTTGAAACCAAAGACTTTTTATATACCCCAAATATGTGGATATATTAAATAAAGTTATTCTACCATGGTGACATTTATTAGTACAGAATTATAAAATATGTCTTGGTGGAGAACACCTAAGGGCCAAAGTTAACAGAGACTCAACACATTTCTTGTTCAGTTCAAAATGTGCTTAAATCCAGCAACTCAAGATCAGGAAAAACCCCTCTCTAATCTAAAATATTTAATCAAACTACAGAGATTTTCCTAAAGGCTAAAAGTATTGAATTATTTACCAGATGTGCCACTCTGAAGCAGCTTTAACTGAAATACTTTCTTCTAGACATCTCCAAGGAATTTAGAATTCACAATTTCCCAGAATAACTGCTTGAATCCCCAGCGGGACGCATAGCCAACCAGCGTCACAAGCAGGGATGTTGCATGTTTTCTTGGCAATACCTCACCCCTAAAGCTGGTCACTTCCAGTGCCCCCCCTTCTGGTTCAAGGTGGCAGCAGCAACAGTTGGCTGTCTGGTTTATTAACTGGCAGCTAACCTGGTTCCCAAGGAGCAATTTCTCAGCTCAGTGCCTCGGACAGATACTTGTCTCAGCCTGACTTGACCATGGCTTTGGTCAGAGTGATACCGAGAACAGGCTGTGAAGTGCTTGTACCACGATCTCTCACTGACTCAAGCTGAACAGATGATTAGTCTTCTTAATCAAATCAAAAGGAGCTGAAGGTTTTAGCCCTTTTTAAGAGGCTTTCAGCCCAGTAGCTAACAGGATCAATCTCTAAATGCTTGAGTAATAATTTATTTTCTTTTATTCCCTTTGATGTCTGAGAACAATGCTCTTTGCTGTGCTGACAAACACACTGGCAAAATCGAAATAGAGGAAAAGCAGCAAAAAAGTGATGGCAATTTAACTGTTCTTTCCTGTGGGTGCAATCAGTTTTGGTCAGACATATTTATCTGGTCACCTTGATTCCACTCTGACTCCTTAAAAATTTTCTCTTGTGACTATAATGCAAAAAATTGGAGGAATAGTTTTGCAAAGGTCTTGGAAACAGAGACCTTTCAGACCTTTTCAAATTTAAAAACTCATTGAAGCAATCTTTTGAGTTACTCAAGTTTACTAACCATAAAGCTAAATGAGTTCACAAGGATAACCCCTGGAAAAAGGTCTGGAATTATTGTTACTGTCTGAAAAAGGCTGCAATATCTTGGACAAATGCTTCAACCAGCAGACCAGATGGGATTGCATCCAGAATCTGACATTTTATTCAGAGACAGCAGAAAACAGTTCGAGGCTCATACCTGTCTGCTCAGCAAAGGTTAAATTTTGAACTGAGGCAAAAAAATCCTGAAAGTCATAACGCTAAGAATGATGCCTTGGAAGCCTTCAGAACTGGATATATTGAGTCAGGAGAAGAATAAAAAGAGGTCATTTTATTATCATGCAAAGAATGGAGAGAGAAAAGGAGGCAAAGAAACTAGGAGAGAAGATATATTCCTGGCAGGAAAGTTCTTCTGAAATGTCAGCCTGTAAAATGTCTCAATAAAAGTGAATCATGACTTCATGAGCACTTGTAAGCATATGTCTTTATCATGAATCTATCTCTGTTGTAATATCTTGCTGCCTTAAACAGTTCTAGTCATATCATTATGGAAGAGGGGCTGAAAACTTAAAAAATTATAAGAACTAACCTACAGGGGCATTTTCACCCAAAGCAGGCAGAAGAATTGCAGGAAGCAGTCCTGCAACACTGAACAGATAGACTTCTAGTAATCTGAAATAAAAAAATACATCGCCTTTAGATACTGTTTTCTAAACAGTAAGTCTGCTACCTTGTAAGTAAAGACAGGTCGTATTTTAGTTCTTTTCCGGCTCACTAAGTCTTTGCCTTCACATCTATTTTATGTCCAGAGAATTGAAATATAGCCCCAAACGTCAAATTCTTCTTGAAAGTGTGCTTTAACAAAAAAAGCCTGAAGAGCCAAGAGCAGGCACAGGAATCAGATTGTTGAACTGTACGTTCAGTTTCAGAAGGGAGCATTAAAGTTTGCACCTCACAATACAAACACAAATGAAGCACCTGGAGTCTCTTCAGACTCCAGAAGCTTAGCACATAACAGACCCAGTGGACTGAGAGCAAACAGCACAATCTGGTAAGTGTCCAAGGGACAGACTGACCTGGTTTGTGGCAGCATTAACTCATGTATTACATTGTGTTTCATTTGGTCATGACAGGTGTGGCTGCAGTTCATTTGGCATTTCTAAATCTTTATAAAGGTTATGTCTGTATATGGCCCTTGAAACCCATGGTTTAATATGTATTTACTTACAAGTTGATTCCCACGAAGGACTAAGGTAATGTTCAACAAAATGCCTAATAGTAATTAGAGAAACCTTAGGAGATTTATTTATTGTGATGAATAATTTATCATGTTAACATGATTAGTCAGAGTTGGATTGTAATGATATAAAATACAGTCATGAAGAAAAAAGAATGCTTCAACAATGTGCTTTTGTTCTCTAGAAAGCTGTGCTGCAGAATAATTTTTTAGGATATTACAGGAGAATGAAAAATAAAACAGTACTTTGAAAAAAAACCCACAACATTTGAATGGGAGGAACATTTGAATAGAAAGCAGAACAGAAGACATTAAATAAGGTAGAAAACAAAGAAATATTTGAATTTGTAAAGCATGGTGTACCTCAGCCAGAGTCATCACTGTATTCATATCCAAACTTTCCTTTATACAAAGCCTCTCATCTTCTGTTAGTCTGGAAATCAAAGAAGATGATCAAGATTAAATTACTTGAAATGCAAGCATTTGTATAGAGAGTCATCTCTTCAAGAAAATTTCCTTCCTGAGTAAATTTTAGAGACAAACATCAGTGCTCCATAAACATCATCACAACAACATGTAAGTGTTTACATATTTCCTGACAATTCAATACCATGTTTGTTTTGACTAGAAAAAATGGTTTAGCTTGCCACATGTAAACACAATCTATATCTCTCAATTGGGAGTCAATAAACAGAATTCTACCTAAATTCAATCTACTGTACAGAGTGGCAGAAGCATGAGGATTAGCTGGTTAGGTTCTAAGCCAAAAAGCTTCTACGTAGAACTTTGACTTCAGTAACTTCCCTGGGTAATTACACCTTGAGGCAAGGTGGCTTTAAAAGCCCTCTCTGTAGGAGCTGGGCAGTACAGCAGAGTGAAGAGAATGATCTTACTATAAAAAGGTGGAATGTTGCCAAAGGACTCTTTTATGTGTATTTCAACAAACACTTTTTTTGTTGTTGTTTGTCTCTTGGGGTTTTTTGGGGTGTGGGAGGAGGTTGTCACGTCAAATTTTTTCATAGAAAGGTAGCCTGCAGTGATCAGGAGAAGGGTCGTGACAGGAGATACACATTTCTTGTTTATGTTTCTGTTCGTGATTTCAATATCCTCCAATTAACCAAAATTGCAGCTCAGACAGAGATGAAGTTCCTTTTAACCGAATCATTCTATTTTTGCTTAATAAGATTTTCTTTGTCCTCTAGAGCATCTTTGCTGTTTTATTAAAATTCTTTTTATTTAGGGATAGTATCTTCACAGCAAACTCATTAGACTTCATTTCAACTCACATTGATTTTAGTTGCTTAGCTTGGTGAAGTTGTTATTTGACCATCCAGAACATTTCAAAGCTGCACATGAACAGCTGGCTATCTGCTGTGGGGGAGGTTCCACTTGATCTTGAGCCTTTGTGTTTAGTTAGTCCCTTTGATCTGGTTAAACTGACCTGTATCATAAAATTACTTAATTTCTTGCTGCCAGTCACATCCACCTTGCCTCATGGGCCTGGAACTGTCTCCATTCACTTGCATTCTAAATATAAATATTTGTCTATACATACAGTTTTTCAATAGAGTTATATTGATGAGTCCCCAGTGTGCGGAGGCAGGATTTACCAGCAGAAGTTCTTGTTTCTGAGTCTTGTTTTAGATACTGGCTGTTTTCTTCTGGTTTTTTTCTGTTTTGGATTGGTAGAGCTAAAAATGAATGAGGGTGCCTTTGTGGAACCTGTCATTATGGAACTCAGTGCAAATTGCACCAGATGAAAGCCTAGAGCAACTATTGTGGGAAACCACATAAGAACCACTCTGTGTATATTTACACAGCAGCCTATAAAATTATATTCAGATCTGAAATACGAGTATGACCTTCATAATCTTCCTCTGTAATTTGAAAACATAGAAGTACAGTCTAGTGTACCTTTTTTAGCTCAGAGAACACATTCTTCTCAGAGAATTTCATAGGTTTCTTGGAAAATTTTCCAGAGGTATAAATAAGGAGGGATGGGTTAACCTGTCGAAAACAGATGAGAAAAAAGAGAAAACCGAGATAAGCAACTTACACGCTTGTCTTTTAAACAATCCCTGTGTCTGTTTGTGTATATTGGGGAAGTGTAGAACCTGAACCTTTGGCTGCCAAATCTTTCATAAAGAAGAACAATTTGTTCAATATGTGAACACAAACAAACTTCTCACAGACTTTCCCCTGCACTTTAAACAATGCAAGCTTTTCATGTTATTAGCTCAGAAAAAAGGAATTGAGATCCAGCAGATGATTTTCCATGGCTTCACACAACATAAGACTCACAGCTCAAAGAACAAAAAGAGCAAGCATCTTGTACTGAGATAACACAGTGATGTATCTTCCAACTGAAGTAAAATATGAGATCAACAGTCCCCATACAAAGTAACTCAATCACATTCCTCCACAATCCATGCTTGTCAGAAACTATACAATTTGGCAGCTTTGGATACTCTTCACTTCAGCCTCACCCTTTCCATCTAAGACTACAATTTTCAGACCACTGGCTTGAAAGGCTCTGTTGTAGACCTGACTGTTATAGCAATCCTTGTGACATATCTATACAAGCCTCTTTCCATACTGTCCTCAGAATCTGTAATCTCTCATTTCAGAGCTCATATTTGAAGCCCTTGATTCACGGTGATTTAAAATAAAACTTTGAAGCAAACTGCATTCTTTGGCAATAGGGAAACCCACAGGCTCCTGGACCTTTTGATCCATCTGTCTGATGCCTAGGAAAGCAGAGGCCTTCATTCATCTTAATAGCTATGTCCCTGAAATAGCAGACATGGTTTACACTGACCACCCATTTACATTTCAGGAGGACATTAACCAAAGAAACCAATGATGAGGAGACATTGTGTTCACAGATGTAGAATAAGCTACTGCATATCTCCTTGAATACCTCTTTTAGCTTTCTTTTCATATTCTTTGGCTTCAAGAGAAACAGCTCCAAAGTATCTGTGGCTAAGGCTTTGTAGTACAGTGTTAACAGAGTAAGACATAGGAACATATGGGTGAGGCAGAACCCAGTAGCAAATATTAAGGCCTTCAATATTACCAGATAAATGGTCAAAATTTAAACCCGTAGTTTTCAGAAATTCTGCCTTGAAGTGCTTTTTTTACTAAGCAAAAATCACATTTCTCTGCAGTCATGACTGGAAATGCTAAATAGCTTCATTTACAGTGGATGTCTCAAAGAAAAATATAGTCTCTATGTAAGATGCAGGAGTTCAGATTCCCTCTTGAAAATTTTGCAGTTCTCCTTTTTGATCCCTTTCTACAGCACAGGGAAAATAATGAAATTATTGATTCATTGTAGAATGGCATGCTTAGCTTTTACAAGTTTGTTATATATAAGAATCTAAATGAAAAGGGGAGCTTTTTTCACGTTAAAATGAAGGACATAAGGACAACAGTTTCAGATGCCTTAGATGTTTGAATTCTGCAGTGCTCTGCCAACATGGAAAAATTCAGTTTTAAATAACTGCTATGCAGTAAGATTTGTACCATTTGTACTATTTGTACATACTTGATGGGAATACCCTGATCTTTGGTTTTGCTTTTGCTCTTTGGAAATTCTGACAGTATTCTCCAGAATGCTGCTCAGTCAGAATATTGCAAAGTTGATGCATCTTTTGGTGTAGATACAGGAAAAAAATCACGTGTTAATTAGGAAATATATTTGTGAAGGTCAAGATAATACAAACAACTGAAAAAAGTATCACTTTGTAAGAACAGAGCATATGACAGAGAAGAATGATTCACAGCAAACTGATTAACAATTTTTATGGTAAGTCACAGTGACTTCTAGTAAAAAAGACAAGGAAAACAGGCATTTCGGCAATTAACTTAAATGAGATACAGTTACAGCGAAGCTTCTCCTTTTGTTCCCTAGTTTAGATACAACGCCTGTGGATTTGCTGACCATTAGGCAGGCAGCCAAATGAGTCCTGTATAGATGTTGCTTCAGGCACCGCAGTTCTGGTTGTAATAGCACAGTACTCCTTACCAAGCTTATTTTTGGAATGACAACATTTAAAAAAAATCTTTTCCTTTGCCTGAACTGGTGAACTGAAAAGCAGAAGGTTAGTTAATTAAGTGAATGTGGCAAGTATTGTATCATATTACTGAAGATTAGCAAATGGAGTATGGAAGAGTAGAGGAAGTAACTAAGTAAACTACAACCCTATTAAACTGACTTTAGTAGTATTAAAGGTTTTAAAATATACAGCTTAGGAAAGAAAAATTAACACATCCAGGTAAATGGGAATTTGAAACAGTGAACATTTTCTGTGAAATAGACTATGAGAGAACTACCTAATTGCCTTTTTTCAGATAAAAACAATTCCTTCTTTTTCTCGTTTACTTATTAAACCATTTATACATTAGTCCATCAAAAATTAGCCCACAGTAAGAGGAAGGCTTCACTGTGAGAGAAAATCAGAATTTAGAGGCAGGAAATTAACTGGAATCAAATAAAAATTACAGACAAAAACACAGGTTCCTTGGTGTTGGACTGATTGTACTATCTTCACAAATACGAAGATTCAATTGATTGCATTGAAAGGGAAAATGTATGTTTGGAGGAAAGTTACCAGCAGAATTCTCAAGGATTAGTCTGGAGACTAAAAATAGCGGATAGTATCATAGCTAATTTTGGTACAGTGTAAGTGTGTGCTTATGACATTTTCTGATGACGAAGTCTGGAGGCAGTGTCAAACTAGAAAAGGCTCAGAATATCATACAGGTCACTGAACTTCAGTTGCTGAAAGGAGGTGAGGTTAATATGTACAAAGTGCAAGGCTGCAGACTTTGGAATTAATAGCAAGAATTTTCTATTACCAGCTGATAATTCATAGTTTAGACATTTATGTAAAAAACCCATACATCTGTTGCAGCACAACAGAGATGAAGCTATTAAACCCTGTTTTAATATAAACAGACAAGTGTACAACTCATTATGTAAGAATTTTTTGTGACCGTTTCTGAAATAATGTAAAATGGCTGACAGTCTTGGTATAAGAGATTGAAGGGATTTACCTTCTTCAGTTTATTACCTTATTTCACTTTGCTTATTACCTTCATTTCATTACTTCATTTAGCTTATGTAATAAAAATCTGAGAAAACGTTTATTATTGCTCTCTGGATATACTGGGGATAAAGGAGGGCAAGAGAAACACTAAAAGAAAAAATACTTGAAGTAGAACTCAGTATCAGCATATGACCACCTAAGAAAATAGCATGAAAATTCATCATGGAGATTAGAAAAGTTTCCAACTGTTTGGGACATGAAGTACTGCAACAGCTTCCCAATAGGAGTACGGAAGCAAAAAAACTCCAAACCTGCTGTAAGATGAAAGCTTGATAAATTTACAAATGGGGTTATATGATCCATTTAACTGCTGCAGGAAGGAACTAGACGCCCTAGTACAAGAAATCTTTTCTGATCCTCTGTTCCATTTAGAAAAAAAAGCAGATGAGAAGGCTTAAGCAATAACAGAAGCAAAAGACAACAAGGACATTTCAGTCCAAATGTAAAGGAACAAAATTTAAAGTACAGCTGTGATCTGATCTTTTGCTAAGGCTCCTGTATACGCCCCAAAACCCCACGTTGCTCTCCAGAGATATTCCCTATGTAGCATTAGTTTTCAGGTCTTAGCCCAAGAGTGTTTGGCAGCACAGAAGGGAGCTCCTGTAATTGATGTACCCGTAACACCTTCCCACAGCTGCACAAATCTGAAGGGTTTGTTTGTCCTAAAGCCATTTTTTGCCAAGAGGCACAGTTAGTCCAATAAAAAACAATTCTCTTCATAAACCTTGCCCTTTTTTTTTTTTTTTTTTTTTCCAAAGTCTAAAGCAAGTAACTCATAGCCAGTGTTTCACCCTCAGCCTCGGGCTCTGCATTTCGGTCCCCTCGTTTGGCTGGGTGCTTGTTGCTGCTTGGAAACAATTTTCAGAGGTCTGAATAGATTAACTCGTGGCCAGTTTTCTTCCCCCCTCGGCCCTGGGCTCTGCATTTTGTTGCCCTCGCTGGGCCGCCGGGCGCTGTCTGTCTGTCTCCAGCTGCCACGGTTGCGCTGCCAGTTGCACTGGACCCATTCCCCTGCAACAGCCATGCCCTCACGGCAGTGACCTCCCCGCGGGCGGCCTTGGCTCCCGTCTCCCCAGCGCGGGGGATCACAGGGTAGGCACAACTCCCTTGGGTTTGGGTCGGTGCCCGTCTCGGGCAGCGGCTCGGAGCGGGGGCAGCTCCGGCCGAGCTCGGGGCTCAGCGGCCTCGCCTGGCCCCGCTGCCGCCCCCGCCGGGCGGCCCCTGCGGCAGGGCCGGGAGCAGCGGCCGGGCAGAGGGGCCGGGGCGCCGCCGGGGGCTGCAGCCTCTGCCCGAGGGCCTGCAGCCTCTGCCCGGGGGGCTGCAGCCTCTGCCCGGCCCGGACTGCCCCGCTGAACGACAGCGAGTGGCCATCCCAGCACCGCGGGGATAACTCACCCCTCCTGCGCTGCGTGTCCCCACGCATGAAATCCTCACCCCTTCCCTCTTACCGCTAGTTAAAACCCTTCCAACTCAAAACCAGGCAGCCCCTTCTCCCCTCAGAAGAAATCATCCAGTTTATCCACGACTCCTCTCCATGTGTTCTTATGCTTTTCCACAAAAAATATTTCACTGTCAGGCCACGGCTTGTAAACTCTTCGGGTGGTCTCCTCGGGCAGCCAAATGTCCACGCTGTGCTTTTATTTTAAGGAGAAATGGGAAAAGCATTTGGTTACAAGGGGTTCTCAAGCAGGCCTCTTTAATTTTGATTTCTTCCCACTCGAAGCTATAAATACAGCTGAAGATTACAAAGGGTTGTAAAGTAAATACCAAAAGACAACATTTACAATTTTCCACACAGCTACACCCTAAACCCATAATATGAGGAAATCTGTCCAAAACTTTGAAGTGCTATTATAGTTTGTTATATGACAAAACACTGGGATTTCTATGTATTTATTTAGCTATCTGCCACTCCCTCAGCAAGTTTTTAAATCCACTTGTTTGCTATATAGGAAAACAGTATTAAGAGGAGTTGTATTTTCAAGCTATTTGGATTACAAAAACATTAACTGAAAGCAAATTCATGATAACAATGTATCTTTGACTCATACTTGCATGATAAAATCAAAATCTTCTTTTAATCTATTATTTTGGGGGGGGGAGGGAGGAAGCCTTTGATCTGATTCACCTATTTTCTCCTTAATTATTTTTCTCCAATGGAATGTTATTCCTATGATTCTAGCAAGAAACTTTTAAAAGTAATTTTGACCTCAGATCCCATTAAATAAACAATTCAAAACACAAAAGACAAATTAGTAGTAGTATTTCTGCTCATTTGGGAGCACGTTGAAGGCAGCAGTCGATACAGATGATCTAATTTAACCAAATTATTTAATAAAGCGAAACAGAGGATTAGGAAAATTTCCTTTCCCTATTTAAATTCTCTGTGATCCAGACTATAGTGTGTCATGTGTTCCAAAGCCAGATTCTAATATTGCAGCCAGTGGACTTATATTTGAAGACCAGATTTCTGTTATTGTGTTAGGAGTTTGTCAAGTTGCCTACTTTGAACTTTAATCTGTTTTTTTCCATAGTGTATCTCGTTTGCAGTTCTCTGTGTTGTTACCAACCTAAGCAGAGTTGCACTCTTGGTTCAGATAGACATCATATGCTGTGATTTCACTTTAGAGTATTATCAGCATACTTAACTCAGTATGAATTAGATCTCTACCAGCATAAACTTCATCTACTGAAGTTTATGGAAAAACCTTAATGAATCTGAGTTATCTCAGCAAGGTGCTGGCTGAAGGATCAGGATCCTAATTTCTCATACAAACAGTACACTTTTCCAGTAGGAGAGGACTTGATATTTACCGTGTAACACAGCTTTTCCTCTTTGTTACATTTATAAGAAAGCTGTTTGATTTATAATGGAAAGCTTGAGTAGAATCCACTGAAGTCACGTGTAGCTTGGCTGCTAAGGATTTGAGGAAAGCTAAAAGAAAACATTTGGTTTAAACACTGGATTGCAGTGGTGTGTTCTTGGAACAAGAACAAAAATATTTTGCTATTAAACGAAAATATTTTTAATTACAGAAGAAACCACACTGAGTTTGTGATGCCTGTTTGAAGTCTTGTGTCTACGGGAACGCACTAACAGTAAATTTCAAGTGTTTTCCATCAGAAGGCATTGGATGGAATTCTTAGTGCCAATAATTCTATGGTATTATATAATGCATTCTTCCTAATATTAAGTAGAAGCTATGTTGCCACATTTTAAGCAGTTCTGACAATTACTCTACTGTCTATGCATGTAAAATTTGTACTATGAACCTAAAAACTATTAAAATCCTAGTGAAATGAGCATAGGCGTGTACTAGCATTGATAGGTATGTCCTCCAGGCATCCCTGTATGCCATGGGATTTTTTCAAAAGGATGTATTTATAGGTAAGCTACCCTGAAATTTAGTGTTTCTGCAATGAAAAGTTGCAGCTAGCAAAGAGCACACAAATCGTCTCTTCTGTAATTTTAGAAAAGAAGGTAGTAATACTGAACCAGTTTAAACCACTAAACCAACTGCAATTACTCAAATAATTTACTGAGATTACTCAGGAACATAAGTGTGGGTACTTGTGAATGTGCCATAGGATTTATCATACCCATAAGGAGCTCTCAGCTCTCAATTTCCAAGGAAGAAAGTAGAGTTTTCCAAGAGTATGGCTTTCCCTATACCATGCATGTGTTAAGCTCAACACTGAATTAATGGAATGTCGGCATGCTACTAATCCTGCATATCAGCTCACTGCCTAAAACTGTTGAGGAATATTTGAACTTTAATAACTGTAGCAATGATGATGAAACAAAGATGACCCTCCATGAAGCTGAAAGAAAGACTTCAGGAACAATACTGTCCTTATGCCTTTCAGTGCGTCTTATTAGATGCCTGAATAGGGTATTTTTTGGAATATAATACCCCTCCAAATACTGATCCTGCCTAAAAACTTCTCAACTTGGTAATTGGTACAGCCAAAACATTATGGCGTATGTATGTGCAGGCTGAACCACTTTAAAAAAAGTCAAAAGAAGTGCTTTGTGTTGGTTCTTGGAACCAACTGATAGCAGTCCAGATCATTAGAGTCTTCTCAATAACAAAAATTGAGTGGGTGCTACCAACTGTGAGGAAAAAACAAGGCTAAATTCATAATGAGAGATTGTTTGTTCACTAGTTTCAGTGTCAGATTATTTTAATTTGAAGCTGTACCTCATTGCCTCTTTCAGGACACAGACAATAAACTACATTTGACATGCTCTTCAGAAAACCCAGATCTGTCTGACAGGGTAAGATTCATCTCATTTAACTTTAGTTGGGTATATATCAAAACTAAACTAGTTGCCTGCTCTTCTACAGCGATAAGAAAGAGTAGAGAAATTATTTATCCAAGCTTCTTTTGAATGGCATGTGTTAATTTCTGTCTTTTTACACTGGGTACAGAAATACAAGAAATACAGAAATACAGTAAATACCAAAACTTTTGAAAGCCAAACTAGACAAGATGAACTTCATAGTCTGCAACTTGGCTGCATCTCTTTCATATGAAGATTAACAATTTCGGAGAACAGCTTTAATCCCTCAAGAGTTAGCTGAATGAGTTTGTGTGTGTGTATATATGTGTGTGTGTGTGTATGTATGTATATAAAAAACCAAATATTTAATGTATAAATATTTGGGATATTTATAGTGAAGAATACGTGGAATCAGGCAATCCAAGGGAAGGTTGCAATAGGACAATTAAGTTAAATAATAAAGCATAACTATTTGAATAAGGCTGATCTATTTTTATCTTTATAAATGTGATCTATCTAAAGGCAAGTTACATGGGAATTTATGAGGCAACTGAAAAATAGGGCGCCTGGTATTGTAATTATTAATATAGATTTTATTGGTCTCCTCCCTCCTTACAGACATGCTTCACTAAAATGGAGGGTGAGTAAATACATCTGGGTTTGGTACAGAGTAGTAAACTGAAATCAAGCAGTCTAAGCTGAACTCCATTTTCCAGCATCTAATCCACTTACCAGTTCAGCAGTACAGCTTTAATTACAGTAACATGATTTGTAATATGTCAGAGCGGTAGGAAAGGCTATGCTAGATCTGGAGCAATACATAATAAGAAAGTTAAAAAAAAAGAACAATGTAGATTTTACTTGCAGACTCTAAATGCCAGAAGACTGTTCACAGCCCAGATTTAAATCCTGGAATGCCTTGAATGTTTCCTGAGAAGTTAGTGGTGCTAAGGCATTTTGAGAAACACCTTTAAATTCAGCTGGTTTTACGTATTTTAGGACGTAATCCCTTTACCATTGTCACAGAGTAATTGTGCTTTTTATGTTTTTTTCTCATTGATAAATTTGACCTAATCCTCCAATGTCTTATATGCTATAGAAAGTGAATAGAAAAATTTGCATATTGGTAACTAAGGTCATATACCTTGTAGAGATACAGAGTCCTATCTGCAAAGTTTTAAAGAGAAACTCAAGCTAGATTCAAATGAACTAGTTCAGCTACTGGAAACAGCGTAGCCATGGCAGCAAGCAGTTCAGTGTCAGCTGTAAAAGCTGCCTGTAAAGGTAAGTAAATATTTGGACAACTTGCTGGCACAGAGTTCTTGTGCTACAACAGTTAACACTACTTCAGCTATTTTATGTGCCACTCAGAATGACCTCAGCCTAAGGAACAGCACAGTTGTACCCATTGGCTGCTGGATGCCTTGCTCAACAGGCTTGGAAGTGCTCATGAAAAGAAAAGCCAATTTAAAACTCTACCAGTTCTTTATGAGTATCTGTGTAGCAATCTCTTGGTCAAAAATGTGAGACTGTAACAGATGCTTTTTCCTAGTCTTGAGTTGTCATTACCTTTTCCCTCCTTAGTACTCAAGCATCCCTCATTTATAGAGGAAATTATAACAATTATCAGTGTATCCAAATAGTATTACCAATTCTTGTATGTATACATTTTCTGTAAACAATGTGTTTACATAATCATTTAATCATTCAGATGATCACTCTACAAACTTATTTTTGTTTTTGCACTGCTAAACTGAGGAGCCCAAGAAGACAAGGCACTTTGGTCAGTAATGTTTCAGAGTGCCCACCAAAGGCCTGATTCCATTCTTCTTAAAAACTGCAAACCTGGATCATTTCACTAAGTTGCTTTACAGTGCACCCGCTATTCAGTGTTATCTATTCAGGGAAACAGACATGTGGTAAGACACTGTTCAGTGTGTTGAAGAGTGTTAGTCTCAAGGCTCTAGGGCTGATCATTTATAATTCACATGGGTTTGTTTCCTGCCCTGAAAGAACATAAGCAGGCTAGTACTTCTGGGGCAATGAGATATATACCATTAAGGTGCCTTCTGAGGCCTGTTATCTAAACTTACTTTGCACCACTGCTTTTATATTCAGTGTCTGAGGATGGTTTTTACATGGTGATTGAGGTAGTACTAGCAACTGAATGATTGTTAGAAATCAGTATAGCTAAGCGAGCTGACCTTATAATTCTGCTGCCCTTAAAATGGATTTCAGTAAAGGTATTTTTCTAGAATCTAATTTGATTTAGGCATGAATAATTTACAGACTTCTTTTACAGGATACCACAAAGGATCAATACAGATATAAAACATACCCACTGCTGTATATGCCAGCTACTGCAAAATGCCACAGTGTTCTTTTAGCAGAACAAATTGCAAACATATGCACCAATTCAATACAGATTATTTTCTTTAAATCATACAAACTACCCGTTAATTAAGTAGTTAATAGTGATTTTTAGTTCTTTTATTTAAAAACCTGTGTTTCCATAATGAGAATAGCAAGATGTTTTACACATATTTTGTCATATTTTTGCTTTTATGCACAATGGAAAATTGGACATAAGGAAATGTGGTTATTTAGATGGCCTATACTTATTTGGCTCTATGGTTACAAGTAGGAAGAAAAATGCTTAGAAGGGCCTTTCTCTGTGAATATTTAAGTTCTACAAAGTACACAGATTAGTCTTTATACTTATAATACAATCAATGTTGATATGAATGATGATAGCTAGCTCTGTCTAGAATTATTTGGATCTGATTTGAAGTTCTACATTTGTGACTTAAGTTTTGTAACCTAGCAGAATATAGGAGAATCTAGAATACAGTGATGCCTGAGTATATAATCTGAAAATTTAATTGACATTAATATCTAACTGGAATCTAGTTGATTAATCTCAACAAGTGGACAGAAACCAATGTAAGTGGTTAGTTGTTGTAAACAGCAGGGTCTTAAGATAGATTATGTTTACCACACATCCAGCATTTTTGGTTTTTACAGTAAAACCTCAAAAATTTTTTCTGCAACATGTATATGCAGAGTCTACTATCCACCAATACAAGCTAATGTCATAGTCAAGATTTGCCTGATTACAAAACCAGCATAAATATACATTTTTAATATTTTTTTAAGTTTGGAGAAAATAAATAGTATGCAGTTATGCTTAGGTTATAATCAAAATGTAAATTTTGCCGAACTCCCAAGTCTGACAGGTTTTACTAGTTCTTCTGTTCAAGTTTCAGTGACAAAAAACACAAGATTTACCCTTATATAACCTTAAGTATGTGCCTATGTGGAGCACAATACAAAGTTACTCTTCCTCAGATCTGGCCATTATTGTTAAAATTTAAATAACAAAGTAATATGCATCTACATTTTCATTTGACCTTGCTTGCTATCAGTGTTTTAAACCAGATTTGTCTACTGCCTCTGCTCCTGAGAGATTCTCTAGTGCATTTTGGTTTTGGGATTAAAACTAACGTTGCCCAGCTGCCCTTATGGGGGATATTCTTCTGTGTAATATTGAAATGACTCAGCATTCCCTGTGTAGTGTCTTAAAACGTAGGCAGTTGCTGTTAGGATCTGGTGATGTGTCTGACTTCTACTTTTTTCTTTAGCTTAAACATATCCTTCAGAATCATTAGGGGTTTTGTCCTCTTTCCATTTCCATTATCTATAGTGGAGAGCAAAATTTAAAAAGCCCAACCTCACTTCTCTTCACTGGAAATAGTGAATAGATTAATTTGCAATGTCAGCAGAGAAGTCCAAGGCATTGGAAGGTATTAGTTAACTTCCTTTTCAGTGTATCAATAGCTGCACGGAAAGCAGGCCACCACTGGCAGCCCTTGTCCTTGTGTTAGATTCTGCTTCATTTTGAAATCATTTGCTGACCAAAACCAGTGCACCTATCACAGAATTTCCCATTAGAAACTCCTGTTCTGAAGATGGAGCTTTTTCTCTACCAAAAAGACAATATTTTTAAATACTAGACATGGTAAGACTAGAAAAGTCTTCCATTTACCCTTCCATAGTCATGTAGGCTTTCCAGAAGTTACTTACATTTCACTTGAGTTATGATAAAATGTATTAAGTATCAATACTGCTGCAGTGTGCTAAACTACCTTCTCCTATGATAGTTAAGTTAAATACGACGCCTATAAACTTGTTGAATATTGCTTCTTGAATATCAAGGACAAACAATTTCCTACATTTTCTAATTGCCATGGTACATGAAAGAAGTAGAAGGAAATGTTTTAATCATTATCAGGCAAATGAACAATTCTTGCACAACTAATGTCTATCAGTTGTTTTGAAGTTGGATTCTACTGTGTCTGGTCTGTTGTGATATTTTAATCTTTTTTGTAACTGATTTCCTTTCCATGTTTGTTCTTATCTATAAACTAATGCCTCATGACATTCTGTTTCTATATATGTATGCAGATTTGCAGCTCAGGAACCCCTCTTTTTAGGCACTGCGGCACAACATGCTTCTAATAACATTGCTAAGTTCCACATACTTCAAATGCGGTGTTAGTGGTAGCTCAGCTTCAGATGTGGGCTATAGCATCCTAAACATAATGAACAGACCTTTGTGGCAGTGATTCTGTCAGCACAAAAGCACCTGACCACTACTTAAGAGGATCAGGTGGACAGAAGAGATCAACATGTCATTTGCTATACACTGGCCAAAAGCAAGAGGTGGAAGGAGGGTTTTCACACTCTAGGACAAATTGGAATTGCTTCAGCCAGACATACTTTTGCATTAGAGACTGAAGAAGTTGGTAATTTAAGGAAAAAAGAAAAACACAGTTTGTTTTGTTGTTTGTTTGTTGTTGTTTTTTTCTCATAGCAAAAGAAGCATTACATTATAGGCTTTAGGTGGGAATGGCATTTACCGGGGAGGAGGAGTTTGGGGGAGAAGGCAGCAAGAACTTCTTTAATTGACTTTGCCATTCAAGGAACCTATAATGCCAAATTTAGTTAATGGTATGAAATATTGGCAGAGTAAAAGCATTTTTACTCTTACCTTGCATCCAGTTTTTAGATGTAAGAATAGCTTTAACAATTAACAAACTTGAGAAAACTTGACAAAGCACAGCAGACTTCCTTATTGGTCATGTTATAAGATAATAATTACTGTTAAAACTGAATAATTAAAAAAGTTAAATTGCCTTTCGCCACCTATACTGTTTTCTGCACTTGTGTTACGCAAAATACATAAAGTGTACACAGTTAGCTGTGCTTTCAGTTTCTTTTTTTCCCAATTCTTTAAAATTTTCTCCTGCTGTTTTGTGTATGCCTACTTAAGAAAAGACTTAAAATGTTAATGTTTCCCAAACAAATATTTTCCATTTTAATAAGACAGCATATCAGTTATTAAATGTCAAAATTGTCTTTCAGAGCTCTTTTCCCAGCTTTAACTACTGGACGATATTTTTGTATCACTTAATACAAATTTATGATCAAAAGTGATAATGTTTTGATCAGATGGTGACTAGAGGTGTGAGGGGGGTAGTGAGGTCAGAGGGGTTACTGCTTACTCAGCAAACGCACATTCCTGGCTTGCTGCAATGTTCAGTAAGAGGCGTTTGCGTAAAATACTATTGAAGGTGGTGTAAAATAATTTGTCCTTCATACTTCAGTAGTCCGGTCATGATTACAAATGGGGATTTTTAGAAGTACAAGGGGGAAATGCTAAATACATAGAAGGAGAAAAATGTCCCGGTGAAGAGGTTAAGCACTGGAATTTCCTGACAAAAACCCTATGAACTCTACATCCTTAGAGATACTCAAAATTTGACCGGACAGTACTAGCCCTGCTTTGATAACATGCGTGACCTCCAGAGATGCCTTCTAATCTAACTCTCCTACAATTTAAAGACAACTGTCTGTGCCCTAAATTAACTTATGTTTCAATCACAGGGAAAGATGGAAAAACTGTAGGCCAGACAATTTATAAGAGAAAACGTACAAATTTATGTTTTTGTTTCCACATGTACTATTTTAAAACATGGTTACCAGACTGACTTTTTCAAAATATGTTCTTTAATGTGTCTATAGACTGTGCTGCTCTGTATTAATTCTAAAAAAAAAAGGCATTTATCATGGAAAGCTTGACTCAGAGTTAATTTTAGAGGTGTTAGCAAATGCTACTGTTAGAAAGCATCTTTTCCTGTTTATGGTAAGAACAGATCTTCTTTTTTTTCATACTTATTACCTTGCCAAAACCAGAGGTCATTAGCAAGGTGAATGTCTGTTTTTTCAGTGCTGCTGTCAATATAATTTTAGGAAATACACACAACTGCTGTACAACACAGTTTTTCAGATGGAAAGAAATAGTATATTTGTCCACATTTTTCCCATTACGGTCATTGATGTTTGTATTTGGTATAAAGGATGTCATAATTTTTTAAATTATTATTTATTTATTTAGAAGCTGTACAGGATATATTGTTGAAACAGAGTTCCCTGCAGTTTCCCTTATACAGCTAATTTCTGTAAACGAAGAAGGGGTTTTCTAAAAGCTGTAATGGTTGCAACTAATACAAGTGCACATCCATTAGGACTTAGGATATCTTAGCTGAGCTAACATTAGCAGTACTTAAACAATACAAGGAACATACTCGCATAGAAGAAAAACAACTGACCTCTTTTGTATGTGTTCATGCAAAAGCCTGGGAAGTCAATAAATATATAATATAGAAACTTAAATTTTCCCCCATACTTGGTAATCAAGTGCGGACATACAGTCAGTTTTCAGGTTTTCACTTTTAGGTGAGAATCTCAAAAGTATTTTAAAAATGAACAGATGAATGGGAAGAAAAATTAGGGTCCCAAAATATATTTGTAAACAGATTCAGAAGAGAGTTCCAACTTATGAAAATCTTTGATAGAGGAGGCTGGTCACAGGTTCCATGTAACTGGGCTGTCAAAAAACAATGAAAATATGTATAAAATATAATTAGAAGCAACTTGCCCAATATTGCAATGCAGACACAGAAATAGAATTCCAGTCTTTTATTTTAAAATCCTCAGATAAACAGTAGATTTACAGTGTTCCCTGTCTTCTATACAGTTTGGGATTTTTGGCAGGCTAACAAAGCTTAGCATAACACTGTGAGCTTATGTGGCCTTCTTTCCTTCTGTAATATTCTTGGAACAATCTTATAATATGGTGATGTTAAAAGGATTATTCCATCACTTTCTGATTCTGAAGTTTCTTCTCATACTCCATATGCCAGAGGCCTGATCTGTCTCACATCTGTGCAACCGTGCACACGGCCACTCCCCCTACATCAACATGTTTTCGTTCTGGGTTTATTCAAAATTTCCAAGATTTATTTATTCTATACACACTAGATTTTCCACTGATAAAAAATAGTGTGATGTTTGCTTATAGTATATAGATCACTGAGCTGAAGTCAGAAAATCTCATCCTGCTTCTGATGTGCAGCTGAACCTTGGAGAAGCTACCACTGTACAATCCTATTTTTATTTAATAACTGGGAAAAATCATAATACTTTCTACAAAGCCTGGATGTATATGGATAAAAAATACTGACTATTTTATTGCTAATAAGAAATGCTTAGAAAAACCAACTGAATATCCATTACATACTAATATTTGAAGAGGGGTTGAAAACATTAAAATTGTGTAAAACTTAAGTTAACACTTAAAGAAGACACTGTTACAGTATGCAAAAAATAACCATATCTTTATTTTCTTACTGACTTAAGTTATTCAACAAAATCTTAACTTTTCATCACCTTGAGAGTCATGTAAAAGAAGGCACATCATACAAACATTGAATAAAAGCAAGAATATACAGAAAGCACCTCAGCCATGAGAAAATTTGCACAGCGCAGGGAAGGAGTAGGAGAGGAGGGTGATGAAAATGCTAATGAACAGGGAAAGTTAGAGTAAATTTAAGCAGAAGAGAAGCAGTCAATTTATATATCCTTCAAGAATTTGAGTTTGGCAATTCATGACTGGCTTGGATTTCACTATCAGTAAGAATTAAATTTTTTTATAACTGAATAGTCAGGATGAAAATGACTTCTTTATAACCATTATTCTCATATGATAGCTTCTATTCTTGACTAAGAAAATTTAAGTAGTCATTTTAAATCCTGCAGAAGAGAAATTGTTGTTATTCTCAACCTTTTGCACATTATCCCATCATACAGAAAAAGGGATATAGGACTTTCTTCCATTTCATTTTGGAAACTCCTTTCTAGATCCAAAAATTGCTCATGATTATGACCCACCACCTACTTGGTTGCTAAGGACTGAAATGAAATGTGATTCTGCATTTCTCTTAAAAATGTTGGATTTTTCTTAAAAAAGTTAGGTCCACAAACATTTTTCTCAATGCTTTATAATACAGTGAGTTACAACTTGGTGTTAGTAATGCCAAGGTCACAGTTTCAATCCCTTGTATGGGCCATTCACTTAAGAGTTGGACTCGATCCTTGTGGGTTCCTTCCAGTTCAGAAGATTCTGTGATAGAAATTTAGTAGAATTTCAAGGATTTTATCAATGACCTGCAGAACCTTGTGAATTTACATTAATACCAAAACCGTTAATCCAGTACCCCCCTAAACACTTTACAGATTTAGCAGAAGGTCTGTTAAAGCAGATAATAAATTTGTCAGAAGACAAGCCCTAGTGAAGACCTAGCAGCAGTCTTCCAACGCTCAAGAGGCAGTTACCAACCAAAAGTCTGATTCCAGGCTCTCTACAGAGGGACAAGAAAAGAGAATGAGAAAGAGCAATCAGAAATTGGGAAAGAGAGTTCCAGCTAGATATAAAGAAAACATATCTCAGTATGATGATACTTAAGTATTGGCGCAGGTTTTCCAAGAGAGACTGTGGGGTCTCAGAGGGTTTTCAACCCAACTGGAGAAAGGGTTGATCTGGGTAGTCTGGCCTGAACTGAGTGTTGACCCAGCTTCAAGGAGTGGGTTCACAAGAAGTCTATTCCTGGCTGATAAAGTCTCTGATTCAATTTGCAGCTAACCCTGGCACTGAATGTGACAGCCTTTTAACAGCCAGCATGAAGCACTGCTTAAGAGTTTAGGACAGAACACAAGATGTAACTCTGATAGTCTCAAGGAAAATTTAGGTAAGTAGAGCAAATGTAGACAAATTGCAGTCCCCTCTGCTGAAATGAAAATCAATGAACATGGCACAGTTTTCCTTTAGGCTCCTTTGGGCATTTGCAGTCAGCAGTATTTGCATTCATCCCATTTGTCCTAGTCTGCCTGGCATTTTTTAAAGGACAGTGGCATAAAGCCTTTGCCATGCTAGAAAGTCGTTTCCACAAATGCATTATATGAACTAAAATGTAATTCTACAAGTGACCATTAAGTATTGAGACTGTTTTAAGAGAAATATGCAGGAAGCAAAAATTATCCCAGGAGCTGATGTCTGCATAAAAGACAGCATGATCATAAACCTGCTATCATCAGCATGTGGACTGTAGTGATGTATAAGAAAAAAGTGGAATGGAAATAATTGACACTGGTCACTGGTGGGTTCCAGTTCTTCTGTTCTTGGGATGCCCAGTAGAAGCTAGATCATGGTCTTTCAGCCAAAGATTGTTAATCCCCACGATTCCAGAGATGTAAGGAATATAAGACACTTGTATTCCATCTTACATTCCAGATCTTATGTTTTTTTGCTGTAGGAGGTATCCTGTGCCTACTGTAAAAATCTAGTTTCCCCCCTCTTTCTCTCTGTAACAGGAGTCAGAATCACAAATAAGGACATATATACTAGGGACAGTTTCTAGGTTGTCCTTCTCCTTGTCTCCATATGACAGCAAAATAACAACTCCTTAAGATGTAAAGAATGGCATTTTGAATTCAGTAAAAACAGGTTTTAAAAAGAGATTAAAAAAAATCTCACTACCTATAAATTCAATGTTTAACTAACTTGCATAATCACTGCAACATGAAATCTTCAGGAATCATTACATAGACTCATTACATAGAATAATTACTTATGACCCTTTGGTGATGTGAAAATACTTTTTCACTGTGGATTGTGCCATCCCCCGCTGTCACATGTCCTAGGCCCAGAAGAAAGATGAAGAAGAAGGTTCTAATTAACTAACTTCCAGTGGCTACAATATCTAGTTTAGCCACGACTGCTTTCTATGGCATAGTTCTCTGTTGTTGCAGTATTTTTCTGTTATTCTCATTAGTCTTTCCCTCAACATTTTTGTGAAGAAATTAGCAAAGTTATAAAATAACATTTAGAAAATGCAAGTATCAAGAAGAGTAGAAATAAGAGATTTGAGTGAGAGTCCACAGTGGATATTTGCAGCACATTTTTTTGTTCTTTTTTTTCTTTTGCCTTAGAAAAGACCATGGGTACTGCAAATTTTACAGATGGACTAGAAAAATGCTTGCCTGGAATTATTTCTATGGGAGGATCAACAAAGTCTGCTTTTGGTTCAGGGAAATATGTTAATTTTATTTTTTTTCATTAATTACATTTGGTCAGTAACTTACTTGTGGTATTATCCTCATGGTTGTGGATGCCAACACTTTTTCATAGTAGTTACATGATCAGCAGTGTTTCCACAAGTCACTCAGTTACTCCTGAGTCAGAAGGGAGTACAACTCTCCAGTCAGAGTATATCTGCTTTGCTTTCTTCATACTCTGAAAGGAAGACAAGGATCCTCCTATTTCTGGTGTCAGTATAGTTGCTTCTTCAAAGCCTATCCCACTGTAAATTTTTAATATTTTCATACTTTTTATGCCTATCCCTGAACTGGCAAAATGCGTGATCAGCTCAGTGCATAATTAATGAGTATCAATTATATTCCTAGTAGATAGAAGTTTCCTATCAACTTCAGATTGCAGAATACACTTCCATTTCCATCCTACTTTCCCTTGCTTTTCCTAGTGTGTGCAACTTTGGAGATATCTATATTTACAACTCCTTGTGGTTAATTTATAAGAGCAGAACAAGAATCTAGACTCCTAACAATTAAGACATCTCAATGGTCTGCCTACATATAAAATTGTAGTATCTAAAGTCAAGATTATGCTATTGTGTTTTCCATTGAGGCTTTTCAGGGAAAACTGTCAGCCTCCTCATCTGTTCTGAGATCTTCCCCTCTTCTTAAGCTAGAGACTTGAGAACATTTCTCTCAGAGGATTATAGGAAGAGCCCTTTTCCCTGTATTATGACTCACCCTTTCTGCATCCTCCTCCAAATCAATTTGAAAATATGAATCAAAGGAAAAGGCACTCTAGAACACGTTTTTATGATGGTAAATTTGCCTTTGGCAGGACATAACAATATCTGGATCCCTTTACTTTGACTTCATACCATTAGAAGCCATCTAATCATATCTGTGTGATGATACATAGAAATTGCAATAAAGACTTATGCTTTTCAGTCTAAAAAATCATTCACTAAACAACATTTTCTCAATTGTGGCCTTTGCACTAATTCTGTTGGCCATGACTTCAATAAGTAGCACAAAGACATTTTGCTCCCACATAAGAATAAGCCCAAAACTACTCTGAATACTTTTCAAATACAGTGGAACAAAAGTCGACATGCATCTTTTTATCAAACTCATTTATCTTTTGAGTCCTGTGAAAAAGAAGACATGTTAAAGTCCTGCTAACACAGAGAATATCAAAAGAAGCATGCCGTATTTGAAATTCAGAACTGATATATGAGTCAGCTCTGTCTTTTACTTCTTTATCTCTGAGGTTCATGACTCATTCACTTACTTGAAGGATATCTGTCAGAATGCCTTTAGCCATTTCACAGACTATTCTACAGTCTTGCACAAAGTCATAGCAAAATATCACTTGAGAATATTTTGTATACCTTCTGTAGTTTTCCTCAAACTTTTTTAAACTTTCAGAGAAATAGGAATGGGATTGTATCAAGATCTTACTTAACAGAGGAGTATCAGAACATAGAAACAAAGAAAAACACCAAAAGCAGCAATTTTTTTGTATCCAGTGCATAACTTCATTAAAACTTGCTTGTTGGTTGCTGGTCTTTTTATTTAAAAGGAGAAACGGCACCTCCTGTTATGCTACACAGAAAGAAAACAAAAGGAAATGGCCTCGAGTTGTACAAGAGGAGGTTTAGATCAGATATTAGGAAAAAAAATTTCATGAAAAGGGTTGTAAATCCTTGAAACAGATTGTCCAGGGAAATGATAGAGTCACTATCTCTTTAAGTGTTCAAAAAATATGTGGATGTGGCACTTGAGGACATGGTTTAATGGTGAACATGGTGGTAGTGCTACATGAATGGTTGGACTTGGTGGTCTTAAAGATCTTTTCCAACTTTAACAATTCTACAGTTCTCCTTTGCAAGGGTAAGTAGATAAGGAGCTAGGATAGCTCCTTATTTCTGTCCTTTACCCAGCTTTTATTTATATTACCATTGTGCCTCTTCTGAAGCTTCTTGCACTGCCTGTTACCAGAGCCAGGTCAGCAGATCAGATAGAGGTTACCCTAGGATGATAGATCTGTCTGTATGTTTCATACTGAATTTACACTGAGATGGTAACAGCAGTCACTTTTTCTTTTTTTTAAGTAGGCCACCTGTCCCTCAAGCAATTGTGTCAGCTGCTTAGGTTTAAAAATAATTTTTGCTAAAAAAAAGTCTTCATACTAATAGAATCCTAAAATGTAAGATAATGAGATAAAAATTATATTGCTCATAAACTTCAATAAGGAGGGGTAAATCTTAGCAGGTTTGTATTGCTCATTCACGTTCCAGTCTTACTTCCTTTTCCCTCTAATTTTTTCTCCTCTCCCAGCTGAATTAGATAAAATTCTCCTCATAGAAAAAGCAGAGGCATGCAGAGACCAATAGAGATCATCTAGCAACTCCTGTTCAGATACTGTTAGTTTTATTAAAATTTAGGGGTCTTTGTTTTGCTTTACTGGGGAAAAGCCCTATAAACTTTTTGTTGAAGAGGATGTTGTCTAGCAGTCACAGGTTTAGCCCAACTATTCTGTTTCAGAATATGGGCCTGCTGCAGAAAACTCCTAAGGCCAAGAAATTAAAAGGAAGCTACGTGGGAAAGATGGGATAGGAGAAGTGAGCGAGGAAAACTATTCATGAGCATGAAGAGAAGACATAGTAGATAAGGCTGAGTAGCAAAGAAAATGGGCCAGTTCACCTGTCAGTTGACTTTGTGACAATTGTTACAACACAGCAGTCTTCTCTTAATTTTCATGCATTGAATGTCATATCCAGAAATCCTTATGATGTTACAGAAAAGCCTTAATAAGCCTTTTTAGCTGTCTGGCATCATTCTTCTGATCTTCTAGTTGTTTCCAAAAATGTTACCTCTTTTCCTAAAGAGGTTGAGAATATTTCCTACACTTCTGCTTGATGCAGTTTCCTAGAATCACCTTGCTTGCACATAGAGACAGTAAACTAGAATTTATTTTTATTGTTCACTGATCCCCCATTTCCTCCCTACACCCTCTGTCAAGTAAGCACCTGTACTCTTGCTATTTCTTCTGAAGCCTTGTTTCATACAAGAAAAGCATTTATGTGTTTGTGTGCTGTTGTTGTGTATAGAAAGCGCTCTGAAGCCAGACACAGTGATTCTGGATGCACATATTTTTAGATAGAAAATCAATTTTTGGCTTCAGTCATAAGAGAAACTGGTATAAAGAAACTGAACCAGATCTCTTATTTCACAGCTTCTAAATTGTGTCTGATTCCAGATAGTTTGAATACTAGAAGAATTACCAAAATCAAACAAGAAAACAGACCCCCTCCACACCATCCTGTTCCTAACTATATTAGGAAAAAATTCTTTACTTTGAGGTTGGTGAGGCACTGGAACAGGTTGCCCAGGGAAGTTGTAGATACCCCATCCCTGGAAGTGTTCAAGGCCAATTTGGATGGGGCCTGAGCAACCTGGTCTAGTTGAAGGTGTCCCTGCCAACGGCAGGGGGGTTGGAACTGGATTATCTTCAAGGTTCCCTTCCAATCCAAACCATTCTGTGATTCTATGATCCCACAATAGCATCCAAAGGAAAAAATAGAATAACTTTGTGATACAGCTTTTTCTGCTTATGTAAGTGAAATACTGAGGGAAAAGTACAAAGTTTGTTTTAATTTACTGCTTTGTTAAAACAAAATAATCTCTGTAGTCTAAATTTGGCATTCCCATGAGCTTTGCAGGGAGTATAAATCCACAAAGCTTCAGGTTTTGTGTTTTGCTTTATTTTCCTGATGCTATCCAGGGATGTTCTCAATAATACATAAGACTTTGGAAAAATAATTTGAAAGACTTAGTATCTCTGCCTAGCTGCTGATTATGAAAACAGCTAATATAGCAACTTTTGAGGAATGTAAACTGTATAGAGCACCAAGGTTAGGCAAACGGGAGACAGTAATCACAGGTTTGTAACTCTCGTAAGTGGAAAGAGAGTGGCCTCTGCCCTCGGGAGCTGCCTCGGGCCGCGCCGAGCATCACACCGCTGGAAGCGGCAGCGGGATCAGCGGCGCCCGCTCGCTGCCGAGCCAGGCCGGGCACCTGCGGGGCGGCTCCCCGGGCCGGCTCCCGCTGCCATTGGCCTGGCGCCGCTTCCCGCCTCCTTTGAAAGCTTGGGAAGGGCGGGCGGCAGCTGCGCCTCGGCAGTCGGGTAGCAGGGCTGGGCCAGACCGGGAGTGCTGGACGCCGCAGGTAATCCCGGGCAGCCCGCGGGGCAGCCTTTGCTCCCGGAGTTTTTCTTCGTGGGGATTGTAGGTGGGCTCGGTTGGGTTGGGTTTAGTGAACTTAACTGAGGTTTCTTTGCTTGTGGGTTCTTCGTACAACGTGGTAACGCTAAAAGAAGTTTGTGTGCTTAGTATGGCAGTGCTTCTCTTGGCAGCTTCATGCTTTACAATATTGTAAGTAGTAGAATTCTTTGGGGGGTTTTTGGTGTTTGGTTTTGTTTTTTTTTTTTATATATGTTTACTTGGGTTCAGCTTCTTTTTGGTTGTTAAGTAAGGTTTGCTATCTGAGAAGCTGAACCAGTGCTTGGGCTAGCTGTGATGACTTATAAAGGTGTTTCTTAAGGCCCTAGTAGTAGTTGGGCAGGAGTAGGGCAGTACTGTGTACTTTGGAGCTGGTGCTTATAAGTAGTGATGGAAAAACTTGTCTTGTGATTTCTTTTGTGCCTTATCTTTTCATCCACTTGTTCGGTTGCCAAAAAATAGTGACATTAATTGTGAACTTACAAGGTAAGCTTTTTTGATCTTGTTCTAAAACCCTTGATGGAGAAAAAGAACTTGCAATTTATAGAGATAATAATCTGGAGACCTAGAATTCATGTCGTTGCTGAAATGCATTTAATTCTAAAATTGTAGACCTTATGTTTGTTAGGTGTTGTTAAATATTCAGCAAGTGTGTGCTGATGAAAAAACGCTTTATAATTTAATATTCTACCAACGTTGGGCTTTAGTGTGTTTTATTATTTCATAATTGGATGGGAATAATAAATCACTTTGGAATTAGTTTGTCTGTTTCAAGGTAGGAGTATCAACTAGCACCTTCAAAGATATAATAGGGCTGCTGTGAGAACCAGGGTACAGAATATAACGTTAGACCTGAATAGGAATAGTTTGCAGGGTTGCTCTTATCTATATGCTACTTGGAGAAAAAGGAAGAATTACAGGGGACTATAATTATGGGAGTGTATGGTATACTTTATGTATATGTGTATATGTTTTCATCTGCCCGTAACACAGGTGCAATGAAGGCTACAAATACGTCTGAGCTCCTTAGAACATGTGTACTTATACAATTAATTAGTTCTGAAGCTACTTAGGCTGAGCACAAGTACATGTTTTTCCCTATCAAATTTCTGCACAGATGTCTGATATGGGTTGGCTACACAAATGGGCTTTTTTTTTTTTTTTTTTTGGTACTACTGTTTATTCTGTCCATAAACTGTGAAGTCAGCTTGAACTAGAAATTTCTATATGGTTCTTGTTTCCTCCCTGCCACAAACCCCATCTTGCAGCTTCAGTTCTCCCATGGTAGAACTAAGCAGGATTCTGATGGTAGCTGCTTTTGAAAACTGCCTGGGTGTCTCTTTGGAAATAGTCAGAATTTTAATGCACAGGCTGGCTGTGTTCGTTTATAGAATTACTGCTTCCAATAATATCCCTGCTGATCTCATGAAAGAGGGGAAAAGTAAACAGTAATGAAAAAGATACTGGGTTTGTTCCAACTGAAAGGAACAGTAATTTTTTCCCCCTCAAAACTCACTTCTGTAGTCTCTCCCTCCCATCTGCCTCCCTGGGAGGTGAGGGAGATTGTGGTTTGTATGTTAGTCTCCCCATGGAATTATGTATGTGCCTGAGAGTTTTTTTTCCCTCATAAAATAAGTTATGATTCTGCAAGTCCTATGTTCTCCTTCATAATTCCTGCCTGAAAAACGTTCTTGTGAAGTTAAGCTAGCTTAAAGAAAAGAGATGTGCTGCTAATTCCTGACAAGTTTTGTGACTTCACAAATATGCCACTTGTTTTCAAAAGTTTGTTATTATGCAGGACTTGTAAATGGTAGTTAACAGATTAGTTGAAGACACTCTCCTGCAAGCTCCTCACAGATGCACCTCTGAGCTCAACAGGAGCTCTGTGACCAAGTTCTACTCTTCAACAGGTCATCTGCAAGGATGGGCTTTAAAGGTTGGGTGTGAAGTGTAGCCTTGAACAGAGTGAACGCGTGTACTGCTATTTTTTTGTTCAAATGCAGTGGGAATAACATTTAAAAGTAAAGGCGGTGTTTCAGATTACTTTTGTATCTAAATAACTTGGAAAAATGCCACTAAGGTTTCTTGTCTTTCCTTTTAACCTTCCTTAAATGGCTTTTTTTTTTTTTATTAAGAAAACAGGGGGGCCTCTGTTTAGCCTTGGCTATACCTGTATGTAAATTTGCTTTTTTTTTTTAACTCTCATTACTATTTCTATTCTTGAACTGTTACTTGGTCAGGTTTTATCCTCTCTGTATAGCATTTGAAGTGAGACACAACTCTGCAAGGGCTTGCATGTGATTAAGTGTATGCAATATATAGGTGTCTTCGTAACCAGATGAAAGCAAGGACCCTTCCCGTGGTGCCCCTATGACTTTTTTGGGTTTCGTTTCATGAGAACTGGAGGGGGGTGGTGGGTGACCACGATGGCAGTAAAGAGCGCTGTGAGGTTCCAACAGGCTTCTTTGATTCAGCGCTACAGGTGTGTTTGTGCATTTACCTAGCAACAGGCACAGCAGTAGCCTAGCTGAATTGTTTATCTGGTTATAGCAGACTGTTTGCATTAAGCCTGCAGAAGATAAAACTTAGAAATCCTGGCATCCCGTCTGTACCAGTGCTCTGCCTGTCTCTGTTGGATCAGGGTAGTTTCCCTGTCCCACAGAACTCTGAGAGTGCAGAAAATTTTTCCACCCTGTGCTGGAATAAAGCAGATTCCCCCTTCCCTTCCCCCAAGCTTTTGTGGAAAAAAACAAAGTGCGAGCAACCCAAGCAGAATAGCCAATAGCTGGGTGAAGGGGGCTTTCCAGGGGTGTGACGAACAGAGGGTCAGGTGCTTTCCTTGAATCCAGGGCTGCGTACCGGGCCGCCGCTGTGTCATGTGCCCGCTCGGCGCTGCAGCCGGGTCACCGTACGGCAGGGCAGGTGTGTATCGGCCAAAGCGAGTTTCGGTGAGGATGAGTTGACACCCTCTTCGCCCTGCCTTCCTCCCTTCCCCCGCCAATCACGTGTTTGTTACACTGGAAATACTCCCAACAAAATCTGGCTGCTACGTAATGATGGGGGAACTCTTTTGAAAACAAAAAGGGGGGGGGAAGGGGAAGAAAAGTACTCCTCCAACACACCCCCCCCCCCAAAAAAAAAGGAAAAAACAACAAAAATACACAAAAAATCCAAACAAAACCCAAAGGAAAGCCAACTCCACAGACGCGGGTGAAACCCATGAGAAGCAGGGGGTTCCGGCGACAGTCATCCGTCATGTGAGCCCACGGTTCGGGGAATCAAATCCCCCAGCCAAGCCGGGAAGTCCTTCCCCGCGGCGGCGCTGGGCTCTGGCCTGGCTGCGGGGGCGGCCCCCCGCACCTGCCGCCGGGCTGGCTGCGGGGGCGGGCGCTGCTCCTCCCGAACCAGCGTTTTACGGGGGGCAGCGCAGGTGTCGGTGTCCCGGTTTGAGGCGAGATAACCTGGCCCTTGCCCGGCGGCTGTGGCGGCGGGGCTGAGCCGTGCGCGGTCCGGCAGGAGCGGACCCGGGCCGGGGATGGCGGGCCGGGCCGGGCAAGGCAGGGCAGGGCAGGGCAGGGCCGGCGGCGGCCCCTCAGCCCCCGCGGAGCCCCCGCGTGCCCGGGCGGGGGCGGCACCGCCGGGCGGGGGCG